>VWZI01005515.1:21746-32408 GCA_013396835.1 Psilopogon haemacephalus
AAGCAGATATTTACAAGGTATAACAGATATTTACATATATATATAGTGAAACGGTAATACAGAAACACCACAGCCCTCCCAGAGATCAAAATCCCTAAGAGGGGTTTCTAACCACCCCTACCACCTTTCCCCCCTTCCCCAATCTTATCTCACCATCTGTTGATGCAGCAGATAGGCAAAGGTAGATTTGCTGGGGAGGTTAGCAGCAGGAAAGAAGTTAGTAGAATTATTCAGAATCAGCTACAAAAGACAGGGACAAAGGAGCCATGCAAGGAGCCAGCCACAGCCCAGAGAGGTCTGAAGCACTCTGACTTCCTGTATTTGGGTTACAACTCTTAAAACATTTTATTTTCTTTCTCAGTAAAGCTGTGAGTGGAGAAGCATTGTCAGTGCTTTCCTCTCTCAGCCTATAGTCTAATTTATAATTCAAATCCTCCAGTTAGTTCAAACGAGCACATACTCAATTTTCTCTCCTATCACTTCTCTCTTTGAGAAACTTTGGAATGGATTTGGGAAACATGTACAAAGTAGATTTTTTTGAGAAGCAGGTGATGAAATACCAAAAAATAAATTCTGAAACCATATTAATGCAACATGCAGAACTTATGTAAGTGTTCAAGTGAACATTGAAAATACTCAGTTTTTAAGAGATGGCTTAGAAGACCTTAGCAATCACTTCTGCAGCCTCTCTGGAAACTCAAAGGCTATGCAGTGGACAATGGCATTCAGAAAAGTAAGAGCTTCACTCTGCTAGCCCACTGCTTCATCTGTAACTGCCTAAATCCTTCAGGTTTTGCAGTCTTTTTATTTTGTGGGGAAATGCTTAGTACAGTCTCTAATGCCAGTAATCAAAGACAGGTGTTTGGGCCTGTGTAACCCAATCACTGTGATTCTTTCATTTCAGAGAAGATCAAGTTTATGAATGCCCAGATTACAGAACTGCAGGCCCAAATTCATGCTACTTTGATAAAAAGCACACCTCTTTCTGGACCATATACAATATTACTGTGAAGGCAACAAACGAAATGGGAAGTACCTTCTCTGACCCTCATTATGTGGATGTGACTTACATAGGTAAGAGATGAAAAAGTCCCAAGTAATTCAAAATTATGGGGTTTGATACAATAACTTTAATTCCAGGTCTTCTCATATATAGTATTATATCACAGGTGAAAACTTATATGAACAAACAAGGCCTTATCTGGTGTAAAAAGAAATCAGTTTTCATCTCTTTACCATTTTATTCTCAAAGGAAGCCTAAAAATGCTAAAAGCTTTTAAACTGCAAAGAGATAAACAGTTATTTGTTTTTCATATTTCTTTCAATCAAGCCCTACGAAACATCACTATTCTAAAATCTTTTTCCACTCTACTAGCAAGTGAAATCAAATTGATCTTTTAACTGCTACTACTACTACTTCAATTGGGTTACCTAAAAGCAGTTTCCAGACCCAAGAGAAATGAAACTGATGTTTTTTGTAACAGTGAACTGATAATCAATTTGCTCAGACTTCTTCCTCTAATGACAAAGTATTTAGGGTTTTTTTTTTCCACTGGGAATGGAATATTCTCACCAATAATAAGTTTATTGTCAAGGATCTGGCTGCCAGAAGCCTGGGAACTGGAACAGACCTGTTGGAGAGAAGACTTTAGATTCTTTAGATTAGACTCTGTGCCCTGGCTTAATCATATAGTCATAGAATGGTATGAGCTGGAAAGGACCTTTAAGATCATCTAGTTTCAACATCCCCTGTCATGAGCAGAGACATGTTCCACCAGACCAGGCTGCTCAAGATCGTGCTTAACCTGGCCTAGAACACTTCCAAGGAGAGGGATCCACAACCTCTGTTGGCAGCCTGTTCTGGTGTCTCACCACCCTCATTGTAAATGATTTCTTCCTAATATCTAGTCTAAATCCACACTATTCCAGCTTTAATCCATACCCCCTTGTCCTATCACTGCAAGCTCTTGTAGAAAGCCTCTCTCTAGCTTTCTTGTAGGTCCCCCACAGGTACTGTAAGGCTGCTATAAAATCTACCTGGAGTCTTCTCCTCTCCAGGCTGACCAGCCCAAGCTCTTGCAGCCTGTCCCCACAAGAGAGGTGCTCCAGCCCTGCGATCATCTTCACAGTTCTTCTCTGGACCCACTCCAGCAATTCATTGTCCTCATGTTGGGGGCCTCAGAATTGGATGCTTCAGAATTGTCTGCCAGGTGCGGTGACACAAGTAAAGGGGAGAATCACCTCCCTCATCCTGCTGCTCACACTTGTTTTGATGCAGCCCAGGACATGGCCAGCCTTCTGGGCTACCAGTGCACATTGCTGGCCCATGTTGAGTTTTTCATCAACTGACACACCCAAGTTCTTCTCCTCAAGACTGCTCTCAAGCCACTTCTCACCCAGCCTATATTTCTGTGTGGGATTGCCTCAACCTAGGTGTAGAACCTTGCACTTGGCCTTACTGAGCTTCAGCCTGTCCACATCCCTCTGGACAGCATCCCTTTCCTCCAGCATGTCAACAGAACCACACAGCTTGGTGTCATTCACAGATTTGCTGAGGGTACTCTCTGTCCCACTGTCTGTATCATGAACAATGAGGTTAAACAGCACTGGCCCCAGAATCAGCCCCTGAGGGAAACCACTCATCAGTGGTCTCTATTTGGACATTGAGCCATTGAATACAACTCTCTGAGTGCAGCCACCAAGCCAATTCCTCAGCCAGTGAGTGGTCCACCCCTCAAGCCCATTTTTTTTTCCAGTTTGATGACCAGAGTGTCAGACAGGACAGTGTCAAATACGTTACACAAGTCCAGGTAGATGGCATCAGTTGCTCCTCCCTTATCCACTGGTGCTATAACTCCATCATAAAAAGTCACCAAATTTATCAGGTGTGGTTTTCCCTTGGTGAAGCCACGTTGGTTACTACCACTTACTTCTTCTTCATTTTCTATATGCCTTAGCAAAGCTTTCAGGAGGAGTTTTCTGCTCCATGATGTTGCCAGGCACAGAGATGAGACTGACTGGCCTATCGTTTCTGGGGTCTTCCTTTTTTTCCCTTTTATGAAGATGGGGGTTATGCTTCCCCTTTCCCATTCAGGAGGGACTTCACCAGACTGACATGAACTTCAAACTGTCACAAAGCTTTGCATCAGTGGTGAAATACATATATGACATGCAGGAACTATACCTCTGAACTGAGGAAGCTTCAAGAGTGACTATCAGAAACCTGCATTCTATTTTGCTTTATTTTTGTAAACTGGGCTTTAATATTACTGGTTTATTTTTAAATGCCCTTGAGTGTGCATATATGGATTATGGTGCTGTTTTCTGAATGTAAAGATGGCAGGGGCTAGAGGAGGGCAAGTTTAATCAGCTACATCTGTGTTTTCAGAATTCCTAAATATATATGCCAACTTTAATAAGATTGTAGTAAAACACAACTTTCATAATGCAGCTTTAAAGATGTTAACTTTGAAACATAGCTGCAGGTAAAAGCAACATTGAATTATTAAGACAAATCTCAACAAGAAGTCAACATATTTACTGTTCTTTGGATTGTTATGTGTTGTTGTTGGGTTTTTTTCCAAATTCATTAGTGCAGGCTTACTTTATCCTGAAATTCTTGATCCCTGTATTCCAGCACCAGTTCTAAATTACTAGACACAGTGAAGGTGATGACTTACCACTGACAACATTTTTTACTTCTTCAGAAGACAGAAAGGAAAAATACCTTAGACACTTACTGTAATTTCTTTTATTTTAACAGTACAGCCAGATCCTCCTGTGAATGTAACTCTGGAATTAAAAAAACCAGCAAATAGAAAACCGTATCTGGTCTTGACATGGTCCCCACCACCACTGGCTGATGTCAGATCTGGATGGCTTACTCTTGAATATGAGCTGAGACTAAAACCTGAAGAAGGAGAGGAATGGGAGGTACAGATGTTGAAAGTTTTCCTAGATTATATCTTCTGACAAGTTACATTTTCTCAGCCAGGTCCCACACCTGAATATGATGAAGGAGGCACACTGAACAGTTCCTTTTTCCAAAGTGCTCGTGTGATCTATGATTTCCTATGGAGCGTACTGGTACCTCAGATACTGTTGTGTGACAGCAGGTGATAAAGTACTTTTTCTAATTGTGGCCATTATGAATTATTCCTATTTGCATTACAGATTAAATGGTTCGTTCTTATTTAATTGGCTTTCTTTTGTGATAATTTGTTCTTAACCACAAGTAGTTCCTAAGTGGCAGAAAGCTCATTGACATTACATAAAATCATTAAAATTTGTACAAATAGCCATTAGGTGATCACTGTCATGGAAACATAAAAATAATTGTCCATGGCCAGGATTTGTAATTCAAATAACTGAGTGGCAAATTAAAGACTACATCTATTGGTATTTAACTCCATCCTTTTCTTGTCTGCTGCAATACCTCCCAGCCATCTCTGCATCTACTCTGACCCTCCCCCTACCACTGCATTTACCAACCCATTGGCCCAGGTGCAACCAACTCCACAGTCCTTTTCTCTCTGCATTTTCTTCCCCCATCCGTGTTTCTTGCCTTCTTCTAGCAACCAGTCAGCCTCACATCCATCCCTGGAAGAATGATGGAGTGGCTCCTTCTGAAGGGCATCTCAAGGCACTTGGAAGAGAAAAGGATTTACTAAGGGGAAATCATGCTTGACTAATCTGATGGCATTCTATGAGGACACAACTGAATAGGTAGATGATTCAGGGAGACCAGTGGATGTAGTCTACCTTGACCTTAGCAAGGCCTTTGACACTGTCTCCCATGACATCCTAGTGAGCAAGCTCAAGAAGTGTGGGATGGAAGAGCAGGCAGTGAGGTGGATTAGGAACTGGTTACGAGACAGAGTTCAGAGAGTGGTGATCAATGGTGCCAGGTCCAGCTGGAGAGCTGTAACCAGTGGTGTCCTCCAGGGATCAGTGCTGGGTCCAGTCCTGTTCAACATCTTCATCACTGACATTGATGAGGGGACAGACAGACAGACAGACAGAGTCTGCTCAGCGAGTTTGCTGATGACACCAAAGTGAGAGGCTTGGCTGATCCAGCTGAAGGCTGTGTGTGGCTGTCCAGTGAGACTTGGACAGGCTGAGAGCTGGGCACAGAGGAACCAAATGAGGTTCAACAGGGACAAGTGCAGAGTCCTGCACCTGGGGAGGAATAATAAACTGCACCAGTACAGGTTGGGAGGTGATTGCTGGAGAGCAGCCCTGTGGACCTGGCAGATAACATCCATGGCACAGCAATGTGCCCTTGTGGCCAAGAGGGCCAATGGGATCCGGGGGTGTAGTAAGAAGAGTGTGTCCAGCAGATCAAGGGAGGTTCTTCTCCCCCTCTAGTCTGCCCTGGTGAGACCTCATCTTGCGTACTGTGTTCAGTTTTGGGCTCCCTAGTTTANCGATCTTCCCTAGTTTAAGAGGGATAGGGATGTTCTGGAGGGGGTCCAGTGGAGAGCTGTGAGGATGATGAGGGGACTGAAGCACTGCCTGATGAGGAGAGCCTGAGGGACCGGGGCTGCTGGAGAAGACTGAGAGGGGATTTATAAATTATTATAAATATCTGAGGGCTGAGGGTCAGGAGGATGGGGTCAGGCTGTGCTCACTTGCAATGGGTGTAAGTTGAAGTACAGGAGGTTCCACCTCAACAATGAGGGAAAACTTCTTTACTGTAAGGGTCACAGAACACTGGAACAGACTCCCCAGAGAGTTTGTGGAGTCTCCTTCTCTGGAAACTTTCAAGGCCTGTCTGGATGTGTTCCTGTGTGACCTGAGCTAAATTGTATGGTCCTGCTCTGACAGGGAAGTTGGATTTGATGATGTCTTTGGGTCCCTTCCGAACCCTCAAATCCTGTGACCATTGCCATTCCCACCATTACCACAGTTCGCCCCTACCTGCCACACACTCATTATGTGGTTTTGTAGGAGCTTAATTTGCACAATATACTAGAGTTGGATCTCATTCCCACTGATTTATGTTAGAAAACTGAACTATAGAAATAAAACAAATGCACATTATTCCACACTTGCATAGCAATTATTAGGAAGCTATCCAGATGCTTTCTATATTCCCAACTTGGTTATCCAGACTTAAACCTAGCTGTGACTTTCATAGAAAACTGTCTCTATTTATACACATTTTATGGTTTTTATTTAATTTCCAGGCTATTTTTGTTGGGCAGCAAACACAATATAAAATGTTTAGTTTAAATCCTGGAAAGAAGTACATCGTACAGATTCACTGCAAACCAGACCACCACGGATCATGGAGTGAATGGAGCTCAGAACAGTATATTGAGATCCCTACTGGTGAGTGACCAGATGTTCCTTTGGTTCTTGTTCTTGCACGTAAGTCCATGCAATGCTTTCATTTAGCTGGTTGTGGCATCTTTGAAGATTGACATCCCATACATTCCCTAGGACGGGTAAGAATCTAATTGCCAACCCAACTGCATTCTCAGTGTTCCTGCACCTCAGTAGCTTTCCCTTTCATTACTTTTTGCAGTTAAAAAGGTGAATCAATTTATTCACTTATTTAAACCACGTCCTTTCTGTTATTGTCATATTTGGTTTTTTTTTATGATGGTAGGTTTTCATTAAAATTATACCAGTAATTGCATTAAAACTGCTACGCAGACAGCAAAGATTGTTCAGATGGTAACAGATCTTCACTATTTTTCATGTGGAATGAATTTGAAATAAACACTTGAATGTAAAAAGTGCCATGTTACAGTAGAAATCCTTAATAATATCTAATCCTAGATCATTAAAACCACCATTTAATTAAGTGTATTATATATGTATTTGAAATTACCACAATTTTGGCATAATTGGACATGAACCCAGTTATTACAGTTCTCTGCAACATTTTCCCTTTCACACACTTTTGGATCGTTTTCCCAATAGTTTATGTCCTGCACAGCACCATTAGTACACAATATATTTATTGTAAGATACTGCAAGAATTATTGAGATTCATCTATGCTAGTGAAGGCCTCTAGGTTCAATACCAAACTTGGCAGCGTAGACCAATTTTCAAAACAAAAGTAATCTGCGACTTGTTTTTGCACACCGACCATGCATATGCCAGATGTGTGTCCTGAAATAATTCTGTTTGTTTCCTAGACTTTAGAGTAAAAGATATGGTTGTGTGGATCATCGTTGGTGTCTTATCATCTCTTATATGTTTAATCATGAGCTGGACAATGATTTTGAAAGGGTACAGGTAAGTCATCAGTTTTGCAGTTGCATGGAGTTGAAAATCTCAGCAAATTTTTCAAACATAGATTTTAACATTTGATTCAATTTCCTATAGGTTTTGTGTTCTCTTACAAACTGTTAAGTTGAGGATACTTGACTTTATATTCACAACTGATAAAGAGGTATTTCTGGTTTTAGGGAAACCAGGCTAAATTCTCCTAGTAAAGTCATGTCTCTGTTAGATCTGACCACCTTGGTTAGCCATGTAAGTGTTCAGCAAACATCATTTGGAGTATCCCTGCTCCAGTAGAAGAAACATCTTTTGGCTTTGTCCTAGTGTCCTAAAGGAAAAAAAAAGTTATATTATGAGATTGTCTTTCTGCTCACCTGCATGTCAAATTCCCCAAGTAATTTATTAGAACACTGGCTAATTTCAATCAAAACTGAAAGTGAAATCTGTTGCCAAGACTGGAAATTTTGTCTAAGTCTTGCAAAAAATACTGGTTGAGTAGAAGAAAGATGTAGAAACTGTTGATGGAAAGGCCATCAGAAGTCTTTCATCATACTGTTTAGTAGCAGTCAGCTAATAATCACATAGGTACATACAGGTCCACTAGTCCTCTGGAACTCTGCCCCACTTAGCTGGTTCTGAGCCAGCACTGAAGACAGTGATACTAGACAACTGGAGTATAAAGGGAAGAGGACAATAAAAGGGCATTAGCAGTGTTACTTCTCCTGTTCAGTAACTTTTGTGCTGTTGCCTTTCTTATACATCCATCCAAGGGTAATTTATGAACCGTAACTGGATTTGTGAAATACTTGGCTTGAGAGGGAGACAGGAAACAGAGGTCCAACAAGGACCTTATATATGGGAGACATGTTTGAAATGTGACTCACATCCTGAGTAAATGGAAAACAAACAGAGAGATAGGGCCCATGCTTACACCTTGTGTCTTTATTCTGGTTTTTTTCAGAATGATAGCCTTTATCCTGCCACCAGTTCCTGGACCAAAGATAAAAGGCATAGATACACATCTGTTAGAGGCGAGTACCACAGAAGAATTCACTGTTGCTTACTTTGCCAAATCACATCCCAGAAAACATAAACACCATAATAATGTATTATCCAGCTTTGATTAATTGAGTCAATTAAAATAAGTGACACTTTCAGGCTGATTATCTGGAAGAGTATGTGTGAGACAGAGTCTTGCCTTGCATTAGCAGTAAAGCGCTTTGGAGATGAGAGTTTGTGACAACAGCTGTTCCCTGAGACACCACAAGACCCAACACTTATGTGGTCATCTTAGTGGTTCTTAGGGATATTGCTCTCCACAGTCTCTTGGCACGCCGAGGAGACAGGGCCTGGCTTTTGTATAGGTCTGCTCCATTTCTTTCTGGTTAAGGCCATGAGACCCATCACTACTAAAAGCTCCCTAGTCCTTCCATTTTAGAAACATGAATTCTGGAGTTGTTGCCCTACTGGGGGAACTCACTGTGTTCTTATTCTTCCTCTGTTTTCTGCAGCAGTACAAATCCAGCTAGTTTAGGTCTAGTGACATAACTATGACAGTATTCATGTATTAAACATGTAGATTGTTCTGGTCTGGTAAACCTTAAGGTTAACCGTGAAAAAATACGTCTTATTTATTATGTCCTTAGAGAGGAAAATCCGAAGAATTATTGAGTGCTCTTGGTTGCCATGATTTCCCTCCAACATCAGACTGTGAGGAACTACTGATAGAGTATCTGGAGGTAGAGGACAGTGAGGATCAGCATCTCATGCCAAGCCACAACCATGGTCGTCCCAGCAAAAATGCAAAACTGCTACCCAAAGAAACAGACAGCGACTCAGGCCGAGGGAGCTGTGACAGCCCCTCTCTGCTTTCTGAGAAGTGCAGGGAGTCTCACACCCTTCAAACAAAAGATGTAAGAGATGGTCAAGAAAACAAAGGAGGAAGAAGGACCTGGCAAACTCAGTGTACAGTCTCGGAACAGAAAATGCTCCTTTTTGGCAAGGAGAGTACAAAATCATCCACATGGCCTGCAGCTCAGCTACCTAGTAGCCAGCCTGCTGTGTTTGCCTACCACAGTACTGTAGATGCACATAAGATAACGCTGAGTACCACAAATGTGAACATTGCACCAAGTTTGATGGGAAGTGAAGAAAAGCATCCGTCACAATATCCTGTCACTGAAACTGTCCACAACGATGTGGAAAAGCAAAGAGAGATGGAGAACTTACCTCCCAAAACTGACAATGCCACAGTGCACGTCAAACAAAACAGATCTGATGGCAAGTCACCCTTTTTGAGTCCCGAACTAATGGATTATGTAGAAGTTCACAAAGTCAGACAAGATGAGGGGCCAACAGTATTACTGAAACACAAAGAAAACAGTGGAAAGACTGAAAAATACACCGTTCCAGGAACGAGTAAGGAGTATACCAAGGTCTCAACAGTCACGGACCATAATATTCTAGTATTAATGCCAGATTCACGCGTCCAGCACACATCTGTGTCTGAAGAACCTGAAACAGAAACATCTCAGAATCTTCAGCAAGGTCAAGCTGAGAAAAATATGAGCTACTGTCAGACAGCTCCAAGTGAGTCCAAAAGAGAGACCAGTGGGTCAGAGTACATGGACCCATCTTCCTTTATGCCCTCCTTTAAATAACCAGTAGTTACGTAGTAGCTGTGTACCCTAAAACAAAACTAGAGAGCAAATATTTCTTTAAAAAAAAAAATTAAAAACTATCCCCCTATGTGTATTATACAGAGAATAAAGTAATTTATGGGTTGAGATGATCATTATGAAAGTAAACCTTGAATTGTTAACAAGTTTCTGACACAGGGAAGTGAGGAAATTAATATTATCTGCCATGAAAAATACATTGTAAACCAATTACTCAGCTCTGCAGATGCACTATTAGTTTATTAAACCTGAGGGAATGCTGCAGATTCAACAAAGATGAAAACTGATATGGATCAGTCAGTACACTATAGTGATCTGAGCAGTTCCTAAATCAGATAAATCATTGCATAACAGCATTCCGATCTACAATGTATTTTCTTCTGAATTTATTCTGAAAATAGATTTAAGTTGTTTTTGGTTTTTTTTTTTTTTCCCTTAATCCTTAGGAAAAAAGCTGTTCTATGTTGACAAATAATACATAAAAGAGAATATACTCAACAAACTACAGTAAAACAACAAATTCTCCTGAATATATATTTTGCTTTGTTTCAGTGTGACAGAAGTTTGCATCCCATTCATATCTTATTCCAACCAAGCCAAACATGAAAAAAAAAGGACAATATTTGATATACTGCCTTACTGTATATAATATAGAATTCTACTTTAGTACAAGCCCATATGTTTAACAATGTATTTTTAAAGGCTATTTTTCTAGTACCAAAAGAAAATTAAAAAAAAAAAAAAAAA
>VWZI01005515.1:43426-53819 GCA_013396835.1 Psilopogon haemacephalus
TAAGGGGCGGGCGGGGTGTAGCGGGAGGCGGCTTTGCCGTGCCGTGCCGTGCCGTGCCGCGCCGTGCCGCGCCGCGGCCGTCCGAGTCCCAGCGGTACGGGGCAGCCGGGGCTGCCCGAGCGGGCGCTGCGGGGGTCCGTGGGAGGCGGAGGAGTCTCTCCCAGCGCTGCGGGTTGTGTGCCCAAGGGAGGCCCGGCGGGGAGTCTCGGTGTCCCCGGAACGGCCGCTCGCATGGTGGGGGGGGTTGATAGCAGCGCCGCGTTAGTAGGGGGCAGGTGAGGAAGCGCTCTCAGTGTGGCTACAGCTCCCTTCGGAAGGCAACACCTCGCTAACCTCTGCGGTTTAAGCAATGTTTCTGAGACCGAGCTCTTGTCTGTGATGAATTCATCAGTGTTTTAAGGGGCTGCAGGGGAAGTGGCAGTGTACGTACTCTATTTCAGGGAACTTAATTCATTCGCGTTTTAGAGTGCTTTTGAGGCTGTTTTAAAAGGCGTTTAAAAATAAATACGCAGTTCTCAGCAAATATGCGTAGGGATGTAGAAGAAGAATGTATTTAAATGATCGCTTTTTCTGATACCTGCTCAATTACACTTCCAGTTAAATAAAAGATAGGACAGGGTGACGTTAGGATTTTGGAAGGGGGTGAGAAGATGACAGTGAGAGCTGTCAGCTCCCTGAGCACACTTTTATCTGCCTTGTCAGTCTCACTCGAGGCTGAAGCCCACTACCCAGGAGCTCAGCCCTAAGCCTTCAGTCTCAGCCTCATCGGTGCCATGACTATAGCCTTGCCACTCGTACAGCTCTCTCTCGGACGGTCCTTGAGCTCATGTCAGAGCCTTTTCTCCAGCGTTGTCTCTGGCCCCGTCTGCTGCTGCTAACTGGACCCCCTGGGTGAACTCTGAACCCAGCTCATCTGCTCCGCTTGTGTGGGACACCGTAAAGGAACTCTGCGTCGCCCACTTGTTCATCCATTTGGCAAACAGCAGAGTGTCTGCGTTTTCAGAATTAAATGTTTAGGTCTGTTGAAACTCTACCCTGGTACCTGTGAGCACAGCCTGCAGTAACCCAGGGCTCACACCAGGCTACAGGATCCTGTACTTGATGCTGCCAGATAAAAATTTGTGATAGAAATGAATGTTGGGTTGAGTGTTTTTCTGTCAAACGAAAGTCTGTGTGAAACCAAACAATTAATTTAGCAGCTAAGGAAGAAGCTTTTGCCTTTACAAAGATGCCACTTATTTTTTTTTTTCCCCTGAAGAAAATCTCTCAGAGCAAAACAAATACCCCAAAACTTTCTTTGTGCATAGCTTTTGTGTTCTGTGAATAAGTTTATTGAGAAACTCTTTGGGATGCACATGTTGATCATTCAATAATTCTCTTACTATTTTGTAGTTGCTTTTAGGCAGCAGAAATGGAAAAGCTCTGTCTCCACACGAGCAAAAATGCCTCCTTGCAATTTTGTACCTGAAAAATATGAAGTAAGTTGTACCTACTGTGCTGAATATAACTAAGACTACATTACTAGATTTGAGTGATAGACTCATCTGCTCTCTATAGTGCATTAAATATGATTATAACATTTTTTTGTTTGGGCAATAAACAGTTGTGTTACAACCAGTATATAACCTGCAGGTGTACCTGTTTGGCAGTTCTGTAAGTTATGGCTAAATAGATTCCTGGAATGGTCAGGGGTCTCAAGGGTCTTTTCCAGTCTACATGATCCTGTGATTTCAAAAGGTGAGACTTACAGGTTTGGGGAACCCTCTGTGAGTTCAGAATTTGTTAAATTCGTAAGTTTGTGAACGGCTGCTCTAGACAGCTTTGTAATCTGTGTGATCCCCTGCTAGTCTGGGTCCTTAGAAAGCATAAATGAGTACTGACTTTTTTTTTATTCCACCCAGTCTTACCCCTATGAACGTATGCGGAAGATCCGGGAACAAAATATTTCTCCCGCGCTACGAATGTGTTACAAGAAGCCATTGCTGCTGCACCAAGGACATATGCAGTGGTTGTTTGATTACGAAGGACGAAGATACCTTGATCTCATTGCTGGAATTGTCACTGTCAGTGTTGGTCACTGTCACCCGTAAGTGTGTTATTGTTTGATTTATGCTATAAAACTCAGAGATGGACACCTGCGTTGATTTTGTTCTTCGTGACACGGTGAGCTTAGGTCCAGAACATAGTTCACCAAATTGCCCTGTGCCTCTTAGGCTAAGGTGAATTACCACCACCTTTTGGAGAATTTTTTTTGTTTTGTCTACTTGATCATGCATCTGACAAATGGCACAATGGCTGCCTGTGAAGGGTTAAGCCCCCCTGGCGCCCCCTGTCTTTTCCCAAGGAATGGTTTCACCCTTTTCCCAGGTTGCATGGTTAGACACTCCCACTTCCTGCTAGGATTTTGGGACTATAAGAGGGGGAACCCAGTCCCCCGCGGGTCTCTCTCTCTCTTCTCCCTTCTCCTCTTCCCCTCGTGTCGGCAGGTCGAGCACTTGCTGGCGCTCTGTGCTGCTGCAGCACGTGTCTCCCTGCCGCCCTGTGTTCCAGCACCGTTATTGTCTGCTGAAACTGGGACTGAGACTTTTTTGCTATAGGACTCCTGCATCCTGCTTTCCAAAGCCAATCGAACTTCAGCTGCCTGCCGCGGTTGTATATTTTTTTTTTTCCTTCTCCCCTTTTCTCCCTGGTCTCTGTACCCCTTTCCCTTATTCCCCATATCCCAAAGCTTGTTTCCCTTTCTCCCACCTTTTGTAAAAAAACCCTTTCCCCTTACTTGTTGTTAAAGTTTATCCTTTTTACTTCCAAATCGTTTTGAGTCTTTATTGGGCTTTTGGGCTCAGGGTGGGGGCAGCTAGCCTCAACCCAATACACTGCCTTTTCAGGATTAGTAGCAGGTAGATGCTTGGATGTATGAGTGCATGTGTAGAACTGAATCCCTTTGTTTCTTCTCGTGCTGCGTGCAGGAAGGTGACTATGGCTGCCCAGAAACAGCTGGCTCGCCTGTGGCACACCAGTAACGTCTTCATGCACCCGTCGATCCACGAGTATGCTGAAAAGCTCACTGCTCTTCTTCCAGATCCACTCAAGGTACTTCGCTCCTGACAGAAGCAGGAGCTGGTGAAGGAAATGCCTCTCTGAAAGAAATACTTGCTATATAAATATTCTTTTAAGTGAGAGCCACAATGTCTGTGGAGAGAAAGCTTAATATGGGAACTACAGACTGTCAGATAAAGAGAGTGTCGTGACCCTTGTAGTGGGTTTGCAGTTACCTGCCCCCCCCCCCCCTTTTATAAACCCCGACTAAAACTCAGAAAAAAACCACTGGAAGTTAATAAATGAAGCTTTATATTTGCAGCAATGCAAATATACAAGCAAATATTTACAAGATAGAACAAATATTTACAGATATATACAGTAAAAAGGTAATACACACCACACCCCTCCCGGAGACCAAAATCCCCAAGAGAGGATAACCAAACCCCCTTACCACCTTTCCCCCCTTTCCCAGCTTTATCTCACCACCTCTTGATGCTGCAGATAAGCTGAAGATCAGAGAGACTAATGGTAGGAGAAAAGGTTAGTAGGTTTAGTGATTTTACTCTGAATTCAGCCACCAAGACCGAGAGACAAAGGAGAAAGCTGCCGGAGCCAGCTCAGACAGAGGCAGACTGGCTCCCAAAGCAGACTGGCTATCTGGATGTTTTGAGAACATTTCTTAAAACAATTTTTTTTCTTTCTCAGTGAAACTTGGTGAAGTGACACTGTGTGTTTAACTCTCTCTCAGCCAATAGTCTAATTTCTCACTCAGATTCTCCAATTAGCTCAAACCAACACAACCCTTAAGGCCTTTACTTCAGATCCAGATGTAGGCACAAAAGAGTGTTCCAACCTCCTGTTCTGTTTGTTCTCTCCCTCCGGTTGTTGCTGTGAAAGGGCATTACCAGCTTAAAAACTACAGAAGATTCTAAGATGATAGCTATTTTTTTATATGGAGCCAGCCTTAACTTGTTTGATTGAATGAAAATTCCCAGGGAAAATTATTTGACAGCACTTTGTGTAGCAAGTTTTACTGACAAATAGATAAACCACATAAGTGCCACATTCCATGACTGTGTCTTATGTGCTGCTGCTAGTAGCTAGCATGTAGGGTAGGGTGTCCCTGCCCATAGCAGGGGATTGGAACTAGATGATCCTTGTGGTCCCTTCCAACCCTCACTGATTCTATGCTTCTTTGTGGGGACACTCCAGCCACTTTTAACTGTGTGAAGGTTATTTCTGTTCAGTCAGTCATGCTCAGTTTGACCCAGGTGTCTTTGATTTACAGTTCCATTTTAGGAAAACTTAAAGACTCACAACTCTTAAAAAGATTCACCTGCACTGTTTCAGAATAGATCAGCTTGATCTTAGTTCTGTAGTGTGTGGACTACACTGAGTTTATTGTAGCAAAGTCATCTTGTGGTAGTGACAGGTTACAGCTCATGATGTTCCTGGCATTGCCTGATGCTGAACACAGGGGTGGTGATTGTGCACTCAACTGATCCTAAGCATTCTCCCATAGGTGGTTTACCTAACCAACAGTGGGTCAGAAGCCAATGATTTGGCTATGTTCATGGCAAGGCTATGTACTGGTAACTTCGATATCATTGCTTTCAGGTAATGGTGATGGATTTTTACCAGCTCATTTGTATGTGTGATCAATTGCTATATGCCTAGCCCAAGAAATAACAGAAAGCTCTTAAATAACCCCAGACCTGCTGAGGAGAACACTGTGCAATCGTTTTGTTTCACAAAGAAGGGTGAAAAAGGAGTTGAAGATGCGATGCAGTACGTTTGGACTAGTTTGTGTGCAAAACACAACCTGCAGTTTTTGCTTTTGTTACTCAGAAAAGGGTCTAGTCTCTGTGCTCAGTGTCTTCTGTGTGCAGGCCAGAGCAGACTCCAGGAGCCACTACTTTTTCCCTTGGTCCCACCCCTGCAGAGCCTCGTTTTGTCAGGGTGCAAAGGTACATTGGGAATAGTGGTGCAGTGAACTGCAGCAGGGAACAGTTCTGGCTGAAAGCTAACATGATGGAAAGATTTACTCTTTTTTTAAAATTTCATTTTGTCTGTTTCACCACCTTACTTTTCTGCCAGATCGCTGAACCACAGTTCACTGCATGGGTACACAAACAGCCCTTCTGGCTTAATGACAGAGGTGGTGCAAGGGTGACTGCTCTGTAAGCACCAGTGTAAGCAGTTCTCTTTGCTATGCATCCCAAGTGACCTCAAATGCCAAAATAAAAGGCCTTGTTATGAAGAGCTGTATTTTTTTCTGTTATCCTCTTCAGAAGAACATTGGGTACCCACCTTGCATGTTTATCTTAATTAATGAACTCTTGATCTTTATATAAAACTGGCAGCAAACCACTGAGCGGTTCAATGATTGGCAGCATCTGTTGGAGAGAGCAGCAGTTCCCAAGATTCAAAGAACAGGAGATATTTGCTCCCATAGGGCTCAGGTGCTTCAGCAGGACTTTGTGAGGCACTATCTGAATTGTTGTTGCTTCAAATCATTGTTCTCCTCTTGCAGACGCTGTCTCACAATTTTAACATTTGAAATTTCAGGAAACCAGTTCAGATGGGTATTCATGGATCTTCTAAAACCACAGAGAAAAATGACAGTAGGAATCTTCTTGTTTTGAGTGCAGTAACTCTCATAATCCCCAATAATTTGTAGCCTTCTCAGAACTAATGTTGCTACAATCTCTTCTTGGAAATGAATGATGTCTGTGTGCTTTTTCTTTGTTTTGTTTTTTTTTTTCTTTTTTTGCACAGAGGAGCATACCATGGAGGCAGCCCTTACACACTGGGATTGACATCTGTTGGTCTTTATAAGTATGGAGTTGCCAATGGCTTTGGCTGTTCAACAGTGAGATATTTTTTTTTAATTATTATTATTTTTTTCAGTGATCTGGGTAACCAAGAGTTTATTGGAATACTTAAGCAATTAATATATTTTCTTTTTTTTTNATTTAAAGTTGCCACATCTATAACACAAGTGGTCCTGATTGATACAGTTCTTCAGACGTGCTTGGTGCTTGCATGGAAGTCTCCATAGGATGCAAAATAACAATGTTCAGACCAGCTTTTCTCAAATTTGTTTTGACAAATCCAGATAAAGCTGCATTTGCCTGGGATGAAGTAGTGGGATGCTTCAGGAGTTACCCACCCCCCACACACGATGAATTCACCCAGACTAGACTCAGCCTCTTGGAAGTTAAGGAATGAAGCTTTATATTCACAGCTTAGCACAATATACAAGCAGATATTTACAATATGTTACAGATATTTACAGCTGTATACAGAAATATACAAGTTAAAGGTAATACAGAAACACAATACCCCTCCCAGAAATCAGAGTCCCCAGGAGGGGCTCCCAACAATCCTTCCACCTTCTTTCCACCCTCCAACTTTATCCCAGAATTGGAAGGGTTGGTGAGGAGGGTTAGAAGCAGAATGATTAGTTGGGTTACACAGATCCAGCTAGAAGCCAGGGAGAGAGACAGACACCAACAGACTCTGACAGACTCACACTGTCTTATCTATGTTTTTACACATCTCAGCAAACCTATGAGTGAAGTAGAGATCACCATTGTTTTTCTTTTCACAGCCTATAATCTATTTTTTCTCATTGGAATATTCCAATTAGCCTCAAATCAGCACAAGTAGATACTCCCCTCGAGTGAAAAAAAAATCCACTATTGATGTGTTTCATTTCAAGAGGACTGATCTCTGTTACAGAGATCCATTGGGCGTAAATGGCAGTCAGTGACGTCCCTGCCCTTGAGCAGATGGGTATTACTTTCTGTCTACCAGAAGACAGCAGTGATGCCTCTGATCTGCTCTGGGGATGGCTGTAAGAAGGCTTACTTTTAAAAGTAGCCTCCCAGCCTGTCTCAGTGAATGGGTTTGGTGAGGTCGTGTGGTATTTCATCAGCAGTCAGCATTAGGAGTTCCCAATTTCCTGCTTGTAATTGCTCAGCGAGCTCTGCCTGCCTTTCTGCATTTTGCAGATCTTCATCATAGAATCATTTCAGCTTGAAAAGACCTTTAAGATGACTGAGTCCAATAATTTTCTGACTCTACCAAGTCTGCTGCTAAACCATGTGCCTCAGCACCACATTTTCACTGCTTTTAAACACCTGCAGGGATGGGAGGATTCAACCACTTCCCTGAAGTGCCTGTTCCAGTGTTTGATAACCCTTTCAACAAAGAACTTAGCTAATACCCAGTCTAAACCTCTCATGGTGCAATTTGAGGCTGTTTCCTCTTGTCCCATCATTGGTTACTAAGGAGAAGGGACCAACATAAGCCCTCCACGCAGGGGGTCTTTTTCTCTAGGCTAAACAACCGCAGTTCCCTTAGCCACTCCTCCAGCCTGTGCTCCAAACCCTTAACCAGCTTCATTGCCCATCTCTGGGCCCGCTCCAGCACCTCAGTACTCAAGGTGTGGCAGTAGAATCCAATACTCAAGTGCTGAGTAGAGAGGGACAATCACTTCACTCATCCTGCTTGTCACACTCTTCTGAATACAGACCAAGATGCTATTGGCATTTTTGGCCACCTGAGAAAGCTTCACGTTCAGCTTTGACCCGTTCTGCTACAAGTCTGTAGGGTTGCCTGGGGTTGTTGTGCCCCATCTGTTGGACCCAACAGTTCACTTTGTTGAATCTCATGCAATGGGCTGTGGCCCAATGATCCAGCCTGTGCAGGTTCTTCCACAGAGCCTCCCTTGCCTCCAGCATATAAAAGCTTCTTTTAAGCTTAGTGTCATCTGTAAAGTTACTGAGGATGCACTTAATCCCCTTGTCCAAGATCACCGAAAAAGGGAGAGAACTGGCCCCAAAACTGAGCCCTGGGGAACACCACTCATGACCACATTGGATGAAACTTCCCTTGACCACCATTCTCTGGGCCTGGACATCCAGCCACTTTTTTACCTTACAAAGTGTGCAAACCACGACCAGCCAGTTTCTCCAGAAGGGTGTGATGGGAGACAGTGTTAAAGGCTTCTCTAAAGTCCAGGTAAACAACATTGACAGCCTTTCCCTCTTCCATTAAACAGGCCTCCTTGTTACAGAAAATCAGGTTCATCAAGCAGGTTCTGCCCTTACCATGCTTTGCATTATCACCAGCAACTCTAAATGTTGCTATTAATCTTAGATAAACAGCAAGAAACAGCAAAACTGCTGATACAGTTCTGTGAAATCATCAACCAAGTGACTAATACTCAAATAGTCTAAATTTGTTGGTTCCAAAACCATCTCTGTTGCACTGGCACAGGTTTCCCAGGGAGGTTGTGGCTGCTCCCTCCCTGGAGGTATTCAAGGCCAGGTTGGATGAGGCTTTGAGCAACCTGTTCTAGTGGGAGATGTCCCTGCCTATGGCACAGGGGGGTTGGAACTGGATGATCTTTAAGGTCCCTTCCAACCTAAACCATTCTATGATTCTATTTCCAGAGGGCGAAGTTTGTTGTGGTGTCACGAGTGTTCTTCAGAGAGGTTGCTTGAACTAGGTGTGCTCTTGGGTTCTAACTGACTTCTACTCGTCCATAACTGTGATCAGGACATCCCATTAAAAGCTGCCATCGAATCTGTAGCTGTTTATCTTATGCTTGACAGACCATGTTACCAGATGTTTTCCGTGGCCCATGGGGAGGCAGTCACTGCAGAGATTCTCCAGTACAAACTGTTCGAAAATGCAGCTGTTCTGAAGGTTGGTCAATAGTAAAAACTACCAGGACTTTTTTGGGGGGGGGAGGGGGAACACTGTAAAGTTCTGTGGAAATAGGCTGTATTTACCTCCTCAGTAAAGTTAGACCATCTGCTTAGGATTTGCAAGGGCAGCGAAAGAAAACTCTGCAAAGAATCTCAGGCACCTGAGGCCCAACTGAGGAAAAAAAAGAGGAAAAAAAAAAAAATTTGAGCCTGTGACACCTCCTATTACCTGATTTCTGCTTAAAATCCCAGCTTTTGTTTCCAGCGTTTGCGATGATCAGCTCCGGAACTGTTTAGCACATTGGGAAGAACAGAAATGTTGATTGGTGTTTGCTGCTCTTTCTGAAGTTTTGACAGATCTCCAGCTTTTGTTTTGGCGTTTACATGAAAAGTGGAGACGACTCGAAGCCAGCGATTAGGCAAGAAGTCGTACACAAGGCACAAAGCAGCACAAAGTGAAAGCTCCTCTGCGGCTCTCCTGTTTAACAACCACAGTACTTCCCCCTCCCCACGCTGTTTCAGTGTTTTAATTCACATGCATCCCTAACAGGATGTGTTCTTTTTTGGTTTTCCCCTCTCTAGTGAATGGGAGCATCAGCTATACTGATTGCTCTACTCTTTATTTCAGCCTCGGCTGGTGAGCAGCTCTCTCCTCCAGAATCCTCATACCTGCACGAAGCTATCGATGCCTTATGGCTAACCCCAACTTATTCCTTCTGCTGATGCCTGCATCACAAGTGCTCTCTCTAGCCTATAGCTCACTGGCCCGTGTAATGGTAGCCTGGTTTCATCTGGCAGCTTTGCCTTGCTGTTTTGGCACTCCTTAGAGTACAGGTGGTTTAAGAGAAAATCAAGGACTCTCTACTTTGGTGTTTAAACACCACAGCAAGATGCCAAGGGATGGTATTTACCAGGTAGTGCTTATTGGCTAGGTCTGTCATTCCATGTTTTGAAGCTAGCTTTGTGTCATTTTAGGTTCACTTTAAACTCTTTCCCCTGTGCACAGGTGTATGCCAGGCGAACAACCAATACATTGAACAGCTGAAAGATACTCTGAACACCTCCGTGCCAAAGACCATAGCTGGGTTTATCGCTGAGCCAATCCAAGTAGGTAGTTTGCCATTTCTCAGTTGTGATGCCACAGTTGTGAGGTCAGTGCTGGCACCAGTGCTGTTTAACATCTTTGTCAGC
Organism: Psilopogon haemacephalus; assembly: GCA_013396835.1. Lineage (NCBI taxonomy): Eukaryota > Metazoa > Chordata > Aves > Piciformes > Megalaimidae > Psilopogon > Psilopogon haemacephalus. Next base: position 53,377 of record VWZI01005515.1, read on the forward strand.
GACATGGGCAGAGGAATCAGTGCACCCTCAGCAAGTCTGCAGATGACACCAAGCTGTGTGGCACAGTTGACTTGCTGGAGGGCAGGGATCCATCCAGAGGGACCTGGACAGGCTGGAGAGGTGGGCCCAGGCCAACCTCATGAAATTTAACAAGGCCAAGTGTAAGGTCCTGCACCTGGGGCGCTGCAATCCCAAGCACAAATCCATGCTGGGTGGTGAGTGGCTGGAGAGCAGCTCTGAGGAAAAGGACCTGGGGGTCTGGGTGGATGAGAAGCTCAACATGAGCCTGCAGTGTGCACACACAGCTCAGACAGCAACTGTGTGCTGGGCTGCATTAAGAGAGGAATTACCAGCAGGGCAAGGGAGGGGATTCTCCCCCTTTACTCTGCTCTTGTCAGACCCCACCTGGAGTACTGTGTGCAGTTCTGGAGCCCCCAGCACAG
>VWZI01005515.1:67400-79392 GCA_013396835.1 Psilopogon haemacephalus
CCATGCAAGAGAGGCAGCTGCAGCCCAGAGAGGCCTGAAGCACTCCAACTTACCTATATTGGGTTACAACACTTAAAACAACTTTTTTTTTTTTTCTTTTTCAGTAGAACTCTGAGGGAAGTAGCATCATGTGTTTTCATTTCTCAGCCTATAGTCTATTTTTCTCTATCAAATTCTCAAATTAGTTCAAACCAGCACAACAACCCATTCCAGGCTCTCACCACTCTCACGCTGAAGAACTTACTCCTCATGTCCAGCCTGAATCTTCCCACCTCCAGCTTTGCTCCATTCTCCCTGGTCCTGTTACTACCTGATAGCCTAAAAGTCCCTCCCCAGCTTTTTTGTAGGCCCCCTTCAGATACTGGAAGGCTACAAGAAGGTCACCTGGGATCCTCCTCTTCTCCAGACTGCACAGCCCCAACTCTTTCAGTCTGTCCTCAGAGGAGAGGTGCTGCAGCCTTCTGAGCATCTTTATGGTCAGGTCAGTGAAGCCCTCTTCAGAACAGAGAGGAAGCAGCTTCTGTACCAGACAGATGGAGGATGAGAAGCAGATGTGAGTTCTTCCAGAAGGCACAGACCAAAGCGCAGCAGCGAGCAGTCTGCAGCTGGGGGTGTAGTGAAATCCGATCCTATCTCACAGGAGTGCAGTTTATCAGTGCTACCTTCGGCTGGTGAGGGGGTGGCTGGTGAGACCATTGTTTCCCTCCTAGCCGCATAAAGCTCTGTGATACGACAGGAAATGTAAACTGACAGGTTAAGAAATCTCATGAAAGCTAAATATTCCTGAAAACATTGTATTAGAGATCATACGTTTAGGACCCACATTCTTGACAAGTCAAAGCTGCACATATCCCTCCCAATCAACATAAATTCCTACCTGAATGTCACTATTTAGTGATGCTTCCATAGCACGTTCTCTTCGAAGCCTCTAAAAGAGCCTGTAACAGCAGATCAGCTGGCACGGTGCATCAGGCTACCACTTAGGAGATACTGCTTTTTCCCTGTGTCAAAGCTGCCAGGAAAGAAAATACATCTGCCTCTCTCCTCTCATAGCACAAACTCGTTTAAGGTTTGTGTTTAAGGTGCAGGCTCTGGAATGACAGCTACAGTCAGGGCTCTGCTCTAGTCAGGGCTCTTTTGGAGCCAGCTGCTTTGTCACAGGAGTGGACTGGAGAGCTGGATGCAGGCAAGTCCAAAATTGCCTTGCTTTAGAGTGCATTCATCAGAAGCCTCAGCCTTTGTTCTGCTGTTCTAATACTATTTCTCATGCTTTTGGTTAGATTTTGTGTGTGTGTGTGTTTGTGTGCGTGGAAGGTGAGTGCTGACCTAGATGGGCTGCTAGAAACTGTATTTTTTTTTTCCATATAATTCTAAGGATTTTTCCCCCCCCCTCTCTCTTTCCAGACATTTAGAATTAAACCTCCTATGTGCATTACTAAAAAGGATGCCGACTTTGCTGTGGAAGTATTTCATACTGCTCTACAGAGACACATGGAAAGAGCAGCTGCAAAACAGACTTGATCTCTTTCCTTATGTGATGCACACATGGGAAGCCCTGATCCTTGTCAGGCAGACTCAGCACTCATCTATACCGGAGAAGAAAACCATTCTGAAGATTAAATGCTTGTGCAGTATTGTGAAGGCAGCCTAAGGGATCCAGTGTTTGTTACATTATTAGTTGATTACGATGTGCTCTCATCTGCTTTGTAAACACAGCAGTTCTGTTCCACAGTGCTGCACACCTCTTCCAGCACTAGCATAATAAACACTGGTTACCTGGGTGTCAGATGAAGAGGCAGGCATAACACTCATCTTTCCTACCAAAACTGGTAAGGTTTAGAAAAAGCCAAAGTAAAAATAATAAAGTTGTTTGGGGGAAGTACCCTGTTTGGACTGCGCAGCATTCAGGGAGCCCTCGGGAGTGGAACCAGCACTGCGGTGCTCTGCCTTCTGCTGCCGTGGCTTTGCTCCTCTGTGCCACACCAGTTACTGCCACTTCTGCACAATGATTGCCCACACCAGCACCATGCACTCCTGAACTGTGGCAGAGTGGACTGAGACCAGTGCAAGGGTAGTCCCCAGGTGCCTTCTGAATTAATCGCTGCTGCCGCACCCACCCACATGACCAAACTCTCGCTGTTTATACCCAATATGTGCCAGCCTTTGGAAAACACACACAGGATAAAGTGTTTGGGTTTATTTAAATAAGGGAGGAGGAAAGTCATAAAGTGGTACTACAGGGTTCAGTCTATGAGATTTCACTTAAATAACCATAGTCAGTCTCTGGCTGAGCACCACCCTGGCCAGGAGGTTTCAAACTGTTTATGTTTATTACAAAGATTCATTAGCATTAGAGCATGGGGGGAAAAAAAGGGAAAAAAATAAAAAAAACCAAAAACCACACCAAAACCCACAAACAAAAAACAAACATCAACAACAACAAAAAAACTCCACAAAGACTCCACCAAAACAAACATACACAAACCCTACCTGAAACCAGCAAACACCGCAACAAAACCAACCAACCAAAAAAACCTAAACCACAAAACACAAACCCACAAGTTGGAAAGTTTTTTTTTTTTTTTAATTACAATGATGATTTTTATCAGGGAGCTCAAATCCCATCAAGCTCTCCAAAAGATGCCTTCGTTTTCCTCCTCTTTTGGGGATGGCACAGCACACAATCATATAGTCAAAGCCTCAAAAAAGGCACTGCAGACAGCAAGAACTGTACATTGCCTCCCTTTTTGGGGACCTGCAGGAAAGCTGGTGAGGGACTGTTTTAGGTGGTTGGGTAGTGATAGGACTAGGGAGAATGGAGCAAAACTAAAAGTGGGTAGATTCAGAGTGAATGTTAGGAAGTTCTTCACCATAAGAGTGGTGAGACACTGCAACAGGTTGCCCAGGGAGCTGGTGGAAGCCTCATCCCTGGAAGTTTTTAAGGCCAGGCTGGATGTGGCTCTGGGCAACCTGATCTGATGTGAAGTGTTGCTGCCCATGACAGGGTGGGTAGGAGCTGGATGATTCTCAAGGTTCCTTCCAGCCCTGGCAATTCTATGATTAAAATCTGAGTAACTCCTTGCCCCGAACAGTGGTACTGTGTCAGCTAGTTGGGGAAGAGGAGTACTCTGCCATTTTGTATGATTAAATGAAACTTTATAGGAACTTAGAATAATAGAATGGTCTGGGCTGGAAGGGACCTCCAAAGGTCTTCCAGTACAACCCCTTTGCAGTCAGCAGGGACATCCTCAACTAGACCAGATTGCCCAAAGCCCTGTTGAGCCTCACCTTGAGTATCTGCAGGGAAGGGGCCTCAACCACATACGTGAGCAGCCTCTTCTAGTATTCCACCACCCTCATAGTAAAGAACCTGTTCCTAACATCCCACCTAAATCTGTTCTCCTCTAGTTTGAAGCCACTGTCCATCATTCTATCACCACAGGTCTTTGTAAAGAGTCTCTCTCCATCTTTCCTGCAGGCCCCCTTCAGGTACTGGAAGGTTGTTATTAGGTCTCCCCAGAGCCTCCTCTTCTCCAGGCTGAACAACCCCAGCTCCCTCAGCCTGTCCTTGTAGCAGAGGCACTCCAAACCCCTGATCATTTTCGTGGCCCTTCTCCATCAGGTCCATGTGTTTCCTGTATTGAGGGCTCCAGACCTGGCCACAGTACTCCGGGTGAGGTCTCACCAGAGCAGAGCAGTGACAGAATTTTCTCTCAAGATTTGCTGCCAATGCATCTTTTGATGCAGCCCAGGATGTGATGTGCATTCTGGACACACTGCCTGCTCATGTCCAGCTTCTCATCCATCAGCACCCCCAGGTACTTCTCCACAGGGCTGCTTTCTATCACCTCATCCTCCAGGCTGTACTTGATAGTGAGGATTGTTCTGGCCCAGGTGCAGAGCACTTGCTCTTTTTGAAGCTCATGAGGTTCACCTGGGCCCACCTCTCCAGCTTATCCAGGTCCGTCTGGATGCCATCCCTGTGCCTCTGGCATATTGACAGCACCACACAGCTTGGTGTCACCTGAGCACTTGCTGATGGTGCACTCAACCCCATGTCTGCATCACTGATACAAGTATTAAACAGCAGAGGTCCCAGTGTGGACCCCTGAGGGACATCACTTGTCACTGTTCTCCATCTGGACTTCAAGCCATTAAACACCACCCTCTGGATGTGACCATCCAGCCAGTTCCTTACCCACTGAACAGTCCACACATCAAATCATCTCTCTCTAGCTTGGCGAGCAGGATGTTGTGGGGACTGTGTCAAAGGCCTTGCAGAAGCCCAGACAGATCACACCCATAGGCTGTCCCTTATCCACTGACACAGTCACTTTGTCATAGAAGCCACTAGGTTGGTCAGGCAGGATTTGCCCCCAGTAAAGCCATGCTGGATGTCTTGAGTCACCTCCCTGTCCTCCATGTGCCTCAGCATGGCATCTAGGAGGATCTGCTCCATGATCTTCACATGCATGGAGGTGAGGCTGACAGGTTGGTAGTTCCCAGGGTCCTCCTTTCTACCCTTTTTACACATGGGTGCGAAGTTTCCTTTCTTCCAGTCCCCAGGGACTTTGTCTGACTGCCAGGACTTTTCAAATATCAGGGGCAGTGTTTTGGCAACTACATCTCTTAACTCCCTCAGGACTCTGGGCTGCATTTTGTCAGGTCCCATGGACTTGTGTATCTTCAGGTTCCTCAGGTGATCATGCACCTGGGATTCACTTACACTGGGAGGGAGTTTGTCTCCCTGGTCTCCATCTTGTGAGCCATCAACATGAGGGCCATGAGGAGAGGAGTTGCCAGTGGAGAGTGAGGCAAAGAAGTTGAGAATCTGAGCCTTCTCCTCATCCCTTGTTGCCAGTTCCCCATTGCTGCTCATCAGGGTTTGTGCTTTCTTTAACCTTCCTTTTCTGTTTTATGTACCTGTAGAAGCCTTTCTTGTTCTTCTTTACATCCCTTGCCAAGTTCAGTTTCAGCTGCCCCTTGGCCTTCCTGATGTCATCCCTACACAATCAGGCACTGTCGCCACACTCTTCCCAGAATGCTGTTATGATTAATATAACATTTATGGTTATTAATTTTCTGGTATATTAATTATTATTTATTAATATTCAAACATTCACTGGATGATGTGAAATTCATTTGGATTCTCGGTTGACAGCAAGCCTTTACAGAAAGGATTATTTATAAACACAGAATTAACAGTTTAAACAGTCAGAACTTGGAAAGCAGGAATGTGGGAAACAGGAAAATTCTGGCTAGGCCACAGGCAATAGCAGCTCTGATCATGAGGCAAATCAAACACACTCGCCAAGTAGCTCAAATCAGCCCAAATACTCACAGGACACTGCTTTCCCAGGTATGTTTTCTGTATAAGGACACTTCCAAAACTGCCATTATAATCCCCAGAGTAAAATACAAAATATTCCGAGGCAGAGGAAAGGAGAGGAAAACCGAGTCGCTGTTAGCTGCAAACACCTGGCCGCTGTGAATAGATTTTGCTGCAGGCAGGGACCCAGCTAATAAGCCGCTAATAGGGGAAGCCTCTGGAGGTTCACCAAGAGAATTGTCCTACCATTCCAGTCTGAAGAAAGGCTGTAGAAAGGCTTGGAGAAGTGTGAAGAAAGGCAGCTTTACAAATCATTCCCCCATTAAACAGAGTCTTTGAAAATCCAACTGGCCAACAGACAAGAGCATCAGGAGTTTTGGCCAATGAAACTGAAGTATGGTGCCTTGTGTGGCTAAATATATACTCCCAAAAAAGGAATCAAGGCTCGTGAGGGGCTGCACAAGACACCTGATGTGGTGGTGCTGGGTTCCTACCCCTCAGGACAGCCTTGCTAGAGTTAGCCTCCTCGTTGTTTTGTCTGCTCCTCAAGTCCTGGACCCTACAATGGGAGGAGGAGGGGCAGTGGCCAAACCAGTCTAGCAGGATCCAGGATGCCTGTCTCTTCTCTCATTTCCTGTGAAGCCCCAAGTTGCCCTTTAGTTTGACCAGCAGGTCTGGACTCAGCCGTGGTGGTCTCCTGCCTTCCTTGCCTGACTTCTTACACGTGGGGACTGATATCTCCTGTGCTCCATAGGAAGCAGCCTTAAAGATCTGATCTGCCAGCTCTGTTCTGCTCCCTTGTCCCTGAGGGCCATTTCCCACAGGGTCCTATTTACCAATTCCTTGAAGAGCTGGAAGTTTGCTTTCCTAAATGTAGAGTCCTAACTCTGCTTCTCCTGGGCTCCATACCCCTTAGGACAGTGAACTGCACTGGTGCATGGTGGCTGCAGCCCAGCTGCCTTTGACTTTGACATCCCTGATGACTTCACTTGCCTTGGTGACCAACAGCAACACATCCCCTCCTGTAGGGCTGTTAAGTTCTTGTGTGAAGAAATTGTCATGGAGGCACTCCAGGAGCCTCCTGGACTGCTTAAAGGTACTTGTGCTACTTTCCAACACATGTCAGAGTGGTTAACATCCCCCAGAAGGATGAGAGCCTGTGGCTGCGATGTCTCCTGCAGCTGGAGTAAGAAGGTTTCATCAACAGGCTCAGCTTGATCAGGCAGCCTGTAGCAGACTCCTAGCACATGGCTCCCTTTGTTGTCTTGATCCCAAATTTCTACCCATAAGCTTTCAACCTGCTTGTGGCTATCCTCTAGTGACAATTCTTCAAACTCTATCCCACACAGAGGGCAACACTTCCACCCTTTCTTCCTCTGCTGCCCCTTCTGAACAGCTTGCAGCCATCGATGGCCACACTCCAGTCACAGGATTCATCCCACCAAGTTTCCATAATCACCACTATGTCGTAGCTCTCCTGTAGCAGGGTAGCTTCCAGCTCCTCCTGTTCGCTTCCCATGCTGCATGCATCGGAGTGAGGCACTTCTGGGCTGCTGGTCATGTCACCTTCTTAGAGGGGTACCCCACTGCTCCCCCAAGGCGTTTCATGGGAGCTACCTTCCTGTCTCCTTTTACCTCAAAGGTCCTTGGCATAGCTTCATAAGACTTTGCCTTTGGTGCACTTAAGTCAACTTAGTTAATGCAGGATCAGTGCTTCTGGAAAATTTCACTCCAGGGGTTTCCTGAACAACATAACACAGCCCTTGCTGACCACTGCCTTCTCCAATGCCTTGACAGTTCCTGTGCAAAATCCACTTCTATTCCAAAATCAGGTGTTTGTTTTTGCAGGTTTTTTTTTTCTTCTTCAGGTGTTACTCAGGATCAAGCAGATTACACATTTAAGCAGAGGTGCAATACCAATTCTCATGCTGTTTTTTCAACAGAAAACAGAACATGGGGGGTTTGTGTCACTTACTCATTTCTCCTTTCATTTATCTGGCAAAATATTCTGGTATTTTACAACACCTGGTATGCAGCTGGACACAGAAAACCAATGAGAGTTCACAACTGATTTATGAGCAGCAAGCAACAAGAGTTCAAAATTGATTTGTGAGCAGCATTTGTCATCTTTCCTTGTCCCCTGCTGCCTGTCATTTCATGTAATTAAGTAATTTGGAAGAGCCCTTGGGAACTGCAGGAGGAAAGCCTGTGTATTTTAATATCTTGGTGATGTTTCATCTTTGACAGACGATCAAAGCAGCATCTGTGGATTACACTCACCCTGAGCTAACCTTCTCAAAAAATAAAAAGCAGCAACACATAAGTTAAAATAATTTATTATTTCCTCTGCCTCAGTACTTTATCCATGCAAGTTTCTAAAGGAATGCAAGGGGAGTAGCTTTAAATTACTATTTCCCCATCCCCAATGTGAATGCTGCTGAGAGTCATTAAAAGCTGATAAAGTGCAGATTCGTTCACAAGATAAAATTCCTTTTGTTGCATCTTCCTCTTTTTTCCCCCCCAAAAAACTGGACTTGCCTTCTCTGTGCAATTCAGAACACAGGCCATGGTCACCTTTCAGTTCTGGGAGAGCTCTCATGTATGCTTTTGAAGTCTGTCACAAAGTTCTACCTGATTTTACGTTTCTCTTTTTTGTTTTTGGTGTTTACAGCTCCATTTACAGCTGGTGCTTGTGTCGCTTTTGCATGTCCTGTGGCTTTCAGGTGTTCAAACAGTTTATTTCGAGATGGAAATGCACAGTTGCAGGTTACACAGTGGATGGGAACTTCATTCTACAATTAAGAGAAAAAAAGAAATGCATGACATTCATATGGAATATGTAATAAAGGCCATGCACCATTTCATTGTATGCAGAGTCTCTTAGATGCTGAAATAGTTAACAATTATTTATGTACCTACAACAAAACCCCAGTAACAAGTACAACTTCTTGGAATGTTAAAGAATACTAAATGGAACCAAGAAGAGAAGCCTTGCAAATCTAAAGATAAAGAATACTTTTGATCTCATCTGACTATACAAACAATACTTCAGGACATGAGAGTTAGTGAATTTAGTTATGTCTTAGCTGCAGTTATTACAAGATTTTGCTCTGAGAAACAGCAGTATTGGGAAAGATGCAAACTGTAGTGCCTTTGCCTGCCTGATGACAACAGCTCTGTCTTCAGCTTAACTTGGTTTGAACTGCCTTGGATATAGAGCTTTAGCAACATTCAGAAATAAAATTCAACCCTACTCTGTGAGGAAAAGAGCTGATGTTCCAGCCTCCTATCCCTGTGATTTTATTAGAAACTAGAAATACCTGTAGTATTAAAAAATAAACAGTAAACTGAAACAGAGTATGTGCACTGGAGGTAACCAAACAACCAAGCCTGCTTGTAGCAACAGCACCACCAGCTTTTAAATAGCATTAACTGACATACCGTTGTAGGATGCTCTGAAGATGCCTTAGCAGACTTCTTTGCATCCTTGGCTTTTTTCCCTTTAGTCTTAGTACTGCTGATAGACAAAGAGAAACCAAGATCAGTGCACAAGAACATTAAAAAAGCTTCTGGTAGTTTTCAGTAATTAATGTCTTCACTGCTCTCCCTGCAGATGCAGATCAAGTGAGGTGATTCTGCCTGTCTGCTTTGGTGAGACTTCACCTGGAGTACTGTGTCCAACTCAGGATGTAATAGTCAATACAAGAAGGACATGGACTTCATGGAGAGGGTACAGAGGAGGACCACCAAAATGATCAGGTGCCTACAGCACCTCTCCCACATAGACATGCTGAGAGTTGGGGTTGTTCAGCATGGGCAAGATAAGGTTCTGGGGCAGCGTTACAGTGATTTTGCAGCACCTGAAGGGGCACCACAAGAAAGGCCTACAAGATAGCTGGGGAACAGCTATTTACAAATGCAGGTAGCACTAGAATATTAGGCAATGGTGTTTAAACTAGACAAGGGCAGATTTAGATTGGACATTAGGAAGAAGCTGTTTACTATGACAGTGTTGGAACACTGTGACAGGTTGCCTAGGGAGGTGGTGGAGGCCCCATCCCTACACCACATCCCTAGAGACATTCAAGATCAGGCTTGATGGGTCTCTAGTTTTGGATGTCCCAGCTTACTGCAGAGGGGTTGGACTAGATGACCTCTAGACGTCACTTCCAACCCACTGCATTCTATGAGTGAGTCTACTTTCAGCAAAACTTAAAGAAATTAAATTTTTGTGATCAAATGTTGACCTGAAAATTCAGAGAGATGCTCAATCAGCTACTGGTAAAGTGATGTGGCAGAGATCCACAGTCACTGCAGAGTCTGCAAATGCCACTTCCAAAGCAGATCCTAACACTCCTTGTTTGGTACCAATCAACTCTGATTTGGAGCAGGCTCACACTGGTGAGTAAACCCATACATGTGTGACAGCATCAAACGTGACACAGAATGACAGAGTGACTGCAGCACTGCAATCAGCACACCTTTTCACTTCACTTTTTGCTTCATTCACTTGGCCAACATCTTCTGTAGCATTTGTGTCCTCTGACACGGCACATCTTTGGACATCATTTACCAGCTCTTCTGCTGAGCCACTGTTCTTGTCCACACTGGGCACTTCCTTTTGTTCCACTGTTTCTTCATCAGCACTTTTATCAAAGGAGTTCTCATAAGTCTGTCCCAACAGAAGGAATGCTAATTAACTAATTGAAATTCATTAGTGATTACATTTATAATATACTTATTTACATCAAACCTGAATGGGTTGGGAGAACAGAAAACCATGGACCCTCTTAATTGTATTGTGTACTTTCAGTAGATTTTAAAAGGTAAAAACCTTAGTTCTCTGTTTTGAAAGATGAGGTCACCAGTGATGAAGGGAAGAAACACCAATAAAACAGCCTCAAACTATGGGAGAGGGAAGACAGAGTAGGCTTAATACATCCAGTGTGGCAAAAGATCAAACCCAAGCCAAACAGCTCAGCTGTCAGCAGCATGGTAGCAAATTTGACCCCACACTACATAAACTCACTTCTATCAATTCTAGCACCTCTTGCAAAGTCTCAGCTACCTGACTGATCGACCTTCACAAAAAGAAAACAAAAAACAGTGTTTTCCCACACTCCATAATGCTTACTAGAGGATGGAGGTTACATTTCTAGAAAAATCTTTGCACAAGGTTCCAACTCATGCTATGACAAGAGTGACACCTTCTGTCGGGGCTGCAGAAGACCTCATCATCAAAATGACAGAACACACAATGCAGTGCCTATCTGTAACCAGTACAGTGAGAAGAAAACCTGACTGCAGACTGAGGAAGCAAGGGTCCAATAGGAGCCTGACAACCTCAGTGGAAACCAGAAGGTCAAGTCAATACTGAATTTGACTATGCAATACCAGCCAATGAGGAGCAAGAAAAATTCAGCTGCTTGAAAGTCTCAGAGAATTTTCTTGGGGGTGAGTGATAATTATAATGTAGGAGAAGAGGGCAATGAAAGTGAACACAAGGATACTAGAGGAGTAGAGGTAGCTCACTGAGACAAGGCTAGGACTGAGGTAGTAAATAGAGAAGATAAAAGACTTGAGAAGGATCAGCCTTGAGAAAGGCAGACAGAAGAATCTGCTCACTACAGCTGCCACTCAAGGCTGAAACAGCTGATAGTGTTGCTGTCAGCACAGGTCTGTTGTATCTGGCACAGAGTATAACAGATTGCATTACTCATGTTTACAGTTGAGGTGAAAAGGATGCATTTATTCCAACAACTACAGTGTCAGAAGGATGCCAGTAATATATCACTTCCCTCAATCCTCCTCTCCCATAGTTAGAGATCAAGAAACAATACATTATACCCATTCTAGCAACCCAAGAAGAAAATGACCACCAAACAACAGGGCTGCTGATGCTCTACAGCCATTGCTGCCCTTTCTGATCAATTCCTTGCATTCTCCCACTGCCAGTTTCTCTGTTTCCCTTACACTTCAGTCTGTAACTGTTTTAAAGCCAGCATTACACCTATTAGGATCTACACAAGCAGAACAAAGTCTATGAGATTACTATAATAAAACATAGACATAATTACAGTTACTTTTCAGTCTAAGAAGAATTAGAAAGATCTGAAAACAGTCTTTGTGTCTTAAGAGAATTCTGGGTTATGTCTTATTACTCATGACAGAGAACAGTTAGAATATAGCAAAATTGGGTTATAAAGTTCCCTGAATATCATCATGTGACTACATACCATCATTGTTTTCTGTTTCTTCCTTTGCTTCTTTGAGAGTCTGTAAAGATAGGAATTTTAGATTACTTCTTTTCAAGAAAAAAACTAAAACTTCTAAAAAGGTGCAAAGTTATAGTTTTGTTTATCCTTTAACCTGTTATCTTGGTGTCCTCTTAATTTGAGAGACAGTATCCACAAACATACAATTAAATCTGGATAAAATGAAAACTACAGTTCTCCTAAAATACTCACTGCAGTTAGCAAAGCATTTATTCTGCTCAGGCTGAACGTGAAAGTAGGAGGTGAAAGAGCTGGTGCTATGCTTTGGACATTCAAAAGATACTTCATCCATTCTGAGAAAGTTCTTCACAGTGAGGGTGGCGAGGCACTGGCACAGGTTGCCCAGGGAGGTTGTGGCTGCTCCCTCCCTGGAGGGGTTCAAGGCCAG
>VWZI01005516.1:0-21530 GCA_013396835.1 Psilopogon haemacephalus
TGGGAAAAGACAGGGGGTCCCAGGTGGGCTTAAACCTTCACAGAGCTGGTCACAGCTTCCTGTTTGGTCTAACACTTTGAGGCTCAGCCTGCAATCAGGCCTAATGAGGTAGAAGTCCATTATATTCATACGAGTGTGCATACACACGAACAACTACATGTTATGATTATACCATTTTTCTTTATTAACATGGCCAGTGTGAGAACATGGTGTGGCATTTATCAACTCACACCTTTGTATTAATTTCCCCCCCAATTTTATTGTTCTCAATTTTTATGTCATTACTATTATTTTAATAATTAATATTTTCAGCTATTAAGTACAGATTTGAAGGCTCATATTTTCTAGATCAAAGCATCTCCCACTTCTGATAAAATGAAACACTTGAATTCTTGGACAGTCTAAACAGAAAGGCGAAGTGTTTATTACAAACAAGAGTTGCTTTGATCTAAGGAATAGAGTTTAAAATACTGGGGCTTTTTTAATCTTAAAGACAAAATTTAACACAATAAAATGCACTGTAAATGTAATTTGAAATCACAGAAAAGTTCAGCTATTGTATCACATAATGCACAGAATATGCTGGGGACACTAATTCATCACATAAGGTGTGTCAGAATGCTCCTGCCTGTCTCACTCACCTTCCTGTCCCCAGCTGCTGAGAGATTTGGTACTGTTGCAATTTTTTTTTTTTTTTAAATTATTATTAATAATTGAGATTTCAGGAAAATTTCCCTGGGATTCTTTGGATGTTTAGTCGGTAAGGTTGTTGCACAGACTGTTGTTTATAAACACAGAATTCAACATTTTAAACAACCTAAACAGTCACAAACTTGGAAAACAGGGAACCTGCTAACAGGGGAAATCCTAACCCCACCTATTACTCACAAACACGATAGCTATAGAATCCCGAGGAGAGGAGGAGAAAGTTTGTCTTGCTGCTGCTGTAGGCTGCAATGCACACTGCTAACACATGGCCACTGTGAAAGAGGTGAAAGAGGTGCAAGAGAAGTCTGGTCCCAATAAAAGGCAGTAGGAAAGAGAGCACAACGGCTCTAAGTCATTCTCCCTTAAATAGACTATTTTGAAGGGTAAAACTGGCCAATAGGCAGTAGCGTCCATTGTTTTGGCCAATAGATTCAAAGTTCTGTGCCCAGGGGTCCACCCTAACGCTTTGAGGGACAGCACAGAACACCTGACTTAGTCACGTGCCACGGGGCTTCCTTCGTTCAAACTCTCACTGTCTGCTCAATCCTCCCAATCCTGGACCTTGTTACAGGAGGAGGAGAGCCAGGAGTTTGAACCAATCTGGGCAGGATTTATGCTCTACCAGGACAGGTACTGCCTAAGCAAGCTGTCGTAAACACAGAATCACAGAATTAAGGTTGGAAAAGACCTCTGAGATCATCAAGTCCAACCTATCACCCAACACCTTCTAATTAACTAAACCATGGCACCAAGTACCTCATCCAGCCTCCTTTCAAATACCTCTAGGGATGGTGACTCCATCACCTCCCTGGGCAGCCCTCCAATGCTAATCATTCTTGCTGTCAAGAACTTCTTCCTAACATCCAGCCGAAACCTGCCCTGGCTTAGCTTGAGGCTGTGTCCTCTTATTCTGTCACTGGGTGCCTGGGAGAAGAGACCCACCCCACATGGCTACAACCACCCTTCATGTAGCTGTAGAGAGCAATAAGGTCTCCCAACAGAAACTTGAGTTTAAAGCTGAGGGAACATTGCTGGAAGCTTAGGAAAGGCTCTAGTCAGACCTATGCCACTGCTCAAGATGGTGGTACCACTGCACAAAGGGTGACTGAAGAGGGTCTCTGTGGATCCAGTGAGTGTAAACCACAGCTGCTGCTAACAAATCACAGCTTGTGAGGGATGTTTGGGATATCTCAGGTTTGCACTGTTAAAAAAATAAAAGACAGTTCAAAGGTCATTTTAAAAGCTTCTTTCTACTCTGTCACATTTTGAAATGTGACTTGATGCTCTCATTGGCAGTGGGTGTGAAATAGCTGCCTTTCCCATGAAGAGCTGTTCAGGTTTTGGCTTTTGGCCAGATCTTGCAAGTATATCATTTAGATCTCCACTTAAAGTGCACCACTGTACTATTTTACTTTGCTAACAGAATGCACTTTAGTGTGCATGTTTAGCAGTGTCACCAGAAATCTGGAGGAGCAAAATCCTAAAATTTGACAGTGAAAAAAAAATTTAAAAGAGAAAAGAAAAATTACTCTGAAGGATTTATTCACCATGGACACATATAAGAGATATATTCACCCAGATATTCCCCCTAAACCTTGGCAAAGGTGACCATTTCTTAAACAGCTCTCCCTGTAGCTGCTGAGAAATCTCCAACTATTACATCTCTCAGGGTGTGTGAACTGCATGGAGGTGCTGAACTCGGAGACATCCTTTTGGGAACTGGTAGATGATGGATTAATACATTTTGTAACAATCTCCACGGAGACCACAACTGGAGTGGCATTCTGCAAACCAATGGTAATAGCAAACCCAATTGGCAGTGTAAATTAGTAGGTGCTCCTCTCATAGACAGAGGCTCCCCCAGATGATGTAGTTGATCTCAGTGTAAATCAGAGGTGACTCAGCAGCAGACATCATGCAGTCAAACGTGCAGAAAACTCACATCAGTGCTAAATCAAAGCCTGAAACATGGATCGTTATTTCAAGAGGGTTATGAGAATGCCATGAGCTATGAGAGGGTGATCAGCACTGCTGAAGAAGTGAAAGCTGAGATGATAGAATGATAGAAGGCTCTTACGATTTCTTAACTGTTTTGCTTGGGCTTCTTAAAAAGGAATTACACCCATTAAAATGTATCATAGGAAGGTGCTGCCTAGCAGCCCCAGGGTTTTCCATTGCTCTCCAGTGACAATGCACTCCGTAAAACAAAGACCTTGCCTTAGAAATTGGTCATTCAATGCCTGAGTTTTCTCAAACTAATGTTGTTCTACAAATATTTCCATGAGCAAACAGCCCATTTTTCACTAAATACACACACTTAGGCATTAATCTCAGGTGTTCCTGCTGGTTTTGTGACAATTCAAAGTCTGTATAGCCATTTTTAAGAAGAAAGATGTGCCCTAGCACCACAGATGGCTGCTGGCTCTATGCAGCTGCTGGAGGAGTAGGAGCTGGCCCTGCCGTGGCAACATGGTTTGCTGCTCTGTGTGTGAGAGTGGCATTTACTGACGTGAACCTGGCAGTATTCTAAATAGTGCTGTGGAGAACATGGATGAGTACTGCTACTTTGGTAAGGCCTTTTTTCTCTCTCTTCAGAGTGGTATTTCTTCAGATTGCCGAACTGCAGGCTGGAGTCTCTTTCTGCACCTAAAGCATCTGTGCACTTCAAATGCTGTAGGAATCAGCCACTCCCCTTTCCCATCTTCCCACCAGCACCTGCATGCCTGTCTTACAAGCTCTGAATAAGCAAGAGAAGCAAGAGCCACAGCTGACACAGCTGGCACTGCCCCCGGTGGGAGAGTCCCTTCCCACCTCTTTCTGTTTCTTCCTGCTGTCTGTCATCCTTCTCACTGTTTACTTACTTCTTGGAGGCCTGGTTTATTTCGATATGCATTCATTGAGCCCTTCCAAAGCAAGTTTTCAATGCCATGTTGCTCAAGCTCCTACTGCACCCACCCCCATGCCTCCCCAAGACCTTACTGCATCCAGGGTTTTTCTTAATAAACAAGTGCCAGTTACAAGCTGAAATAAATTTCTCCATCTCATTTTCTTGTATCTGTGCCATCTTTTTCAGTCATGCCAAAACAACTCTAGGATTTTTTATCTTCATTCAGGAAATTCTGCTTTACCATCACACATTTTAGGCCATGTTAAAACAAGATTGTTTCTTTTAAATGGTAACTGGGAGTGGAGCCTTTGAAACCCAGAAGTCCCAATTTTGCTTTATGGAAGTGCAGAGAGCATTGCTCGATAGATTAGTTAATACTTCTGCAGATGGAGTTCCAGTGTCTACCTGAACTATTTGACCATGCCACTTCAACTGTTTCTATAGCTTGGATAATCTTTTATTTTCTTTTCTTTTCTTTTCTTTTCTTTTCTTTTCTTTTCTTTTCTTTTCTTTTATTTTCTTTTCTTTTATTTTCTTTTCTTTTCTTTTTTCTTTTCTTCTCTTTTCTTTTCTTTCCTTTTCTTTTCTTTTCTTCTCTTTTATTTTCTTTTCTTTTTTTCTTTTCTTTTCACAGAAGGATAATTGAAATGCAACCACCTTTGTCTTCAGAGAATAATTGTTGACTCCCCTTCAGATTATAAAACCTGTCTCATGCTGTTTGCTACCATCATTCCATGACGATGTTTTGTCCTTTGTGCATCCCTGTTGTTTTCATTGACCTTATAGATTTAGTACTGGGATGTTCTGAGTTTGCTTGGAGACATGCCTATTTTACCTGAATTTGCTCAAAACTCAACAGATTACAGTGATCTGGCAATTTTATAATGCTGGCCTAGAAAAAGAAACACGAGGTTTTTTCATATCAGGTGAGACACTGTTTCCAGAAGAATGGCCACTCCACACTGTCACCACATTTCCTGATTCCCAGAAACACTGATCAGACAGAAAGCCTCTGATGGGACAGGCAGGAATGTACCCCAGCAGCCATAGGCAGGAGCAGCCATGAGTGCTACATGCAGCTGAAACAGTCCAGTGTGATGAGGCCAAGCCATGTAGAGCCTTCTGGCAGATGGCATCAGGTACATGTTGGCACTGCAGTGGAGCTAGCATGTTATGTCCTTGCTGAGGACTCAAGTGAGTTCAACTCTAGTAGTTTCTGGAGAATGTCTGGGAATTCACCTCCTATGCCATGTACCTTGCATTCCCATACTTTAATACAGTGGCATTTCCTGTGTTTTTAACAGAAGTCTTTTAAAATTGTGATACCCCCAAGGACACAGAAGAGTGGTGTAGTTGCTGTTTTACTTAAGAGTAGAAGCCCATATTGCTGTGTGGAAATTAATGATGGTATCTCTTGTAAATTAGTGCTGTGTAGGTACCTAACCACTCATAATGTTTTAAAATACACATAGCAGAGTGCAGATAGTGATAATATGATTGTTTTTATCTGCTATAAATATATATGTGTGTGTGTGTGAGACAAATAACTTATCTCTTCCTACTCTCTGTTTTGATAAAAGCCAGAAAGGATTTAATCCATCCAAGTGTGCTTCTTTGTGTTATTCATCTCAGCTGTGCACTCAGAAAGTTCAAATATTTAAATTAGTTTGAAGTTAGAATATTAATGGCTGCTCTTAGGAATGCAGTTACATTTTCCCACTTGATGGATACTGTCACAAATGGCTACTGCAGAAGTGTACGTAGTTAATTACTTTGCAACAATTAGAGTGCATGAAGACATTTACCAGTCTAAAGGAAACCACTGAAGCACTCTCAGTTCCTCATTGCTGAAGGAGTGTGCAGATGATTCTAGCTGATAAACCTTAAAGCAGGTCATGACAAACAGTATTGTGTATCACCCCTGTTGGAGGTCTGGGAGAATCCAGGTTACCCCTCTGCAGAGAACACAGGATTTGGTGTACATGAATGTTGTTTACTCTTAAAAGATTGGTCCTGGTGAAAGAGAGGACTGCCAAGGAGAAATCCATCTTCTTCCTGATTTTAACAGATTTTCAGTTAAAATCACAGAAAGAGAAGCCGCACAACAAAATCACAAAGAAAAAAAAAAACAAACCACAAAAAAACACCAAAACCACGAACCAAAACCTGTGCAACGTTACACTGTGACTGCACACCTCCTTTTAGCGCAAAGCTAGAACACTTTTCACTTCAAAGCATTTGTTAAATACACTCCTAATTATGAAATCATTACAAGAAACCTGCGTGATAAGGAAAGAAGAATTATTATATTAACCTGGGGTCTTCAGGTGCATTCAGAGGCATCAAGAAGCAGCTCTCCTGCAGTCAAAGCCTGCACACTCCCTCTTTTCTCTCATCGAGTGAGTCACTTCTTTCCTTTAATTTCGCATTTAAATCATTTCTACCCTCTCCAGTTTGTGACTCTGTTGCTGCAACGTAGTTTGTGGCACTCGGCATGGCTAATCCTTGGGCTCGCATCATATTGAGAACAGAATAATTGAAAACAGCTTGAAGCAGTTGTAATTAGGCACACAAATCTATGACAGATAACCATTTAAACACAAACCAAAACAGACATTTACATGGTAAACAATCATCGCCTTGGAGTTACATCCCATTCTTGCCATGCAGAATCTTTCATGGCTTTGGCAGAACACTCTCTGAAGCCAATTCCTGTTGCCAGTGTGGCTGTTAATTCAAGACAGCACTGGCAAAACCCTTCTGGACAGCTGAGTTCAGCTGTAAAGAGGTTTGCCTTAAAGGCTGTCTATCTTTGGGTGAAATAGAACTGTACTGCCCCTTGTGCTGTGTGTGAGAATTGTGGTCCAAGATCGTCACTGTATGGAGCTGTGCAGAGGAAAGCATTGGGCTGTATACCTCCTGTATCCTGTATCCCTGAGTGTTGCTCTCATCCCAGGTGCTCACCAAGGAAGGTAAGTCACACTCAGGTGCATTGCATTGCGTATGGAAGGGCAACAATGATAAACTCCCAAAGTGGAGTGTTTACTGACTCAGCAGTGCAGAAGGAAAAATAGATTTGTTTGTTGATTAAAGTGTGTAAAAAAATGATCTGACGAGAACACTTTCTGATGAGTATGGTGCTGAGATTTGCTCATTTTTACCACAATTCAAATAAGCCTTCAAATTAAAAAAAAACAAAAACAAAAACAACCCAATAAAGTTGCAGTTGTAGAATTTTCTGAGTAGCTTTAGAAAAGCACTTGGAAAGTTACATCTCAGCTCACCTCTAGCAGTTAAGAAAAAAAGGTGTTGGGGATATCATACACTATCTGTTGTTTTTCCTGGGGAGGCTGGAAGAGCTGAGCTTCTAAGGGTCCATTCCTTAGCCAGAAGAGTGAGTGAGAACCATTACGTGCATGGTTCCATAGCTCTGAACTTCTCTACAATCATCCAGTTCAGAGATGTCAGAAAATCCAGAGTAAATTCTGCCTTTCTGTGTGAAGCTGGGGGCTAGGGCTTCCACCCTGCTGGTAATGTGATGCACACGCACACACAAGAATTGGCCGAAAAATGCTGGGGACTTACTGAGTTTTTATTATTTATATCTACTTACAAGTAGGTGAGTGGGACTTTTTACCTACAAGTTAGCCTCTAGTTTTAAAAACACCAACATGTTTACCAGAGAAATTTCAAAAGTTCAGTCACTGGTTTTCCTTCCACTTTCTCAGATGAAAGAGTATTATTTATCAAACTAAGTGTATATTATAATCTTTGCAAAATGGTAAAGATCAAAGACCACCTTGCATCAAGCAGAATTACAGTGCGGTAACATTTTATCTTCTTACAGCTGGTATCAATCACGGTGTGACAGCAAGAAACAGAGAAGGGTTTTTTTTCAGTCACTACCACTGACATGTGGCAACATCTGATATATGACAGCCAGCTAGTATGTGGTCTGGGTATTAAAGGGGAAAACTACCGGCATAAGTATATGCCCTTGGTATCCATGTCATCAAGTATGGCCATTTGGCAGCATAACACGTGCAAAGGACTTTAATTCCACCTGCGGCTGTTGCATCCTCATAAAGGAAGAGATAAAAGCCTTCATGAGAAGAAAGGACTTGATTTCAAACGACAGTGGTGACATTTTCAGCAACGACCCCCTAGCGCGGCAGAATCCACCATATGATACTCCTGCCCCAAAGGCATGTGCACCATTCTTCTCTTCCTGGGGAGAGGTGGAAATCTGGATGAGCAGCCAGGGCTGACCGCTCCTGGATGGTGAGGCACCACCGGAGCTGCGCCCAAACCGTGACTCGTTTACGTGCAGTGCAGCCGTCAGCAGGAGCGCTCTGCAATTCTTCTTCACCAGCCGTGAGCCCATTGCTGCTTTATCTCCCCACAACTTGTTGCCGTTTTGTTGGTGTGGGGTTTTTTTTTTGTTTGTTTTGGTTTGGTTTTTTTTAGAGTCTTTTCACTATGGCTACAGACAGGATAAATAAGGAAAGGAACAGGATTTCTGCAGCTCCTCACCAGGACCCTGCCAACACCTGCTAAGTTTTACAGCTCCAGCACTTAAAGTATACCTCACGCACTGCATCCTTAGACTTATTTCTGGAAACATCTGGTGGAAAACAGAAACGAAAGGATAATTGTAAGAGATCAGTTCTCATACATATCTCTTCCAGTGGAGATGTATCTCTCCTCTGAATGACTGCAGCCAGCCCTAGATACTCCTCCTTGCAACATGCACAAGTCCAATGGCAGCATCCATGCCATGCTCACAGGCTGTTCTTCTGCAAAGTGCCACCTCAGTTGCCAGGCTATGGAGGGCTGCGAGTACTCACACCAGGGGCTTGCACCAGAGACAAGCTCAGGGCTCTGGCTGCACCTCCAAATGCAGCCCGTGGTCAGCAGGACGAAGTGGGAGCGGGCAGAAGCAGTCTGTGAGCCACACACCACTGCATGCACGCAGCAGCCCCGAGGCTCTGTGCAGGAGGCTGCTGTTGTCTCGAGCAGTATTGATTCTGGAAGTGGCTGGAGCACTTCAACGTTTGTGTTTGGATCGCATTAACATTATAATTTCATAACAGGCAACTTTGCTTCAAATGGTCCTGCAATTGTTTCTCAGAGACATCGATCTGGCATGAGAATACTTTCCATGTAGTAAAAAGGAGAAGAAACAGAGCAAACACACTGGTGAAAGTACAAGAGTTCAACAAATTTAATCATCTTGTGTTTTCAGGACTGCCCTGCTATTTGGATAGAAAACTGCATTGTTTTAGACCAAGTGCCCATTTGGAATTTTTTCAGTCTCCTGTCTTGCTGTTGCCAAGAGCCACACAATGTGCTTCTCATCAGTTACCAAAACCCTCCTAAAAACTTGAAGAATGATTTGGAAAAGGGCATTTCTATTCCTTCTGCATAAACCATGCATGCATATTCATATCAAACATTTAGAAAAATTTGTACCAGTTATAATTAGCATGTTTTGTGCATCTATTTTCTTTGCTATTAAATAACAAATTTGTGGTAACCATAGCAACTGGAACATCACATGGCTCTGGTGCTATTTTGGGGATAACAGAAGTACCTTTCTTAAAGAAGCATTAGCACCTCTAAGTTATGAATTTTAATAATTTTCATGATGGAATATCTTCTGGGTAGATTGTATTCATCCTTCACGATAATGCTGATTTTGGGTGGAATCTTGTTTTGTGGTGCCCACGACCACTAGCAAGCAAACAAGAGGATTGTTCCTCTTGTAGGGAAGGTAAAAGAGAATCCGTGTGACACAGCAGAATTTGAGCTGAGGGGAAAGGCACAGTAAAATGAAAGATTTCTCTTATTGGCTAACATTGGTCATGTAGGCTCTTCATGCTTGAATTAAGAAAAATAAGGGATAAAAGTGCTTTCATCTTGGACTGGTACTGCTCCTGATGGAATAAGCAAGATGCATTGAGCTAGTTCCGCTGGAACATGGGAAAGGTCCTTGGAGACCTCACATGGGAAGAGACCAGCTGAGCCATCAAAGCCAATTCCCTGCCACCACAGTCAGGTCTGTTTTTCCACTGAATATCTGCTGCACACAGCATTGTATACCACAGGCCTTCCAATGTATCTCAGAATCTTCTAGCTAAAGAGATAAAGAGCAAGAGACCAAATACCTCAACAGTAATGATCCATTAAAAGAGATCAGGTGGCAACAGGGTCAGTATGCATGCACTAGGCCAGGGAATCTCTTGAATAAAATTTGCTGGAGCACTACATTCCATATAATAACAAAATATCTCAAGAATCTCCACTCGTGATAAATTGAGGAAAAATGGGAAAACATGGGAGAAATTCCCTTCAGTCACTGCAATTGGTAATTCAGTTATTGGTGAGAACGTAGGTAGGATAAACCAAACAGGCATCCATGAGAAATGAACGCTGTTAAAAATATTCTGCCCACACTGATGTACTAATGAAAAATTCTGCCTTACTTGATTAATTGTTTTATCATGAACGTGTCTCTGCAGATGAAACCCACTGAGCTGTCAGGATGACATTATCCGTCTCCCAGACCAGAGGTAATGAGGGACCATTCACCCTGGGCAGCTCCTGCACAGGTGATTCGGGTTAATACACTTAGGAAAGAGGCCATTAAGCTGGGAAATAACTCAGACCAAGCTTGCCTGCCAAGGTGGAGTTTGGAGCAGGGGAATTTTACCTGAGGGTGATGAAAAGTGCTTGGGTTGCTGAGAAGAGCTGTGAAACTGAGAGTAAAGAGACATGGGAAGAACATGCAAAAGATGAGGGTTTGTGGGGACTTTAGGACCAGCCAGGACTATGTCAGCAAAGGGGTGTGATGCCCGGGAAGCACCCTGGACCAGAGGTTGGAGCCCCTGATTGCAAGGAAGGGTTCACCAAGCTCAAAATGGCTAGAGACAAATTGTAAGGGGTGAAAATTGATCAGAATTTTAATTTTATAAGCTCACTTGGGCCAAACCTTGAAAATCTGAGCTACAGTGTGAAAATCATCCTGAGTCAAGATTCACAAAACAATGTGAATTACTGCCTCTGTTCTGTTCTGCCTGCCTCCTGTTTTCCCCCATTTGGATATATAATTGGGAAACAGTTTGTAAAAATCCATCTTTATTTACTATTAAAAAGTGCAACTTTTGTAGGAGAATGCTTATTTCTGGCTTTCTCTTATTAAAAAAAAAAAAAAGCTATATATTATTAAAAATTGGCAAAAAAATGTTTCTTTTTGACCATTTTGAAATTAATGGTTTGGTTTTTAAAAATTGTTATAGTAATAACAACAAAATCAAACAAACAAGCCCCCAACAAAAAAAAAAAAATCCTGATATCTCAAAGATGTTTTGATTACTTTCAACGAATCCTTGATTGTTTGCTGTGTTTGCTCTGTCCCCTAAATAAGCAATCCAGGGTGGAGCAATACTTTTTCAGCCCTCTCTTGACAAGTGTATGGGGATTTGCAGTGCTTGTGTCAGGGAGACCCTGGCAGTATATCCTGTGCAGAAGTTGCCTGATAGAAGAGGCTCTCTTGGTCCTCACCACGCTCACTCCGTATGTTGCATTATTGATTATTTTGACTCAGCTTCTTTGTTCTCCCTTGTTGCAGCTCCTCCTGGTGTGTTCCTCTTCCCACTACCTGCCCTCTTCACTGCTGGCTGGTGTACCCCCTGCCTTCACCTGTGCTGTGGAGAGGGACTGACTCTTGACGTTGTGGAGGGCAGCTCCAGCCCTTCCCTCACCTCCCAATCTTGTAGTCCTCCAAAGTCCTGCTTCTTGAGGAAAGTCTTGGGAAAAGGTCTAAGGCAGCAGCAGCCTGGTGTTTCAACTGGACACATGTGCTTCCAGGAGACCTGAGAGGTGAAGCAAAAGCAAATCCATTAGAGGCAAAAAGAGAAAATTACACGTTATCTTTTTTTTTTTCTTTTTTTTTTCCTACTCTTGAGCCATGCTGTCAAATGGGAATTTCCCATTCTATGTTCTCTTTGGTGAGGAAGCAAAAAAAAAAAAAAAAGATTTGGAGTACTCTGGCAAGTGATGAAATACAAAGAAGTTCTTATTCTTATATAGTAAATGAATGACTTTCTGCCTTTCCTTTTGTTAGAGTTCTCAATCCAGCCTGTAAATAGTGCCTTTGGACTGATTTAGAGCTGATCTGAAGTAATGGGATTATAAAATAGGGGATATATATCAAAGAGAATGATAGATATACTGGTACTAGTGAACTTTCTCTCACAGCACTCCTCAAATACTGTATGTAAATGCTCACGAGTACAAAGTGCACTCATTTTACTGCAGACCAAAGTGCTGAGAAGTCTACCTGTTTGATTCTTGGCGACAGCCTGCCTGCCTTTGGGCAAAGCACAGATTCTTTGCAACAAAGATAATTTCTTTGTATAGACTGATTTAGGTTTACTAAATGATGAAAGAACTTGCAGCATTTAAGGGCATTGAAAGTGGAGATTCTCCCTGCCAGATCTCAGAAATGGCAACAGTTCACCTGACCAAGCAAAGAAGATAGCAAAACAGGGACTTAAGGTGGAATGACCTCTTAAAATCCAGATTATCTTCAAAGAAAAACTACATTTCACATCTGTGAAGGAACTTTTACTCTACTTCTTAACACTACTTCTGCTATGAAGCTGCAGCATTTCTGGCTGTATCCTCAAGGCTGTGATATGGCTTTCTGGCAGTATGGCTGGGCCAATGCATAGTCCTCCTTGGATTTGGAAACCTTCCAAACAGTATTCAGCAGACATGGAAAAAAGTCCAGAAAAATAACAAACTTGTCTTGTTTCCAAAGACACCTCTGACCCAAGCAATGTATTCTAAGATCCTAATAATGTTCTACTTACTGAAAACCCTCACTGCCTGAATAGGACTTTTTCTTAAATCAGATATTAAAAGAGAGAGGAGATTTCTACTGTGCTTCTTAAAGATTAACATGAATGTATGGTATGAATAGAGACACAAAATATGATGCATGTATTTTCTTCTTATTTTAAAATGCATAGATTCATCACTTGCCTTCCATTTTGTATTTAGGAAGATTTGGTGGCTATTTGCTGCTATTTATTGTTTTCCAGGGCAGTTTTTAAATCAGATTAATTTTTTAAATAGGTGCTGCTATGAGGAGGATATTTGAAGCAATATAAGGAGGTAAAGTTCCAACCAGTACCATAAACGTGATTGGAAAAACATCCTGCCAGGCTACAGAGCTCTGAAAACAAACTTGATTTCTTCCATTTCTTGTATTAATCTTGTGTAAACCAAGTGGAACTTTGCAGATCAATAATTAACCCAAGGAAAAAAAAAAAAAAAACTAAGCAAAATTTCTCTTATGCTTCCCAGATCTGCTTTACACATCAGCAGAAGTAAAGATCAATATTTGTGAAAGTTGTTGGCCTGAGCAGGTTTTCTTCACCAATGAAACTGATGTGTAACTAAAGAGGCAAAGCTTTAGATGAGGCAATACAAGGTCTGTCTTGTGTTCCCACAGTCTGAGACCATCAGCACAGAGCTAATTGCTTTTAACAATGGCAGCTCTTCAAGGTTTAAATCCTACATTCTTCTAAACCCTATAGGTGGGTTTTTCTTTACTGCTACCATGTCGTGCTTGCTTCTCAAAGTAAACCTAGTATTTGTCAAAACCACAAGTTACATTACAAGCCTTTAAAATTACTATCAGTATTGTATTAATGTTTATCCCTGATCAGCTGGAAAAGGTTTGCTTTGAATTCATCCCTAAGTTATCTTTTTAAACATCAGCAGAGGAAATGTTTAAAATCTACTGCACAAATAGCAGCCAACTTATTAGGATTTTGTTCTTCAATTTAAGCACTACAACCACTTGAATATCTCCTACTTCAAACATGAAGCCATTATATTTATAAGATTTCAAATATGTATTTATTTGACTTCAGGATCAGTGTGACCATTACTGAAAGGTGTGTCTTTGTCCATTTCAACGTTATATTGAAAAGCTTTGAGTCTCACCTAAGCTGACTAATAAACAGGAATATCAGACAACCTTAGCTGCTAATGCAAAATAAGGAGTGAGCGGTGAAAGGTTAGCCCCGGAACTAGGGCCTGCAAACACAACCTGTTTTTCATATTGATTGTGTTTTCCACTGGGCTCCAGGTCAGGTGCTGAGACCCTGGGGCTTGCTCTGTCTGCAACTGTGTCACTGTTTTCTTTGCTTACCTTGAGAAAACTCTGTCAGTGTTGCAAAAAGCATCAATGCCTCTGAAAAGGTCTTTGATGTTCCCTATGATGAAGATTCTGCACACAATAAAATCTCTCTGTGTGTCTCTAATTTCAAAAGTTAACATTTCTCTGCAGGGTATTTTTTTCTACCTGTTATTAAATTCATTATGACTTAACACTTTTGTTTAGGCTAAAATGGGTTTAAAGCCCCCCAAAATTAGAAGGTACAGGCACCTGTTTAGAGAAAGGAACAACACAGGACTATGTATGTTTTACCGAAAGCATTTGTTGATAGAGAACAGATCAGTATGCAAATGCATAATACAGAGGATAGAAAATGAGATTACTATTAAAATACAGATACTAGTTAGAAAGGACATGCATGTCCATGTATAGAGAACCTGAGAGTGAGAAAATGTCAGAGATTCCAAACTACAGTGAATTATAAATGTCAAATCACAAAAAAGCACACACACACAATAAAAACCTCAAACCCAAAAAAACAAACAAGCAAAAAAAAACCCACACAAAACAACAGGCTTGTATCTAGGCTTAGGAACAAGGCTCTGCACTCATGTGCTCTGCCGTTTAACTGTCAAATTTACTGCTTAAGATAAATAACAGTTATGGCACACAAAAGTCCAAAATTACTTCTCTGATATTGCCAGGATACACCAATATATTTTTTGTTTTTGTTTTTTAAGCAATAAGAATATTGAGCATGAGATATGCTTAAATATTAGCAGTCAATTAGAGAATGTGTTGAGGTTTTTTCCCCTCAGATATGAAAAAATCTAAAATATGCTGTCCAAAATGCAGGGCAAAAGAGAACCAATGACGTGTGTTCAGATTTGGCTCTGAACTCACTAGGCTGTCAGAGAGCCATAAGATATACAATAAAGATGAATGCTAACTAAATTTTGAAGTGCAGAAGCATGTTTAATTTGCAAGATGCTTTGTTTAATTAAAAGGTAAATACTATTTAAAAGCAGCAGCAACACCTGCAGAGCTCTTGAGTCACCTGAAGAACTCCTTTGATATATTTGATCCATGGGCTGTGAACATTTGAATGAGGACAGTTCACTACTTTGTTAAATAATGCTTTGGTTTTTACATGATCTTGTTTATTGCTCCTAAAAATTTCTAAACATCACTTGCAAGATACTAGCTTCATGAAGAGTGTGTACATTCTCCATGGAAGCATGGTGAAAATTTCCTCCGAGATACAACTGATTCAGGGAGACAACATTCACCTTGGTGCAGAAGACTTGAATTGAGCCCAGATCTCACACAAATATGAAGCACAAAACCTTTCTGCATAAGCCATGTTCAGACCCCTCTGCATACAGGACACAGAACTGCTGCTGAAGCAATTGTGTCTTCTTGAGGCTTGATTTTCCTAGATATCTCCTCCCTTTCCATACAACTCCACAATTTTGCACAATGATTGTCAGTTTCTTTTAAGGTCGTTTGAGGTTCTGCATCCTGTTATAGGTTTAAGCCTCATGCTCTGCTTTGATCTGCTGTTTCCTTCAGCAGAAATCACCATCCAATCAGTGTCCTTCTCACTCCCTACAAGCTGAAGCAAGTCTGTGCCTATGCCCATGGCAGGAGCTCTCTAGAGACATCATGCATTTGGCAAATGGAGCAGCTGTAGCCAAGAGAGGAACAAGGGTACTGATGGAAAAGCAGTGTTCGCACAGTGAGGGGTGTTTTGCATGCTCATGTCACACTATGGTGTCTACATAGCTGTGCTCTGAAATCGAAGTGTCTTCTGCAAGTGACTCAGAGGCACTTACTGGCTACAACTACTGATGGAAAAGCGTAGGGGAACTGCCCAGCAACAAGAGACAGCTGCCTCTCCTGCCAGCCATCTTTAAGGTCTGTTTTTCCAGTAGGAACCCCAGTAGAGCTCTCATTCCAATAGACCTTTCACAGGAGAACTACGGCTGGGAAGAAGCACAGGCTGCTGACACCCAGCTCTCTGATATGCTGAAGCTGAATGCTGTTCTGCTCAGAGGGTCTGATGGTATCAGCATTCAGAGAAACGGTGTCTGACACTTCCAGTCTATTGTTCATATTGATTCAGTCTCAGCTGAGCTATTTCTAGCAACGGAGAACCTATCTGAGAGAGTTACGATTTGCTCTAATCATATTTTTCTGGTTTTTCTCTGTGATAATCACTCCCATAAATATAATTGCTTCACCTCAGATCAACAGAGTCCTCTCTTTTTCTGTGCTCACTCTAAACCTTACACACTCAGAGTGCTAGGCAAAGACAGTTGATAGTATTTGTTATTAACAGGACCACTCTATCTTGTAATGGTTAGGTATGAGTGTGAGATGGTATGGAGCTTCCTGGTTTCATCCAGTTTCTGTGCTTTATTAGTTAATTTTAAAAATGCCATCTGAAGTGAAAACTGGTGAAGAAAACGTGTTAAATTGTGCATGTATTTAAGTAATACATAGTAACAATAAAGGTTTGACTTGGTCTTCAGCCTGGCAAAAATCTTAAATACAGAAGTCAGGATGCGTTTTTGCAGTTAAATGTCTCTGACTTTACTGCTGGCCCCTAGGTTTAGTTTAACAACAGAAAATATTTTTAATGTACTTGATGGGCTGCTGATCTCAGGAATTCCACTTCCTACTGTGCTTACTGACTATCAGCTTTTAAGATAGACCCTTCAAGTAGACTTTATAAGAGTAGGGGTTATTTTTAAACCATCATCTTCAGAGTCACAGACATTTAGACCCCCAAGTGTCAGGCACCAGGAATACCCAGAAAGGAGGTGCTTGGTCTGAGAGTGTATGATGCAGGGATGTAAACGAGAGAGAAAAAGAGGTGAGAGCAAGAGTATTACTATTCCCATTTCAAAATTGATGAAATGACAAAGGAGCGATCAACGTTACCTCTGCCGCCCATGGCTGACCTTGTATTCAAAGCAAAATCTCCAGATTTCTAATGTACCCTCTTAACTACAAGGCCATTCTTCCCCTCCAGGAGATGATATATAGGTATATAAATGTGCATTGATGTAATGCCAGGTTATAAACCACAAGCCTTTCAGAACTCATATCCCTGACAGATTGTGAAAGAACTTGAAGTCAGGAGAATTGTGGTTTGTCTGACCTTATGTTAATCATTCTCCCTACTTCTGTCTTGGTCAAACTGAAAATGGATAGAATAATGAACCCTTTTGAAAACCATAATTTCTGGGTGTTGGTCATGACCCAGTTTTCATAAGTTGCTAGGATATGGGGATAATCAAGGAAACAAAGATTCTATCTTATGAAATACAACCAAAAAGCTTGATTTAAATGAAATAAATTATGAGAAGGAATATTAGTAGACTGCAAGGGGAGTAAATATCAGAGCTAATTAAGTTCAAGGACAAAACAGGCATCTGAACAAACAGATATAAATGGGGCCCTAATAAATGTAAGCTAAAAATCTTAAGAAGCTGAGTTACAAGATTCCGGAAAAGCTTTTCAAAGGGAATAATAGGGCCAGTGAAAGTAAATGCATTTTCAATGGATCTCGATCAGTTTATGAACTGGGTATCATGCCTGAGACAACCAAAGAGGTTGTCAGGTCAGACAAGTCCAAAGTTCCCTTTGTAACAGACAGAATATTACCAAGCTAGAATGTTTTGGTGATATTCTGGAAAAAGAAGTAGATAGCCAAAACATATCTCAAGTTGCATCACCTGTATTTTGTTTTTCTCTGAACAAAGAGTCTCTTCAAGTTTCTGATTATCCCACCAACCTGGCACTTGAGATGTTAATCGACAGTTCCAGGTAATAGTTCCTTGCTGTCGAGCGCCCATGTAGGAATAGAGCTGAGACAGCTCAAGGCAATGTTGAATGTGGAGCTCTCTTGTTCACTGTTGAGGGTGGGATGGAAGGGATGTGGCAAGCAGATAGGCACCATGGCCTTTCCTCTTGAATACAAGTCCTGCACCTCACGTGCACAGACCGCAGGGAGGGAAGGCACTAAAGGAACTTGGGCGTGATGTCTCCCACAGCGGTTTTTTCAGGGGGCAAGTAACTTGTCCTGCTGCCAAAAGACTACGAGCACGCAAGTGCTGCCGCAGCCTCACACGCCCTCCTATCAGGCAAGGAGGATGGCGTCGCTCGCTTTCTTTTCCCTGTCCTGCCCGGTCTCGACTCTCAGGCACTGCTTCCCATCCGTACTCAACCGCGCCGTGCTCCGCTCTCGGGGCCCGGCGAGGGGCGGGTAGTGCGGGGCCGGGAGCGCCTGGACGAGGTCCGGAGTTCACCTGCCGGCGTGTGGCCGGCAGGGGGCGCCGCTGATCCGCGCCGCTGCGCGCGTCGCAGGCGGGTGGGGGCTGCCAGGGCCGGCACAGAGCAGCCCGGCAAGGCCCCGCCGGGCCACGGGAGCGCCAGCACTTCTCCGGCAGCCTCCCGCCCGTAGGCGAGAGTTGCCCGGCGCTTTCCCGCAGTCTCTGCAGCGGCGGGGTTGCCACAGCTCTGCGGGTGCGGAAAGGGCTGCAACGAGCCCTCCCGCGCCGCTACCGCCCGCCCCAGCCCGGAGACGGAGAATCGTAGTCGGTCCTGTCCGGGAGAGGCGGCGGCTGCCGGGAGACAAAAGGCCACCGTGTGTCCGCCTCTGCGGCAGCGTGTGGTGCGCGGCCGCTCCCCCTCCTCGGCAGCCTGCCGCCCTGACCGCAGCCCAACCTCTCTCCCCGCCTCGCTGCGGCGTGGAGCTCCGAGGAAAGACTGTCTTGCTGTGAACGGTAAAAGGCGGCCTTGCGTGCCGAGGGCAGCGGAGCGTAGGCAGCCCGCGGCAGCAGGCGGCTCCGGTGCCGGCTCTAGAGGGGATGCGGAGGCCCGTGTAAACAGTGCTAACCCCAGGCAGAAAGCGGAGAGCGGCAATCAAGCGGGTCCTTCCAAACCGGTGTGATGGGAGAAGAAAGAGAGCGGCAGCATTATATTAGCACAGAAGCTCCTGTATTATAAGTAGCAGTAACTTAGATGGCTATAACATTGGGCTTGGCTTTTTCTCCGGTGCAGTATTTTATGCCTTACCGTGCGAATGGTGTCGAGGCATGCAGAGGCACGGCAGCACACGGCTGCAAGTGTGGCACCGGGTAATGCCCAAAGTTCCCACTGCCCCCGCAGGAGCAGAAAGCACTCCTTTTGGATAGGGGCTGTGGGGCTGCCCGCTCGCAGCCGTCACCGCAATCCACCTGGCTTCCCGGGAGGTTTCCCTAGGACCAGCAGATAAAGAGGCAAGCTCTCAAGT
Organism: Psilopogon haemacephalus; assembly: GCA_013396835.1. Classification (NCBI taxonomy): domain Eukaryota; kingdom Metazoa; phylum Chordata; class Aves; order Piciformes; family Megalaimidae; genus Psilopogon; species Psilopogon haemacephalus. The sequence continues at coordinate 19,090 of VWZI01005516.1, forward strand.
TGTGCCCAGGGAAAAGTTGACCAGCTGGGGAATCAGGCAGGATCCTGAGCGCTGTCACCTCCTTGGCCCTGTTTGTTGCAAAGTCTTGCCTTGCTCCTCGGAAAACACAGGTAAAGGGCAGGCTTTGCCTAGGAATCTTCCCGTGGTTCTTATGGAGAGAAAGGATGGCAGAAAAGAACATGTCTTCAGAGTGACAGCTTGCCTTGCTCTGCCCCCTGCTTTCCCCGCCGGGGCCGGATGAGGGATGGAGGACAGCTGGAGCAGTGCTCCATGCCCTACCTGGTGGCAGTTCTCCCCATCGTGTAGCCCCTCCTGAAGAACCACGTCCGAGCCCTCGTGGTGAAGAATCAAAACCAACAAAAGCCGAATCTTTTATGAGAAGGAGGCTCGAGGGTGCCAGGCCCGGCGGCTGCCGTCTGCCGCCTGCTCGGCAGCGGGGGAGCGCTCGCTGCGGCAGGGACTTGACCTGCAGAGGGCAATAGTTGGACGCAAATGCTAACAAAAGCAGCGGGTTCGTTGGCTCGACGCCGTGGCCTGGACCCAAGAATGCTGTGTAGGTAGGCTGCAGTACTTAATTACTGTGTACTGCAACAAAAGATGGGGTAAATAGTTTGATTTGTCTTTAAGCTACGTTTTCAAGGCTAATCTAATTAATATCTGTTAGATTTATTCTAGAAAGTTAGACACAAACTTCCACGAGAGGAATGCAGTGAACTCCAGAATTACCCTAAACCACTAATTGTTTACCGGAACATTTACATTCATCTGCTTGGATTGTATTATTAGTGTTATTATCCTCTGCTAATCAGATAGGCGAGGTGGAAACGAAAGGGAGCTTTTCTGATTGTGGTAGCGATTGACAGGGTGACAGCGCAGCCTTCTTAGGTGGAGGCGGCAGCCGCCCGGCGCCGTGACCATTGTCTGCGGGGCCGGGCACCTCCGCTCAGGACCAGGCCGGCAGACAGCGGAGGCCCGGTCCCCACTCTCCCGCCGCCTCCGGCAGCCGCCAGTCCCAGTGCCTCCGCCCGCGGCTGGGGCTGGCCGAAGAGTCACTCGCCTCCCGTTTGTCCAAATAGCCATTTCCCCAGCTCGTAATGGATTCGGTGGGCAGTGGAAAAGAGCACCTCGACGGGTGCATTTTGTCTCCCCGTCTAAGCTGTAGGCGCGGCTGCCGAGCGTGTCTGCGACTCGTGTACATACGCTGCTTTAATAATTACATATACGTCTCTATAAACTCATTATTCAGGAAAGCATGGAAACAACGAGCAAATTGGAGTATTGGCAAAAAGGGTGATTGCAGGTCTGGATGCACACTCTGTCTCTTCCTAACTCGCCGCCCTCTTCCTCCTCCTCTCCCCAAATCGCATTTATCTGAGATTATGTCAAACTTCAGTGATCGGAAATGTCTTGCCCAAAAGCCATTCCCACTGGAAAAAATCAAAAGGATTCCTGGCATTAAAACGACCTTGCGTCATTCCTGATGAAATTAGCAGCGCTGCATGTTTAGAGCCTTGCTATGGATGCACTCTAGTCACAGTAAGAAGCAAGATATTTGGGGTTTAATCCCCCCATCTGAACAGAAGCCGTCTGCTTTCCACTAGCTGCAAATACTGAGACCAGCACGCGAAAGTACCTTAGACCCGCAGTTCATTTTTTCCTTAAGTGTAAGCAGTGGGAATTGCTAACCTCGGCTAAGAAAATTTCATTTCCCCCATCCTGCTAAACGGTTCTGGTCGACATATGTTTGTTATCAGAGAGAGGTGCTATGAACACAGAGCCATTTTCTTAGCAGCTCTTTGACTCTGTGTTACCATAGTCCCACACGGCATTGGTCCTTTCCCGTTGGGAAGTCATGAATAAGAGACTATGAAGCTTGCGCGTCAGATCTTCCTCAATTAATCCACCATTAGCATGTTTGGGATCTTCTACTGGATGGTTAAGAGCAGCTTTGATAACTGTATGCTGTCCATACCCAATTATGCTCTGCTAAAAATGAACTCTGCAGAACAACCTTCCTGAGCTGTCAGTGTCTCCCGTTTTCCTATTTTAACGCTTGTGTGTAGTGGCAGGCGACAGATGGTGTAGATCAGATCGATTTGATTGCATTAGGCAATTTTTTTTTTTTCCTCCTCTCCCCCCCGACTCCTTTTCTGGAAGCCCACATTCATCTGAGAAGCAATCGCCGGGGACATAGGAAGCAAGAGCAGCCGCCGACGTGTGAAAGCAACGAGACATGGCCAGCCAGAGGCGCCGGGGTCCCTTCCCGGGGTTTGTTAACATGGTAATCCGGCACCTGGAGAGAAAGCCGCTTTCTGATGCCCAGAAACCATTCCCCATCACACATCAGATGACTCCCTGGTTTTACACACAGTTGGAGTTCTGCTGGAAACCTGGATTTAAAGGGTAAGCACTTCAATAGAGGTGGATTTCTGGTGGTTATT
>VWZI01005516.1:21598-49610 GCA_013396835.1 Psilopogon haemacephalus
TCCTCTCCCCCTCTTTTCGCCAGCAAGCCCCCTAATTCAGACCAATTTCTCGCACGGAAAGACATTGAGCCTCTCTATTGACGGATGGGATCGATATTACCCTCTGTGAAATTTGCTTTTCCTGGCAAATCCGAGCTCCGATCAGAGCTCCGCTCCTAATAGCCTAATTGTTTAATTCCCTCCATCCATTCTACTCCCTTCTGTCTCCCCCACCCCGCCCTCCCCAGGAGCGGCAGAGACTGTGGAGGTGCCCTCCGGGGGCCCTTCCCCGGCCCCGCCAGGCTGGGGCTCCGGCACCCGGGCTCTTTCGGCGGGGAAGCGGGCCGGCAGCGCCGATAAAACATGGCTTTCTGGAGCCGGTGAACAAAGGTACTTAATGCCGAGACGCGCCGCCGCCACGGGGACCTCCTGCATGCGGCGGAGGAGGTGCGAGGCGGGCAGAGCGCCGGGGTTCGCTCCCTGGTGCTCAGCGTGCCGGGAGGTGTTGTGCCGGGGCCGCGGGGAGCAGAGACCCGCCGGAGGGAGGAGGCGCAGGGACAGGGTGGCCGCGGGGCGCGGCGCTGCAGGGCCGATGCTTGGCGCTGTCCAGCACAGCGGGTGCTGAAGGGCCCGTCGGGTGCGGCGGGCAGGCCCAATGCGGGGCGGCGGCGGGGCTGGGCAAGGGAAGTTTGGGAAGGCGCGGTATGCGCCGGAGAGTGGGGGCGATGCTGCTAAGGGAGCAGAAGGCAGCGTCAGGTGGACATAGCGAGGATAAGGCTGGCGCCGCGCAGGTCGTATTCTCCCCGAGAATCGCATTCTTTACTGTTAAAAAAGGCGACACAAAACCAAACCCAACAAACAAAACCAACCGAAGTTTGGATTTCTGCCTATTTCTCGATGCCTTTGTGGAGCGCTTGAGATTTTGGAGAATATCAGTCTGGGTATATCACTGTAGAATGTTCTCACCACGACTCAGTGCATTCTACTTTTTCAAACGTCTTTTGTTCAACTTGAAGGAAACTGCATCATTTATTTGAGTTCCAATGCCAGCTAATAGGCTTACAGCCTTCTATTTCACAGCGAGGAAAAATGACAGTTATTTACTTTCTATCTGCCTTTAAAAATGCAACTTGAAAGCTTGCAATATTAGAGGAGTATAGCAAATTACACTGAAAATGAGATTAAAATAGAAGAGAGCAAATTAAAAAAAAAAAAAAAGGTAACGTAGCTATGTTTTTTTTCTTTCTGTTTTTTTCTTTTTTTTCTTTCAAATCCAGACAAGAGTGTGTTACAAAACAAATGCTGTCTTCTTGTATGTTTCCTATGAAAACATAGTGGTAATATGTCAAGAAAGGCAAGCTCTCGTTTTAAGGAAGGAATCTGTAGAGAAAGCAAGCCTCCTGTACTAATTTCAGTTGGAATCTAATCAACAAGCTGGTCAGTTACCAAGTGCAATGGATAATGAGAGCTATACATGCTGTATAATTACTCATGGCTGAAGAGGTGCGGAGTACCTCTGCTATGTGTATGTTTCAAGGGTTCATGGTTAGTTTCCTTCCCCCTCTCCCCGTCACTCACACAGAAGCTGTCCTTAGCATCAGGAGCAGGGGTGAAATAACCTGGAGAAGTTACTGATCGCCAGGCGAAATGTGCTGTGCCATGACGTTGCAGAGATCCTTCCTATTTAGTTGGCGAACAATAAACGTTTATTATCACCGCGGCAGATCATCAGACAAAGCTTCCCCCTCCCGCCTCCCCCAAGTACGAGCGCTGCTGATAAGGGAACTGCGCCGGGCGACAGGCAGAGCCGCAGGCGCCATTTGGAAAGAACTTATATTATTTTTATTATTATTATTATTATTATTATTATTTATTATTGTTGTGTTGCCCTTAAAAAATTTTTTAAAACTCCAAACATTTCGCCTTTTGCAGATACGTGTGGGTAGGCGGCAGGTGTCGGTGCGGAGGTGCGCTCCCCCGCCCGCCGCCGCCGCTGCGGAGCCGCCTGCTCGTCTCGGCGCCTGGTAGCCAGTGGGCTCTGCTGTTGGAGCACACGCGGGGTGAGAAGTGCGCCGAATTTGTACTTTGAAATGTTTTTTTTCGCCTTAGATTTTTGTGGCACTAGGTAGGCCTGGGAGAGGAGTGCTTCTGCTGAGCTCATAGCCTGCCTTTCTATCTTTGATTTTCTTTCTGTTCATTGTTTTCCTTTCCGTCGTCCCTCCTCTTGGTAGCACGTCGTGTTAGTGTGAGTAATGACTTGTAAAATGCATTTCCAAAACCCAGATGAAAAGTCTCTCAGGCATGGCTGCTGCTTTATCTGACCTCTCCCAAGCCCAGCTATGCAAAGAGATTCGCAGTATTTGTGTGCTTAACCGTGCATCTCTTTTACAGGAATCTAGTGCCTCGTATGACATCTTGCAAGCTCCCAAAGAGAACCGATGAAGCATACAGCTAGGGGATAGGATGCCAGAGAAGCACAGAGGAAGAAACCAGGCAATCGCCAGGTAAAGCCAATCTTACTTCGATTTATTTTTTGTCACTTTGCCTGCAACACCTTGCCCGCTCCAGCAAGGCACCAGGAGAGCAGAGGGACTGTACGTGTGTGTATTAAACGCTTGCTTCTCTCGTTTGCCTCCTCAGGATGGGAAGGTTCAGCGTCCATTGGATATGGGACGAGACCACTCTGCAACCCTTGTGGATTCTCCTTCTTCTAGAGGGCAATTATAGTTGTGGATTTATTGTCCCGGTGCAACACTTCCAACCAGCAGCAGCAGCAACAGCAGCAGCAGATTTCTGACTCTCTTCGGTGACGGGTATTCTTGGGTGGATAATACGGATTACGTTGTTATTGCTTAAGAATACGCGTAGTCGAGGAGAGTACCGGCGGCGGGCAGGCAGGCAGGCAGCGCGACCGCCCCCAGCCCACCAGCTGGCTCCTAACGTCCTCTAGTTGCCAAGGTAGCACCTTTTCCATCTTTTCCTATGCTTTGCAATGTTTCACTCTGTCTGTGTCTCTTCCCGGGCGGGGGTAGCTCTGACGCCCCGTGCCCTGCCGGGGTTCGGTGCCCTCCTGTGCGTGTATTCGCGTGGGAGCAAGCGGAGAGTCGGGGAGGCCTGGGAAGGGATCACTGAGCTCCGCAGCAATGGGCCGGGGGCTGCGGACGGTGGGCGGCTGGCGCCGCTGTGGGATGCGCCTCCGCCGGCAGTGTTCCACTGCCGGCGCAGGGACCAGGGAATGACGTTCTACCCGTCCGGGAACCCGCGGTGCCTCGGCACATTGCCGGTAGCCCCCGGCCCGAGCCCCCTTGTACGCTTGCCCCTCTCCGACAGGGAATGCGAGGCGGGCATGAGTGGGACCCCGCCTGAGGGGTTCCCCACCCCTCAGGAAACGGACTGTCTGCAGGGTGAGGACGATTCCCGCTCCGCCCGCACCCGCCAGCGAAACGCGGGATGCCGCCACTTCTGCGGCCACAGCAGCCGGGTCGTAAGGGCCTGGGTGATTGCCCACCGACGGGAGGTGCCGAACGCCCGGGCTAGAGAGGCAAGGGGCACCCCGCACGGTTGTGGCTTCTCCCTCGCCCTCGGGGAAGTTCCTGTTCCCTGGCTGCAGAGGAGACTGGCCACCCAGTGGGGCTGCTGCTGTGGAGCAGGTTGTGGCCAATTGTTTTGAGGGAGTGATGCCCCCTTGGCCCGTTATCCTCACCCCACAGTACCAACCTGGTGAGGGCAGGATTAAGAATACACCTTCACACCAGCCCCAGCTCAGCAAGTTGGAAAGCACCCAGCCAAATGTGGAGGTAACGAGCCTGCAAGGCCCCAGGTTGAGATACATGTTCAAGGACAGGGCTGAGGGTTGCTGTCCCCCTTGGAGTTCAGGCAGTGGCTTCTTTGCATCCGCCAAGGGCTCAGGACTTCCAAAATGCTACTTATATCTGGGCAGATGGGAGATGCAACCAAGGAATATTGGTTCCCATTACTGGCCAAGCCATGCCTCATCTCCTTAACACAGAAGAGGCAAATCCACCACTCTCTCCAATGTTGGCAGCAAGGCATGGGCTTTGATTAAAAGCCTGGTTAGCCTTTCAAAGGCTGTGCTTAGGAAAATCCAGGCATCACATTCATATTTTAGTTTTTTTCCTCCCTGCTCCTCTGCCCCGAAGACTGGCAGACACAAGGATCAGGATGTGATCGTCCCTCTGTTTCCCCATTCAAGACCTCTCCAAATGATCCCAAGTCTTGTTGCCATGTAGTTGCAATTGTGAAAGCAGGATTCAAAACCTTAGATCAGAAGCCATTTTAAAGCAAGACCAAGACTACCGTCATGAGATAGCTTTTCTGAATGGATCCCTCTCCAAGCTCAGCTGTGCTGAAGCTAAGAACAATTTTCTACATGGACAGCCCAGATGTGGGGCAATGTTGAAGTTGTGTGAGGCAGGATGATGGAGAATGTCTTTCTCTCTTTGTCTCTTGCTTAGTGATTGAAAGGTCATCTACGTTCTGCTTAATTATTTTCAACAAACTGCCAGAAGAATCTTTCTCTGTTGCCTTCAGTGGCGAGTAGAGCTCTCATTGTTACACAGGCATGTGGATCTATTATTCTTTAGACACATCTTTGATGCTAGTGCTATGATCCTCGTGTTTCTCTAATATCACTTCAAAGCAGGGTTTTTTTCCTTGTAGTTTATGTTCAGCAGCCTCAGAAAAAAAGGTTAAATTATACTATAAAAAGAACACAATCAGCTGCTAAACCAGTCAGTTCAGCAATGTAACACAGCCACATTTACAACTGCTGCAGGAACAGCAATGGAAACACTATTTTAAACATGCAGGTTTGTATTACAAACCTTCCTCCAATCTGAGCTTTTAGTTGACATTTCCCCCTGAGTCACAACTTAGAGTATTATTAGGAGTTCCCATTTCATCTCATAAAGGATGTGGTTTTGTTTGCCCTTTGGTTGAGAATATTGTGCAGTAATGGTCTGGACTGGTAGCCATAAATATAAGTGTAGCAAAATGTTTCTTTATACCTGGTTTCTTCTAGTTTTCTGTTTAGCATGGTGAGCTGGTTTTGCTGAATAATGCCTTAATGATAGGGCTGATGCATTTTTAATGCGTATACTCTTTGTCATTGTCAAAATTAACATTTTGATGATTTGTAGATTTCTCTAAAGTCTTTGGGGAACTGCAATGATCTATGGGTTAAAAGAGTGAAACTGTACAGTCTGATCGGAGGAATACTGGATGCACTCACCACAATAATGAGCAAATACTGCATAAAGCCTTGCTAGTGTAAGGGCTCTTAAAATGATGTTTCCCAACAGCATGATCTCAGAGTCTCTTTCCCTAGTCATTAGCAGTTCTTGGAGTCTGTCACCTATGTATATCAAAACATTCACTTCTGAACAGATCTCTGAGGAGAGACTTTATACTGCAAGCCTGATCCTAGAAATGCACATAGTCTCCATGGGACTGCTCGGGGGAGAAATTTTGTTCATATTAAATCCAAACTACTTTGGGACAAATTCTACCATTCCATGCAATAGCAAAGCACCAACTGATTTCACTGCTGGAAACATTACATCTCTAGTGAAAGGCATTTTTTACAACACTACACTTCCTGTTTTCCTCCTTTAGAAATTGTGGCTCTTGTGTGCTAAAAAAATGAGTCTATAAACCCCCTGCCTTTAGTAGTCTAATGATGTTTTATTAACAGCAAAAAATTATACTAAAAGGCTATAGTGCAACATAATATGGTGTTACATTATAAATAAGAGTTTTTAATTGTACAAGTATGAGTATTTTCTCAGACAACAATTTAGGATGAGGATTGTGGCAGCACCAACCATGTCATAACAGCTATTTTGGTGATTTAGAATATTAAATTTCTGTTTTCAAATGGGGTTTGTAATCAGCATTCTGATATAAAAAATGAAATAAAGAATTAGCCCCCAAATTATCTGAACTTAGCCTTTTTTTTTTTTTTTTTTTAAAAAAAGCCACAATTATGTGAATATTTATATCTATAGGTAATTTTACCCACTGGAATAGTCTCAAAGGCTGCTCCCATAGGAAAGTCTGTCACATCAGAACTCCCATGGCATTGTAGCCAATAATGGAGGAGTGGACACTGGGGTAGCAGCTGTCCTGGCACAGAGCAAGGTGCTGTAGGTCTCCCTTGTGCAGCCTTCCATGATGCGGGCTGGTTCCTGCCCTGCTTCATGCCAGGGAGATGGCGACTGCTCAGGCATTCCCAGAACAGGGAACTGCCAAAAGGGCTGTCCCCACAAGTACCCACGGGCATGTCGTACTCGTGGTGGGAGAGGGAGAAAGGGAGAAGGAAAATTAGCTTTGGCCCTTACTGCTCTGTGCAGGCAGGAGAGCAGCCCTACTTTTGTCTACCTGTAGCAGGGAGCATTGCTCCACTTAGCAATAGCCAAAAATAAGTGACGAGGGCTGCTGTTTGATTCCAGGTGCTCTTTCCACAAAAATTTAAGCCTACAGCCCTTATATACACACATAGCTCTGAATGGAATGAATATATATGTACACACACATGAATATACATACACACATCTCTCTGAAGGGAGGCCACAGCACCATATGAAAAGTCCCATGCTCCCAAGCCTGACAGAGGCACAGCTCCCACTTACCTCAGTAGAGGTCATGCTTTATTTATGACCGATGTTGGTGATTCCTCTTGCTGCTTGCAAATGTGCCTGAAATAAATGCACACGCTGTTGTGTGTAGATCCATACAGCCATGCGGATGCTTTTCTTTGGGATCAGATCTGCTTGCTTTTCACTTTTAAGACTCCATCTGATTTTGAGGGGAGCGTATGCTTTCTTCCCATGACAGGTTTCTGCTTTTCATGTCACTTTAGGTGGCTTCTATTGTTCTTAGGGTTTTCTTAAAGAAACTGTCAATGATAACACTTGTGCATCCATGCAGCTACAGCTGTAAGAATAAGCTAAGCAGCCTTTTTCTCTGGATTTTTACATCACAGTAAAAGTAATGTATGCAGCTGGATTTGAATTTTATTATTATTTATATTTAAATAAATAGTGTCTTTACATACACAAGAGCCTTTTTCTTCTCTTCCTTTTAAATAATTGCTATTTTTTTCTGAAAAACACCCACCTAGTTATTACCCTTAGATGTTATGGCACCTAACCATTTAGTGTTGTAAAGGTAAACCATAGCACTTATTACCAATAATCATAAATTTTTGCCAGATTCAGCATCTGCCTCCTGAAAACTTTAGTGGTTGAAACATTTATTGGGCTAATGCCCATAATGCATGCATGTTTTTTATTGCTATTATTTAGTAACAAAGTTGATAAAAAATCAAAGGACTTGATTATCATGCACTTGCAATGCACAGAGCTATTTATAAACATTGGCTTGATACCAACAGTGGCTCAAAGGAAATGTAAATGACAGGCCAGAAAAATGGAAGTCTAAAAGTGAAAACCTAAGTTAGAATTCATAGAGGTGATGAACAGTGTCTAACATTGTAGGGCAGAGATGATCCTAAGGGAAGTAAAGAAAAGAGGCCTGGAGGTAATGGCAGAGTATGGATGTGCCACGGCTTTGCAGAGGCAGAGGACAGATAAAAAGAGAGGTGCCAGGTACGGCAGGCAAGGAGGTATTGCAGCATGCTGCTGGGAGAAAGCGCTGGAAGTGTGGAGACCAGGACTGGAACTCCACGCAGATTGGGTAGATTGCTTTCTGGAAAAACAGTATCTGGTTAAAAGTGGCCAACAGAGAATACGGTGAAATGTTGCAGAAACTAGAGGAGTTGACTGATATGAAAACTAAGAGCCTTGAATATATAGCTGAAAGAGTTTTATATACACACACAGCTAGATGAATGTACATACCCAGTCAAAATTACAGATGAATGTACATACCCAGTCAAAATTACATAATAATGCCTGCATAAATAAATGAAATCAGAATCCTTCTTTTGAAATAATTTTCCTACAGGAATCACTTGGAATTTTCCATTAATTTCAGCGGGGCCAGGATTTCTCTTGTCTTCAGAAAAGCTGTGTAAGCCTGATTTGTGCAAATGGACACACTAGGCTATTAGCCTCTATGTAGGGAGCTATGCAGGGAGAAAATGTGGAAAACATTTTCTTTCAGTGAACAGGAAACATTTTCTTTCAGTGAACTTAGTGCCTCTCTAGCCAGTGGGGATGACATAAAGTATCCATAGAGGGAAAAAAAAAACCAAACCCTTGTCTGGGAGATATAAAATTATCTTGGCCAAGCAGATCATCACAGTCATCAGATACCCTAAGAAATCTGGAGGAGGCTGCCTTGCCTCTGATTTCTGTGATGCACCTCCCTGGAGCTGAAATGGTTCTGATAATTTCCCAGTTCTTTGTATCACTAGAAAACAAGTTACAGTAGATCCATGAAAGGCTACAGAAACTTTCCAAGTTACTCTCTCAGAGCATTTCAGATTAAGTCAAACTCAATCTTATATTGGTTTTAAGGTCAAGTTAAGTTTCAAGGTCAGAGTTGTTCTGTACAAGTTAATCTGTGTTATATACAGCATATACCCCTTTGACACTATTACATAGGCAGGAAATGTTGGGAAAATGTAGCTGTTGTTTGGGATATTAGTGGTTCTCTTACTAAGTCAGAACAACATCACAAAGTTTATTAATGGTTACAGGTCTTTTAAATCCCTGAAAATCGATGATGAAGTGATCACCATGGGACCGATCTTCTCTAAAAGGAGAAAGAAGGACATTCTGCTCCAAAATTGTACCGTGTCTAACTGTACAGCTTGTTACAAAACCAAACAGAGAAACCAACCCATATCACTACATCTTCTAGAGACCTTTACACAGATAACGTAGATCTCCTATACTTTCTTTTAGATTATCTGACAGTCACAGCTTTGTCAGTCGTCAAATTCTGCTAACAAGAAGCTGAAAGAAAACTAAAATAAAATAGCATCACTGTAGTTGCTGATTTATAAAGGGATTTTTTTTTTTTTAATTAGATGGGGGGAGAAAAGAGATCCAGGAAGCCTGGTGCATTAATGCTTCACACCATTTGGAAATTCATCCTTTAAATGCTCGTTCTTCAGGAGGTAACTTGCTTGGTTACTCCAAGAAAATGTAAAGCAGTGTTGCTTCTTTGTCAGCCTGCTGAAACCAATCTTCTGAAATCCAGAACTGTACAGTTCAATGCCTACTGTTTTACTGGAGCCAGCTAACACAGTCTTCACGTTTTGCTTGTTAAAAATGACCATTACAGGGCAGAGTTGTTTCTTGTTCCCCTACTTCCTTTCCTCCACTCTCTGGCTGTTCCCATTCCTATTTCTGATAACTGCCAAAGGTTTGAAGGGACATCAGGGTTTTTCTTTCTCAGCATGTTTTAGAAGTGTCAGGATCATTAATTTCCATGAACTATAGAGGAGTGCAGTACAAACATCATCAGACCTTAGTTTAAGGAAAACTTTTTTCCCTGTGTGTTTGCCAGGGGGCTGAGCTATGCAGAGGACAACACCGCAGTTACATTCAAGGTTTTGGTACAAGCCTTTTCAGTTTAACTCCGCATGTCATATTGTTCTTCATTATGTTATGACATGTGGCTGTCGTATATGTAATGACATCATAAACTCATTTGTCTTCAGCCTTTCATAGAGGCCCTTGATGAAAAGAGAATCTGCAAGTCCTGCTCTAGGAAGCAAGAGACAAACTCATTCCTTTTTGCTGTCTTTGTTTAGATGCTCATCGTTTCTATATCTGTAAATTCTTACCAGCAAAGCATGCAGGACCAGCCCAGACTCTTGGTTTGCGATGAAAATAGGCATGTTCAATTTTCATTTGCCGGAGCTGCAGTGAGTCAGTGCTGCTCACTCTGCTCCTGCCTGCCTGGTATGGAGGGAGGAAAAACTCCAACAAGGGAAAGGCAGCTGAATAATCATGGTGCAAAATCCAAGGAAAACAAACCAAATAAATAAATCCCTCCACAAAATACTTAACTGGAATTTGTTCGGTTTGTTGTTTTTTGGTTTTGGGTTGTTTTTTTTGTTTTTGTTTTTTTTTCCAATCAGACACCAATTCTGTTTAAAGCACTCTACATTTCTTGGGTGCAAAACTTACAGAGGTTCCCTGTAAAGAGGCCAGAATAATATCTCTGCTTTCTCTAATAAAGCCTCTCTTTTGAGATTAACTCTGGAGCTAGCAATATAGGATCAGTATTTCGTTTCATGGACATCAGCTCACACCGACAAGGCTTTGGCCTTCTTATTGAAGGTCTGAGCAGTTCGTTTGCTGCTCAGAATTGTGAGGCATGGCTCACATGCCTCACACTTCAGAAAGAATGGCTTTCTGAAATATCAATAGAATGCCTTCACCAGAGTTGCTGATCAAAGTTAGCTTGCAAGTATCAATGTGCTTCAGCACTCAGACTGAAGGGCTGAGAAGCTTGGGCCTTAGGCCACCTTCTCAGGTTTGCTTTTTAAATCAAAGGCTAACTCTTCAATTAGTGCAAATCAGTGGCTCATAATAATGTCAGCTGAAATTTGTGTCAGAGTAGCTCAGACTGCAGGGTCCGTCTTGGGGTTTGAAAAGAAATAGAAAAATTAGGCTGCAGCCAGCAGGAGTTTCATTTGGGTTTGGGGTGCAAGTGTGTAAATCTGCCTCTGTACATGTGTATGAGCATGCAGAGCTGCATTTCGTTCCTATAGATGCTTCGCTTGGATGTGTGGCTGCTGATAATGAGGATCTAAGAGCATAAAATCTTCATACTTGTGTGGTTTGATTGACATGTGCCAAGATTTCAGATGAAGCTCTGGGATCCTGCTTCTTAGCCATAAAAGGAAAGCAAGCAGGCATCGTCCTCAGCTAAACCCTTTGCACAATATACATCTATTTATGTGTTGCTCGCTGTAAATGACTGAATTCAGACAGAAGTTAGTAAGGAAGCCTGAGCTCTATCAGCCTCCACAGAGTCTGTTGTTAGTACCCGGGACAGCTCCCCAGGAAAACGGGGAAGAGAGGAGTGATTTGGAACCTGCCACACCTCGGGCAGGAATACCAGTTTTGGCGCATGGCAAGTGGCGTTTCCTCTTGGAGAATGCTTTTGATGACTCTGTCATAATGCAGCAGATACAGAGGAGGAATGCAGGAGAAATGGTCATAAGATCAGGAGGACAAGAGAGCAGCCCCATTGCTGCTTCCCAGGTGGCATACTGACCTGGGTTTACCTTCCCTGTCTTTCTTCATGGGAAAAGGAGATGTCCCAGAGGGAATGGAAGTAAGATAATAGCAGCTTGATACACATCAATGCCTTCTTGCCAAGTCATTGCAGAAGGCTTTCAACAGTATTTCTTCACTTTACCTAGGAGAAAAAAACCAAAATACCAAAACAAACAGTAAAAGTTCCTATCCAGCATTACAACATTGGTTAGATAAGTCTGTGTGGCTGATAGTCCAGTGATGAGGCTAAGGTGCAGCACCAACATATGCCCATGACAATGAAAATTTGCTTGTCTAAGAGGTATTTAGAATAAATTAGGTGTACAACCCCTCCTTAGCAAAGCACAATCCAGGCAATACTTTCGCTATGTGTGTTTTTTTTTTTCACTTGTTTTTCTCTGTGGCTCTTGTTCAACATGCTCTTAAGCTATTTTGTTTTCATTTAATGTATATGTAAAGTAAAAGATTCAAGTTCCTTTGCTTGCTAAAATTATAAACTGAATGGAAATTGGTCAACTCTTCAGAATTCTTCTCTAAGTTATACAAAAGGTAAGCAATCAAGCTGAGAAGACTGGATTTGGGAGAGAAAACGGACCAATAGCATGGGCCATGTAAGCTGCATCCATACGTCTCCACATACTACTGCTTGCCTTTTCAGCCTTGAATACCTCTTTTCTCTCAAGTGCCAGCTGAACTCCTTTTAGATCATTCTCTGCGATGCAGGTTTATTGCCTCCTTTGGTAGTTTGCTCAGCATATTCATTATGCCATGAATATACCAACTGCTTTAAAATGTTCACTTCCACTCTCTTGCTTTAGGACCAGAGTAGATCCAGAGTGTCTCCTCTGGGAGTAGTGATACACTTTGTTTCCTTCCTTCCCCTTGTAAGTCAAAATACCTGCTGATTTTACCATCTCTTTGGTTTACTCCCTGCTTTGTCTCCTGTACCATGCTAGATTTTGTACATTTGAGTTTTGTCATGGGTTGTATTTTCCTTAGTAGCCTGTTGCAACCCCACAGAGGAAGAGCAGGAGCCTGGCAGTAGCTGGCAGCCTGAGAAACACTGCTAGAAAAGCAAGGGAATCTGCTGGTCTTGGGAGTCTGTGAGGTCGTGGAGAAATCATAGCCTCATGTGGCCTGTTACTGACAAATTACTAATTTGGAAGATAAAAAGGACCTAAAATAAGATTCCTAAACCCGTCCTTCCACATTTAAAAGCAGGCTGAATTTTAGGAGACAGGTAGAATCATTGTTACCATAAGCAGATGTAGGCATGGCCCTGCTCTACAGTCTCTCTTCAGAGTTCCTTTTACAAATCTCAGGTTTCAGGCAACTGACAAAGCAAACTGCCCCTAAAAGAAGAGACAGTGGTTGTAGCTTCAGCACAGGCATTGATCATGCCAGTGTCTGCAGCCTGCTGGCACATCTGGAAGCACTGCCCAAGGACAGACTTACGCTGCCTGCTAGCAGCTCCTCTGCCTTGTACGCAGCTCAGGAACAGAGCTGGGGACAGCTCTGTGCTCTGCCTTCTACTTCCACCTCATCTGGAGAACAGGAAAATGCATCTTCAAAGAGATGGAGCAAGGTGCTTCTGGTGAAATTCTGACGAACCTTTTATTAAGGATGGCAGAGACTGTGAATGCCATGTCCAGGGTAGAAAGGAATTGCTGAGGAGGAGGGAGGTGGGTGGTAATTGTGAAAGGTGGGTAGGCCCTGCAGGCATGGCACCAGGGGCATGGTCCCTCAGCAGGTAGCATCTTAGAATTATAGAATGGTTTATATTGGAAGGGACCTCAAAGATCATCCAGTTCCAATCCCCTGCCACAGTCAGGGACACCTCCCACTAGAAGAGGTCGCTCAAGGCCTCATCCAACCTGGCCTTGAACACCTCCAGGGAGGGAGCAGCCACAGCCTCCCTGGGAAACCTGTGCCAGTGTCTCACCACCCTCACTGGAATGAACTTCTCCCTAACATCTAGTTTAAATCTCCCCACTACCAGTTTAAACCCACTGCTCCTCATCCCGTCATTACAAGAGCTTGCAAATAGTCCCTCCCCAGCCCTCCTGTAGGCCCTCTTCAGATACTGGAAGGCCACTCCAAGGTCTCCTCAAAGCCTTCTCTTCTCCAGGCTGAAGAGCTCCAACTGTCCTCATAGAGCTGCTGCAGCCCTCTGAGCATCTTTGTGGCTTACTCTGGACACGTTCCAACAGTTCCATGTTCTTCTTGCGTTGGGGGCTCCAGAACTGTACACAGTACTCCAAGTGGGGTCTCAGAAGAGTAAAGGGAGAGAATCCCATTCCTTGCCCTGCTGCCCATGCTGCTCTTGCTGCAGCCCAGTGTATGGTTGCTGTCTGTGCTGCATGCCTGCATGCTGCTGGCTAACCTTGAGCTTGTCATCAGCTAACATCCCCAGGTCCCATACAGTGCACAGCATTGTGTGCTTTTTTTGGGTCTTGGGATGCCCATGCAAGTCCCCAAGTCCTCCCAGCCCGGGCTGGATGCTGAGATGCTCTGATCTTTGGATGCTCTGCTGCTTCTGACGGTGTTAAAGCATGTGTTTTGTAAAGGGCATCCCAATGGAGTTGGGCTTGCCTGAGTAGAAAGCTGGCCTTCAGGAGTCTCGTGCTAGGGCCTTCAGAGCACAAATTGGATCTTCTGTGCTCAGGCTCTACCCTACAATTATTTGAGTTTGGTCTGCCACAGAGTTCATAAAACACGTCTTTAAAAATAAAAAAAAATGCATCCACACTTTGATTCAGTGCTATGCTGTGGGAACTTGATTTATTCCATCCAGCTAAACGCATATCAACAAGTGATAAAAAATACTGAGCCTTGCTTTTTAGAACCGCTTGTTTTATCTCAAAGGGGAGGCAGAACCTTTCATATCCTGGTGTGATTTCTAAAATCAAATTTCTGCCATTTTGGTTTGCCAAACCACATATAAATTTACTATCACTTGCGTTTCCGAATGAAAGGCGTACAGGTTGGTAAACAGTCTATAAGTCAAGCTGCTATTCCTTGAAATTTGTAGAAGGATAATTTTAATCCATGCAATTGCTAATTAAAGCTATTTCTCAATAAATACACAAAAAAACTTAAGTTAACAGTAATTAATGTAGCCAGCCTGGAACCTTGGGAAGCTACTGCCAGCAAGTGTCTTTTGGTGCACACAAGAGGATGCAGTTTGATTGTTGGCACCAGCAGATAGGTTGGGAATTGTAAACATGGTAATTAGCAGTAAGTCTCTGGATCTCAATTTGCCAGGCTGGCAGTCAGATTCTTGGAGTAGCTGTCACATGGGAAGAAGGAAAAACAAAGTAAGGGAATTAGAGCAACCTTGCATTGCTCTGCCAACATATGCCACTGGACCAATGTTTTTCTTGGCGAAGATCTCTGACGAGGAGTTTAAAAGCCCTGCTGCAAACTGTGAACCTCACTGCAGGCATCAAGCAATTCACCATCCCTGGCTCTTCTGCTCGCCTTATGAGTAGTGCTCCATGGAAAGGAATCATATTCTGAGGTCCCGCTGCTCCACCTCTGCAATGGGGCACAGTGTTGATAAGGTTATCAACCATAATGGGATTAAAAGAGTTAAAACCCAGCTTTTGCAGTAATCCGAGAGTATTGTATTGTTGAGCTATCAAAGATTAAGTTTATGGGAACCTTATTAACCCTTGCTGTAGTATAAATAAAAAGGAAATGTCAACCTTAATTCCATCATGAAATTAAATCTTCACTTCTTTAAATTATGATCCAAACATAGTTTTATCCAGCCAGTATGGTTTACGAAGATACAGAACCCATGTGAATTTAAGGAATCTAGAGAGGGAGTGGGAAAGAGGTGCTAAAACCTGATGTTTGTGTTATTTAAAAAGGAAAAAAAAATCATCCATTTGGTATATCTGTAGGAACTATACCTAGTGCCATGGAACCAAATGCCTCTGATGTAAACCCCTGTAATGTGGTGAGCACAGCTTTCCCAGACTGCAGCAGCTCAGACTCTTGTCCTGAGCAGAGCAGCCAAACCCTTGTCAGGCAGTAGCCACAGCACTGTTGGTGGTGTCCCTGTCCCCTGCTTGCTGGGCACTTTGTGGCCTTGTTAGTTCTGTTCCAGTGATAGGGGCAGGATGCCCTGACACAAGAAACTGAGCATTGCTCTACCAGTGCTTTGAGTGGCAAGATGATAAAACTCCAGAAATGTCAGAAATAAAATGGTTGCTGAACCTTCTGGAAATAGAGGCCAGGTGCTGGTGCTAAGTGCAACAGGTTCTGTGTTTTGTTTAGAAGTAAGTAGGATGTGGCCCAGGTAAACCCTTTTCCTTGTGGGGAATCACAGTAGATAGGAATTGGCTGTGTGCCCTTTGTTATGTTCTTTTTTTTTGGAGGGGAGAAGAATTCAAGTAGTGATGACATGGAGTGATTGAGAATGATTCTTGAATAACTCTGAGTCTCCAGCAGGAATGTAATTAAGTTGCTGCCTATAGCAGGAAGTAAGTTGTCCGGAAGGCAAGAGGCATTGCCATGGAAAAGAGCTTGTTTCAGCAGGGCTGTTGTCAGGGAAAGAGGCCTTGCCACTTCAGCAAAACCCTGCCTGCCCTGTGCCATTTGTATCTCCTGGAAATTATTTGCTCTGTGGGTTGATAACAGTTGGGGAGTGAGCCTCTTCACACTGCTTGCCTCAGTCCTCATGAACTGTGATGGAGTTTTGCTATGAAACTCAGTCTCATGGAAGAGCTCAGTTTAGGATGTTTTGGTTTATTTTTTTTCCCCTCCACTCACTGAATCATACTCCTCCCTGGTGTAAATTGTCACAGCTCTAGAGCATGCAGTACTCAGATGTGCCTGCTGGGTCCTGGGCTGCCTCCATAGGCACTGCTGCTGCAATTGCTATCAATTGCAATTGCTGGCTCACTTTGGCTCTTGTCTTTCTGCAGTGTAGGAATAGACAGGGAGACCATGGGGCTGTTCAGAAATATTACTGATTTCTAGTGCTGGCATAATTCTGCCTTCTAGGTAATACCCCTTTTCTGGACAATATCCCAGTAAAATAGTAAGTGGCAACTGCAGAGCAGTAAAGGTTGTGATGTATTTGTTTGACTGACATTTCAGAGCCTGCAGAGAAAATGCAATTAGAGTCCACAGCGTGTTTCAGCTTACTTTCTTCATGTTGTTCCCCTGGAAAAGCTTCTGTTAGGTTCAGCGTAAGCCTGGTTCATGTTCTGTGTCAGCCTTAGTGTGGAGGAGAGGCTTTGAGGAGAGAGGGCAGTGTGTTTGTGAGCCTCTGCAGGCACCCTTTGCTTTGGGAGCAGTCAGCATCTCACCCAGTTCAGGAGCTGCTGCTGCTCTGCTGCTGGCACCACAGCCCCAGGGAGGAAAGAAGTGATTTTGTCAGTACATGTGAACTTTCCCTGGAATCAGCAGAGCTGGCATCAGGCTGGCCCTGCAACACTTAGACCTGTACCCTTCAGTGGGGAGAAATCTCTGTCAGTGCTCACAAAGCCGTGCCAGGCAAAGCAACCCAGGATCCAGGCTGTCTTCACCAGGGGCAACTGAAACCAGCTGATGCACTGTGAACACGTTGCTACACATCTGGTGTCCAGAAATGGTGGGAAACAATGGCAGTAATAATTCAGGTTTATCCAGAGGAAGCAATTGTAAACAAATGGCTACTAAAAGCCAAGGGCTGCAGTTAATTGTGGTGGAGCACTGTGAGTCACTCACTTGTAGGGAAAGACTGCTAGAGAACAGGCAGGGGTCAAAACTTTTGATCTGGTGGGGAAAGAGGGTCTCAGCCATACCACTTGGTTTGCAGAGCTATTCTGTAGCTCATAGACATGAAAGCCCAGGCCTGTATAGCTTTAAACCATGGGGGGGGGGAAAGCAGCTAGTGAAGGCAGGGGCAGCTGTATCTTGCCCTGGTGGCAGGGTGTGGCTGGGCTGCAGCATCCCTCCAGCTGTGGGGAGGTCTGAGGTGGGAGAACAGGCAGCACATGGCAGGAGAGACAGGGCTACCTGCTGAGACCTCTCTCCGCTGTGGCTGGCTTGAGGGGCCATGTAAATCCTATGCTTGGCTGCAAAGAGAGCAGCATGGTGGAAGCTGTAATGTGCACCAAGTCACCATGCTGCCTGCCTTGTCCAAATGGGAGTTTTAAGTTTCGGTTTGAATGTTGCTGCCATACATTATTTTGTTTACTGATCAATTTAAATGTTGCAGTGCTTGCAAGTCTTCATGCTTCCTAGATGTCTCTGCTTAAGCAGACACCAATGCCCATGTGAACTCATGGACATTTTGTAATGGGTCCTCTGGACACAGGACACAGGGAAAGCTAGGATTCAGGGTGGCAAAACCCCACTGCTTAGTGGTGGCATGAGGGGGTCTGCTCTTGCTGGGCAGTAGCTACCCAGGACAAAACCTCTTCTGCCTCTCAGAGAGGCTCTTTCCAAACCACTAAAGTTATTACAGGGATTCAGGAGATGAAAATAATTATGAAAAAGCTATAAAAAAAAATACAAAATTACATTTCTAAATATTTTGACCAGAGGTCCTGCAAGGTAAAAGAAATGTTTTTGGTTTTGTTTTTTTTTTTACTTCCAGTAGCTGACAACAATTTCAGAATCACTCTCTTTCAGAGCAGGTCCTTGCTCCTCACCATTGCACACTTGCTCTGTGCTCATGTAACCAAGCACAGGTGTGTGCTACAGCCTATGCTCTGGCTGCTCCCTGCACTAATGCTATGACTTGGGGAAGAGCAGGACAGCAGGAGAAATGGGAGCCAAAGTTTCTTAAGGCAGTCTGAATGCTGGACACCTCCACTGAAGTCTGTGAGGTCATGTGAGTGTTGGCTGGAATTGCTCTGAACACTGAGTCAGTCAGATTAGAACTTGGATCTGGGGCTTAGGGTAAGGATCTGGGGAAGGCTGACCATGAGCTAGCAATGTGCTCTTGTGGCCAGGAGAGCCGATGCCATTCTGGGGTGTATTAGAAGGGCTGTGGATAGTAGGTCAAGAGAGGTTCTCCTGCCCCTCTGCCCTGTTGAGTATGTCTAGAGTACTGTGTTCAGTTCCAGGCCCCCAGGTTCAAGTGGAACATGGAACTGCTTGAGAGAGTCCAGCACAAAGCCACAAAGATGATTAAGGGAATGGAACATCTCTCTTACAAGGAGAGCCTGAAGGACCTGGAACTGTGCTGCTTGGAGAAGAGGAGACTGAGAGATGACCTCATCAATGTTTATAAATATGTAAAGGGTGAGTGTCAAGAGGCTGGAGCCAGGCTCTGCTGGATAGTGCCCAATGACAGGACAAGGGGCAATGGTGGAAGCTGAGGCATAGGAAGTTTCATTTAAACATGAGGAGGAATTTTTTCCCTGTGAGGGTGACAGAGCCCTTGAACAGGCTGCCTGGGGGTTGTGGAGTCTACCTGTCTGGAGATTCAAAACCAGCCTGGATGTGATCCTGTGTGATCTGGTCTAGGTGATCCTGCTCTGGCAGTGGGGTTGGACTGGATGAACTTTCGAGGTCACTTCCAGCCCCTGATATTCTGTGATTCTGTGGATTCCAGTGCTTCAAAAAAAACCTGTGTGCGCAGCACAAGTGTTAGAAAGTGAATACCCCTATCTGGGAAGAGTGACTGCCTATAGATCTCTTTGGAGCTTACATCCTTTGACAGCTCAGAGTACACTTACGTAGAAAACTAAATCATATGATGATTTGTTTGACTTACTATTGTTATTAAGCACAGCTTTTGGGGAGATGGGTAATAAAACTATTTCTCTGCTTCTTTTGCGATGAAAACCCAAATGCTGTCCAAGGAGCGACAGCCTGCAGACTGTCCCCACAAGGATGGCAGCTTAGCTGTGCAGGGCATGTCAAAGATTGCTCTGATTTGTAACCTATCACATCACAACCTCCTCAACTGTGCCATGTCATAGTTGAAAAAACACAGCTGAAATGAAAATGCAGGAGCTGACTGGGAAATCACAGCAGATCCAGAGAAGGGCCACGAAAATGTTCATGGGGTTGGAGCAGCTCTGCTGCGAGGACAGGATGAGGAAGCTGGGGGTGTTCAGTCTAGAAAAGAGAAGACTCCAGGGGCACCTAATAGTGACCTGCCAGTATCTGAAGGGGGCTACAAGAAGGCTGGAGAGAGACTGTTTGCGAAGGCCTGCTGTGACAGGACAAAGGGCAATGGCTTCAAACTAGAGCAGAGCAGATTTAGATTGCATGTTAGGAACAAGTTGTTTACCATGAAAGTAGTGGAACACTGGAACAGGCTGCCCAGGGAGGTGGTTGAGAACCCATCCCTGGAGATATTCATAGTGAGGCTGGACAGGGCTGTGAGCAACCTGCATATAGTTGAGGATGTCCCTGCTGAGTGCAGAGGGGGTTGGACTGGATGACTTCTGGAGGTCCCTTCCAACCCAGACCATTCTGTGATTGATAAAGGATATAAAATCTCTGGTTTTGTTGTTGTTTTTTTTTGCAAGCTAAAAGACACTCATTAATGTTTTTGCTTAAGGATAACAGTAAGTGTGTGTATCCTGTGGCAGTCCAACATTCTTTGGAGTTAGCTGCTGAATTAAATTGGTCACATGAAGTGTGTTATTAATTTCCCACAGGACTGGGCAAAGGACTCATAATAGTGGACATGTCTGAGGGGTTCTGTGTGAGAATGTTTTCCTAGCTAAGTCTGCTGGTGTCTAATTTTTAACTTCACAATTCCATTTTGTGTTATTTCCTTTTATTTGTATAAGGTGAAGTGAAAAGAAGGGGAAAATGCCTCACTCATGGAAGGAAGAGGTCTTGGCAGGAAGATAGGTCTGTGTACGCTGCTAAATGCCACAACATAAGGAGTTGCTGGACACGAGGTGTGTGTGATGAATTCAAGGAGTTTAAAGGGCCAGTGTGGCTTTCCTTCATGGCAGCTCCAGGGAGCTTCAGTAGCTAGGTGAATTATTGCAGTGAAGAGGCATAACCTAATCTCCCAGGAAAAAAACAAAATAAAACAACCCAAAAAAAGAAACCCGAAACAAACCCAGCATATATTTAAGTATATGCTCAATGGTTTATGTTATGCTGAAGCCATGGCTGCCTGGTTTTCTCCCACACTGCTCTCTCTATCCTGGCATGTGGTGCTGACTACTAGTGGTGTTTTGCCTTAGCTATCCACATAGAAGCAGATTCGGCATGGTGTGCTCAAGGCTGGCCAGTGCTCCAAACTTCCTGTTCCTTGCTGGAGTGAGAGAGATCTGGCAGGGCCCTGCCTGCATTGTCAGCAATGCTTGCTGCCAGGGGTTGGTTCTGCAGAGCTCCCTGAGGTTCCTCCCTGCCCTGCTGAAAGGATACATCTCAATGGCATCAGCACGGGCCCTATGCTTTTGACCTCTCTTTTTTTCTCTTGCCTATGCATAAAACACAGCGTGATGTTAGAGAGTTTTAATGAAAGGAATCTGAAGAAGTCAGTGAGGTATTTTTTTGATTATAAATGCTTATATTCATAGTTTTAAAATGTGGTACACTGATTTGGTGGTGGGTTTTGGTGTGGGTTGTTTTTGTTGTTACTGTTCCTGGAGTTGGTTGGTTTGTTTGTTTCTTCCCAGAAACTTAGTAGTACCTTAAGAATGAGAGTGGAAATTCACCGGAGATGATTAAAAAAGGGGGGCTTGGTTAAGGAAGCTGCAACTAATGACCTCACTCTCTAATAACTCCCAGTGTTTTAGCTGATGGATTTCCAAATAGGTACTCTAAAGCACTGGAAATCTGAGTGTATCCAGAGAATATATCCACACAGTGATTTAAGCCTGATATTCACAAAATAACAGCTGTTTGTCACATGAGGTAAATCTCTGCAATTCATTCCCTTCTCTGGGTTAACTTGCTGCTTCTGTGGAAAGCTGGGGACACCAGACTGCCAAGCAGGTGGAGAAAGGTAGAGAGAATGAGCCGAGGAGTCCCCTTGTGTAACCCATACATCACCCTCCCTGCCCAGCACTGCTTCCGAGCAGGATTTAAGCCTCAAACACCTTGGCATTCCTACTAACTGGCATGTAATGAGATCAGCAAAAAGCCTCTTTACTGCATCATGGTCTAGTTTTTAGACCCAAACATATTGCCGCACATTGGGTGTGAAACACCCTAATGCTGGAACCACTCTGACTGACAGCTCTGAGTAAAGCACTTTCTGAGGTTATATAAGTACCTAACCATTGCCCTAAATCTTAATTGTGTAGCAGATTTGAGTCCTGTGAAGGCACAGCCAGATTTTAAAACCATGCTGCTTCCTTACATAAATACTCATAAGTACTTACAGTAAATATCTCAAAAAGATCTTTACTCACTGAGTGGACTAGAAGGTGGCATTGCACAGCTGCCCAGCTCTGATGGCTGTTAGAGATGTGCTGCCCATGAGAGGAGAGAACCTGGTTCCTTTAAGTCCAGCCAGAACTGCAGGTATCAGTGATCAAGTCCAAGGCAGAAGAATAAAACTAGTTCCATTTCTGATGCAAACATAGCAAAGAGAACTTTCTTTGTGCTTCTGTGCTCTAGGCTGGTACAGAAATGGAATAAAGACAAAGTCCATGTGACAGTTGAGCTAATTTTGCAGAATTATCCCTGCTTCTCATATCCCAGAGCTTTTAGAACTACCTGAATCACCGTACTCAAGGATTAATACCTTTGAGTTATGATCTGATACATACTAAAAAGTGCTGTTGATTTATTTATTTATTTATTTATTTATATGTTTTAGGGGGTTCTTTTGTGTGATTTTTTCGAACAACATACTTGTTCTATCCCTTTTTAGCTTTTGTTGCCAATCCTAAGCTAGGTGAGGAGGCAGCACCAAATCACAGCAGTGTCCACATCTGTTCTGGAGGGAGCAGAGGAGAGGCACAGAGCACTTGAGCTAAGGGGAAAGGTAGAAGATGAAAACCATGGAAGAGAATGATTAAAAATTGGGAAGAAACAGAGAAAAGCAGACTCAAAGACCCAAGGCAAAGCAGAGAAAATGAGTAAGAGGGAGGAGGAGAAGTAAAGCAAAACATGAGTAAACATGAGTAATCTCAATAATTTTCAGGTTTAATCTTTCAGTGTACTTCTTTGGCAACTCTGATTTGGGTTTGTTTGGATTGGGGTTTTGGTGTTTGGGTTTGGGGGTTTATTTGTGTAGATTTAAATTTTTGTGTGTGTGTGTGGTTTGTTTGTTGGAGTTTGAGTTGGTTTTGGTTGGCTGTTTTTGGGGTCGGTTGCTTGGATTTTGTTTTGTTCAGTTGTTTTCATTTTTTTTGGGTTTTCTTTAAGTGACCCCCACCTTCTCTTCTCTTCCAGCATTGCCTCCAGTAGCTTTTGTCCCTCTCACCTTGCACAGCTCTGTGGCAGGTGATGACTGGCCTGGCAAGCTGCTGCTGGTTGCAGGTGCTGTCTGTTGTCCACCTGTGATCAGCTGAGCTGAGGTCTACAAGAAACATGAGTACGCATCAGCTCCCAGCTAAACCTTAGCAGGTTCATTTTTTACAAAACCGTGACAGAAGATGAAGTAAGGTCTTATCTGGCCACATCCTGGGCTGTAAGTCCTCTTCTTCTCTAAAAGGAAAGCTATCTGATGTGTCTTATTACTGTCAAAAAGAAATCATCTGTTATTGTGACTGAGGGGAGCTAAGTTTAAAAAACACAGAAAGTTCTTTCATGCAAAGATTCAGCACTAAGCAGGTGACTCAAACTGATGTGCTCTTATCAAAGACCAGAGAGCATTTTAGGGTGTTTATAAACTACCTCTGTTCTCATTGTGCCCTCTTACAATTGCAGCTGGGGATGATGAATACATGTGCCCATGCAATTACATGATGTTGTCTTATAAAAAGCCAAAGCCTAAGGAGCCTCAATGCAGAGTCAATAAATAGTATCCTTGTGAAAGGACTACCTGAGGACTTTTGCCCTGCTACTGACAGTGAAAGCAAACCTGTATCTGAGAACAAGCCTTCATAGAAAGCCAGGTTTAATACAAGATTTGAAGGAGATTTTGGCGCTTCAAACCTGTTACAAGTGCATTCTGGACCTGGGCTGGGCAAGAGTTAAGAGTGTGTCTTCTGTAAACCTTTACCTTTTGTTTTGGAGGGACCCAGTACTCTGTCCTCTGGCAGTCAGAAACGACAGCTGCCCTTGCATGAATTGCAGAGCTCTGATACCTGCACTGATCCAAATTTGTGCATTGCTTTCCAAGTCATCAAAGCAATTATAGAACCAATGTTATGTCTAAAGGAGAGGCCATCCTTTCCTCTTTGAGCCTTCATGGGCAGAGCTAATATTCTAGATGCAGCATTTTCACAAATGAGAGAAGACATAAAGGGAGATGATGCAGTAACTGTTTCTGGCATGTTAAAAACACAGCTAAGCTTATGAGTGGCTGCAGTGGCTGACTTGGGGTGATACTGGTGGATGGCAGAGAGACTTTCCCAAATGTCAGGGGCACAGGGCCAGGTCTCAAGCAGCTCCTGTAATTTCTAAAGGTGACAAGGCCAGAAGACAGTTTGGTGCAGTAATAATAATTTAATACAAGTAATATATGTAAAGATATGTCTGAGATGGTGTTGGTAGGTCTACCATCATCACTTTGTTAAACACCACTGGTGGTTAGTCCAGGAAGGGGGTTATAGGCTTGAGTCCAGGTCTGTGGGATCAAGCCACTAGATTTTAATGGGCATTCTCAAATAAACTTTCATTAGTTAAGGTGGCACTGCTAAGTCTGCTTCCTACTGAGAAGCAGGAAGACAGAAAGAGCATCTATAGCAGTAATAGCTTAACACATTTATTTAAGGACTGGAACCATAGGAGAGAGCTCAAATGAGGGATGAAGGAGCTGGGCAGAAAAGTGGAAACAGGACAAAGCCCATGTGGCTGCAGATGGAGTAGGAGTGTGTCTCTGTTTTCTTCCGTCAGCTGAAGCATGCTGCATTGCAAACAGGAAAGGGAATGCTTGCAGTGTACCTGCAAAAATATTCTCCAATTTGTGACTGTTTAGTGCCAGGCAAACTGGTGATGTCTTTCACACTCTTCCAACTTCCTACTCCACATCTGGGACCCACCATGGGGTTCAGGCCATGGTTTACTGAATATTCTGCTGAGGGGCTTGTATACGGTTTCCAATTTAGAGAATAATTTTTTATTTTCAGTCTGTCTAAAGTACTCAGGACTGCAACATCCTGGACTTGGCCATGTTTTGTTTTTCTTTTTTTTTTTTTTTCCCCTTTCCTTCTGGTTATAATGTAGTTTGGCTTTTGTGATGTGTCTGTATACAGGGTTTTAGTAGCTTGGTGTGCTTTGATATGTTTATAATGAAAGTAACAGCCTCTTAAAAAGGTTGAATATTGATCATGGGAAGAGAGTAAATGTTTTTGATCTTTAGAAGAAGAAGTACATATTAGGGGGAATGGAGCAAAGCTGGAGGTGGAGAGATTCAGACTGGACTTCAGGAGGAAGTTCTTCACCATGAGAGTGGTGAGACCCTGGAATGGGTTGCCCAGGGAGGTGGTTGAGGCCCCATTACTGGAGGCGTTTAAGGCCAGGCTGGATGAGGCTCTGGCCAGCCTGATCTCAGGTAGGGTGTCCCTGCCCATGGCAGGGGAGTTGGAACTAGATGATCCTTGTTGTCTCTTACAATCCTGACAGATTATATGATTCTGTGATTCTATATAACCCAAATTACATACAGTATTTCACTCAAGAGCATTTTATTTCATAAAAAACACTGCATCCACTGTTCACAGAAGTGGAATAATACATTTTGTTTCTTCATATGAAGCTTCAGATGAAACCATGGTAGGAGATAACCCTTCTCACTCAGTAACTGCACCCATGTCAATAAGTCTGAATTTTACTTTTCCCAAATTGCATAAACCACTGAAAGATTTAAAATTAAGGATTTGGAGATCTGTGAAATTCCCATTTTGGTTGATAAACTATCTGCAGGAGCTGTGATCTTTTGGTGCTGATACACAGAATGCATTCTTTCTTTACTGAAAATTTAGAACTAACCTCATGTGTGTCTGCATGCATGGATGATGTGTAGCTGAGCGTGTATGTAAGTGTTTGTGTGTGTAGATATATATTGCTAAAACTACATAAGTATTTTGCTGTGTTATGAAGAGCCAAAGGTTTATTTGGCCTTGCAATCCCTGCTGTTTCTGAGTATGCTGAATTCTGCTGGTGCCTGTAGCATCCTCTCCAACTGTTCCACTCCACATGTGGCTCTGGATGGCCCTGGTGATAAATTGCAGTGGAAACTCCTCGTCCTTGTCATGACTGGGTGCCTGAATTTGGGCGATGGTTTGTGTGTTCCAGAAGAGCAGCAATGCCAGGGAGCAGGCTCCCCGGAGAGACTGTGGAGTCTCTTTCTCTGGAGCCCTCTCATCCCTGTCTGGATGTGTTCCTCTGTGACCTGTGCTAGATTCTCTGGTCCTGCTGTGGCAAGGGGTTTGGACTGGAAGATCTCCAGGGCTCCCTTCCAACCCCTAACATCCTGCGATATGACCACAGGAACGTGAAGCCGGTTGTTTGAGTCTTGTGAGGCATAGAAGAGCTGTCTTTATCTTGGCATTTGCACTTTCCGCCTTTCTAAGTGGCTAAGCAGGAAACTTGTCCCTCCCCGGGAACGAGAGATGTTATCCATTCAAGGAGGCTAATGGAACCCTGCCAAACGCCGGTGATCTTTATCATTAACCAGCTCACTACAAGCTGTCTGAGGGTCTGAATGGGTTTGTTGATTAAAACCCATCCCTTCAAAAGGCCGGAGCAAAAGAACCATTATGATGTTTTGGCAAGGCAAAGCATTTTATTTGCTGGAAAGGGTTTAACTCAGGCGCAGCTATTCTGCCCCTTTGTCAAAGAAAGAGGCTTCACTAGTCCGGTTGTGCCTGCCTTCCCGGCCTGTGTTACCCTGGTGATAAAGTGCTCCAGCAACATAAGTCACCTTCTGTATTCAAATGAGCTCAACGAGTCCTGCTCTGTATCTGTGTTGTTAGTGACTCAAGATGTTATGGATGCAGAACTGTGCCACTGTATTTCAAGCAGTAACAAATATTTGGTAGGGAAATTAAAGGAGTGCAGCATTTCCTTGCAGCAAGTTAGGACTGTGTAAGCAAATCTATCACTGTGCTAAGGCAGCAGATGCAGGCAGTGTTAGCAGGAAATGGTTCACTGCCCCAATAATGTTTTCGAAGAGATGCAGCCAGGAAACAAAGGGGGGGCCCACCCGGGGGGGCCCTCAGGTGGGTTAGGAAAGCAGGAGGATCAAACAGTGGGAACAAGTTAGGAAGAAGGTGCAATGAAAGCAGAAAACGCTTTGCTGTGCTTCAGGCTCACTCTTGTCCTCAGATCTGTGGGACAAAAGTCTGGGGGAGGAGCCCTTTCCCAAAGAGTCACAGAACGTGCGGCCAGGGTGGTGCTACAGTTGCTGACGGCAGTGAAAACAAGGAATAAGGCACACTCAGCATGGGCATGAACTGCAGGGATCAGAGCTAAGATCTAAACTGCCATGAGAGTTACATTCAACAGGTGCCTGGTGCAGGGGAAGGCCCTGCCCCCGCACAGAGAGAAACAGCTTGCTGGGCCAGAGTGCTGATGGGCACCAGGCAGGATGCTTGCTGCACAGTTTAAAGCTGGTCTCTGGCCAAATGAATACTCATAGGGTGTGTCCTTGAGTGAGCAGTTTTGCCCTGAGCCTGAACCACCTGGCTGGTGGTCCAGGGCAGAAGACCAGAATGTTCCTCCTCTGGGTGCTATACCCCAAGGAAAGTTAGCCATAAGGCTAAGGGAAGAAGATAAACTGCCTTGCACAAATTCTGTTGTGGTTCAGGCTGGCCAAGCTAAGTGTGGCTCTAAGTGTGTCACAATGTCATGACTTTGAGGGAAGCACCTGAAATTGATGGGTCAGAGGCAAAGCTGGCTCCTGGCTGCCCCTGCACTGAGGGGGTGCAGACCTGAAGCCCATCCCTGGAAGGACTCAGCCATCACCCACAGCACTCTTCACCTGAGTGACTCACCAAAGAGCTCAGGGGGGCATGGCCGCTGATGTGCATACACAAGCACACCCTGCACACGGGGTGGAGCCTTCACTACCACATAGTGGTGGCTCTCACCTCTTCAGGAGGAGTCCCCACCACACAGTGATGTCCATTAGCATGGACTCTATACACCTCTGCTCAGGGCACTGTCTATCCTCCTCCCCTGGGCTGAGACCACACCTGCAGAGCAACAAGAAGTCCCCAGTCCTGGTCCTCCCAACCATCTGAGTGTTTGGCCCCATTGTCTTTGCATCAGGTGAATCCAGCTCAGCTGCAGTGGTGCAAAGGAGCAAATACATTTAGAGGAAATAGTTGCAAAAGAAAGGTTTAAGAAATGAAGATAAAAATAATAGAATCATAGAATCATAGAATGGTCTAGGTTGGAAGAGACCTCAAAGATCATCCAGTTCCAACCCCCTGCCACAGGCAGGGACACCTCCCACTAGATCAGGATGCTCAAGACCTCATCCAGCCTGGCCTTGAACACATCCAGGGAGGGAGCAGACACAACCTCCCTGGGCAACCTGTTCCAGTGCCTCACCACCCTCACTGTGAAGAATTTCTTCCTAACATCCTGTTCAAATCTCCCCTCCGCCAATTTGAACCCATTCCCCCTCGTCCTGTCATTACAAGACCTTGTGAACAGTCCCTCCCCAGCCCTCCTGTAGGCCCCCCTCAGATACTGGTAGGCTGCTATAAGGTCTCCCCGAAGCCTTCTCTTCTCCAGGCTGAAAAGCCCCAACTCTCTCAGCCTGTCCT
>VWZI01005516.1:56642-83093 GCA_013396835.1 Psilopogon haemacephalus
CCCACCCTCCAACCCCCCCACCCCCATCTTGTAAAATCTAACAATATATGTCAAAAGCAAATTTACACATTGCCCAAGGATACGGATTGTGCTGCTAGGAAGCAGATAAAAATATAATAGCCACCTGCAGTGGAAGTTTCTAACCCATTATCACCAAAAAGAGAGGTTTACATTGTGTGTGGGAATTTGTCAAGAGAGCAGCTTCCTCCAGGCTGGCTGTTGGTTCTGTAGGAGATCCCAATGTAATATCTGACCTTCTCTTTCCTATGCTTACTCTAGCCCCACAGCCAACATCTAAACAAGAGTTGTGCCAGATCTAGTTAGTTATAACTTTAACTCTTTTAAAGACAGTTTGAAAGTCAGAGAGATGGAGATTGAATGCTGGGGGTGTGGGAATGGATCACCATGCCTGAACTGAGGGGAGGAATAAAGGGAGCCTGAAGAAGCATCACATAAAGATCTTGTGGGCTAACAGGGAAGCACCACAAACTACAAAAAACAGTGGAATGAGTACATTGGTTATGTAGGATATCTTCAATTATTTGACTCTCCTGCTTGTTTTACTTCTGCTTTTAATTAATGGGGATTTGTTGGCAGCAATGAAAGCAAATGCTATATCAAGACGGTTTAAGTCCTAGACTAGATCAAGTGAAAATAGACAACCCTAAAATTGATGTTTTATAGTTTCTTATTACATTTAAATGAGAACAAGCTATCTGGAAAGAGTATAAAACATTGCAGCTACTCTTTAATGATGTTTGCATTTTCTGCTTCTGTCTATTTCCTTTAATACAGATTTTTCAAGTGTGTGATCATATACTAGATACTGCAAAGGTTACCAAATCTAACACTATGGACACCTCTGTTGCAAACAGATTTGTAAAATGCCTTTTGTGAGTTCAAATCACACATAGTAATGACCACTTCAGTGAGCTCTTACATGCACACAACTACTTGTTTACAACAGTGCTAACCAGTCACAGGATCAGAGGATGTTAGAAGTTGGAGGGGATCTCTGGAGATCTTCCAACCCAACCCCTCTGCCAGAGCAGGACCACAGAATCCAGCATGGAACCCACAGAAACACATCCAGACAGGGTTGGAAAGGCTCCAGAGAAGGAGGCTCCACAAGCTCTCTGGGCAGAAGTTCTTCCTCATGTTGAGGTGCAATTTCCTGTGCTGCACTTTCTATCCCTTGCTCCTTGTCCTGTGCCAGGGCACAAGTGAGCAGAGGCTGTCCCTGTCCCTTCCTTCCTGACCCTCAGCCTTCAGATATTTATAGACATTGCTCAGCCTTCTACTCTCCAGACTAAGCAGTCCCAGGGCTCTCAGCCTTTCCTCCTCAGGCAGTGCTGCAGTCCCTTCAGCATCCTTGTAGCCCTCCTTTGGACTCTTTCCAGTAGATCCCTATCCCTTTTGACCTGGGGAGCCCAGAACTGGATGCAATGTTCCAGGTGGAGCCTCACCAGAGCACAATAGATGGAGAGCAGAACCTCCCTCCATCTGCTGGACACACTCTGCTTAATGACCCCCAGGACCCCTTTGGCCTTCTTGGCCACCAGGTCTCATTGCTGTCCCGTGCAGAACTTGTTGTCCACCAGCACTCCCAAGTTTTTCTCCACAGGGCTGCTCTCTAGCAGATCTCCTCCCAACCTGCACTGGTGCAGTTTATTGTTCCTTCCCAGGTGCAGGACACTGCTCTTATCCGTGTTGAACCTCATTAGGTTCCTTTCTGCCCAGCTCTCAGTCTGTCCAAGTCTTGCTGAATGGCCTCCAGGTGTCTCAGCCAATGCTTCCAGTTTGGTATCATCATCATACTTCCCTCATCAATATCACTGATAAAAATGACACTAGCATTTTGGCACACCGAAATAGGCTCTTCCCTTCAAAATTCATCCCTGTTCTAGATGTCTAGTGGATATAAAAGAGAAAAAAAACCCACCCTGTGTATATTCTTCCCCATGGTGCGTGTGTTATTCACTGTCTAACTGTAGTGGCTAGATATTTGACATTGTGCTTGTGTCTGGGTTTGAAAGAGGTTTGCCATTTTTGGATGCAATTATAGAACGTTATAAACATTTACTCTGCTCTCATGAGACCCCACCTAGAGTACTGTGTACAGTTCTGGAGCCAGCAACACAAGAAGGACATAGAACTCTTGGAACGAGTCCAGAGGAGGCCACAAAGATGCTCAGAGGGCTTCAGCGGCTCTGCTATTAGGACAGGCTATGAGAGTAATGACGATGTTTTATGCAAGCAACTATTACCCTCCTGACTTGAAGCACAAGATGATTAAAACTTTATCAAACAGTTTGTATAGCAGAGTGGTAGGATGAGCTTAATCTCATTGAACTGTAGCCACCTGAATATTAGCTGTTTATGTAAGAGACTGGGCTACTCTCATTCTACATGAAAGAAAAATAGATATTTCCAATGGTTCAGATGTTTCAGTTCATTCTGAAATAAGTTTGTAACATGAGGAAGGACCTGACAGAGATCTGGATTCTTCATCCTGGAGAAGAGAAGGCTTCCAGGAGACCTTGGAGTGGCCTTACAGTATCTGAACAGGGCTACAGGAGGGCTGGGGAGGGACTATTGGCAAGCTCTTGTAATGACAGGATGAGGAGTAATAGGTTTAAATTGGCAGAGGGGAGATTTAGGCTAGATGTTAGGAAGAAATTATTTCCAGTGAGGGTGGTGAGACAGTGGCATAGGTTGCCCAGGGAGGTTGTGGCTGCTTCCTTTCTGGAGGTGTTCCAGACCAGATTGGGTGAGGCCTTGAATGACCTGTCCTAGTGGGAAGTGTTCCTGCCTATGGCAGGGTGTTGGAACTGAATGATCTTTGAGGTCACTTCCACCCCAAACCATTCTATGATTCTGTGATTGTATAAATGTAACTGAGGTAATGAAACTAAAGCAGACAGTATAGATTACATCTGTGACTTGCATGTAGAGGTTAAAAGTGTGTGGGTTTTCTGCATATCACACTGGTTTAGGAGGGATTGAATTTGGGAACTCTTGCAGGTGGAAGGCAGCAGCTGACAGGTGCATACCTTCCACAGAAGCCTACATTAAACAGCTTACTCCAATAAGGAAATAGGCCCTTGTTCCCCAGATCAGTGCACACTGTTCCTGTGGATACCCAGACTCATGATGAAACAGATATGTTCTGTCAAGGCCTGGAGATAAGGAAGCCTTGGTAATGCAGGGAACAGAATGCAGGAAAAACAGTGGGAGTTTAAAAGGGATGACACACAGGCTCTAAATTGCAGGAGTTGACACACAGGCTCTAAGTGCAGGCCATGTGTAATGTGGTGTCTGGTGGAGCCAAGAGCAGGATGACCTTAGAGGTTGTAAAAACTCTGATAAGAAAGTACAACAAAGAACTCACAGTTTTTTGATGTTAAGCAGATGTATTTTGTATCAAGTAGAGATGTGTGACGGCATATTTTTAGTTAAGCCAATCACTGTGTTAGCTTTAGCTATTTGGATGGGTAAATAGCCAATAGAATAGTTGCACGCTGCCTTCTTTAGAATACCTAAGCATATATAAGATGAACAAATGCATGTAATAAACGGAATTAGTTTGTATCAAACTGTCTCCCTGTCTCCTTGTCATGGCGACAGTTCCTTTGCACAGTGCACAGTATCCCCAGTGGGCAAACTGAAAGTAAGCAAATAGAATTGTTTTCAATTGACAATTTGCCCTAAACTTTAGAAGGATTAAGGAAAACCTTTGCAGAATAGATGCTTCACCATGAGGCAGAGGACTGCAATGGTGCTGCTGCAGGACAATCTCTAATGCTGGTGTCCTGTGAAGCAAGAAAGTATCATTATAGTTATTTTTTCAGAGAGAGCTAAGATATGGAAAGAAACCATGAAACCTGGATGCACACATAAGGGAACTCTCTAAAAGCTGAATAAAACTGTGTGGAAGCCTTGGCTAACACCCTGAACCATTAGACTATCCTCACAAAGTTAATGCTGCCAAGTCTGTTGCCAGTGAAATCTGCAAGCAAATATTAGCAGCCAGGAACACCGTGCTAATTAATTGCCTTAGGAGGACACAGTTTGTAAGATCTAATGAAAGATAGAATCCAGCTCCCATATGTCCTATTTGATAGCCCAAGAACACAGGCTCACATTTTTCACTGAAACAGTAACATCTACCCTACTGCTTGTCTCTCAGTTGAATAAAACTAACCTCCAGGCCCAACCCATCATGTGAAAAAAACTGCAATTATACAGAAAGAAAGGACGTTAGCATGTCGTGTTCTTGGCACAACAATGTAAGGAAGACAGAGGCATATGTGCTGGTGCTGTCTGGGGCTCTAGGCTTGCTGTTGCTTGGACTTAAAATTCCTGTAGGTGGGTCGTTCATGCCCCAGACACAGCTGTGAGGGCCAGAGAGCCTGGGCACTCTCCTGGAGAGAGAAGCCTCTTTGTGGGAGTATAGCCTTGTTTCAAATGTGAATGTGCTGTTTGGGGCTGGTTAGTCTGGAGAGGATCAGATCCCCATCTGATCAAAGTCTATAAATCAGAGGGCTGGGGGCCAGGAAGGAAGGGACAGGGACAGCCTCTTCTCACTTGTGCTCTGGCATAGGACAAGGGACAAGGGATGGAAAGTACATCACAGGAAGTTGCATCTCAACATGAGGAAGAACTTCTTGCTTGTAAGGGTCCCAGAGCACTGGCAAAGGCTGCCCAGAGAGGTTGTAGAATATCCTTCTCTAGAGCCTTTCCAGCCCTGTCTGGATGTGTTCTTGTGGGACCTGTGTTAGATTCTATGGTCCTGCTCTGGCAGGAGGATTTGACTGGAAGATCTCCAGAGATCCTTTCCATCCCCTAACATCCCCTGATCCTGTGTTCTCCATGTGGCTAGAAGGTACACAGATTGTTCAGCTGCCTTGAAGACATAATGTTTCTTTCTAGTGTTCATTATTTGAAGGCTGTGTCCGTTCACAATCTGGTTCTCCCTTGCCTTGTAATAGGCGATGACCAGCATGCTGCTGCACAGATGTTGTGGCTACATGTCACTTGCCATGTTCAGAGAGTGGCAGATATAAATATATGTGTGAGAAAATGGTCCTGCTGTGCTGGTGCAAGGTGGTCGACACACTTTCCATGTTTGTGTGAATCAAGCTGTTGCTGTGCACACTGCCTTGATGTACCAGACCTAACCCTGCAGTGTGAACGCCGTGGTCTCAGTCCAGCCCACTTGATGAGAGGATAGTAAGGATGATCTCAAGAGCCACTGAGCAGATAGGAGGCTCAGATCTCAAGAGCCAGTGGGCAGGTAGGAGGCTCAGTTCAAACAGGGTTGTGGAGCAGCACTGTGGCAGACCTCCAGTCTTCTGAATGTCTCCTTATCCACCCAAACATCATTAGTATTTGCTAAGTACTTCATTGTTGTTAACAAACAAAATTTTCACCTCCCCCTTTTCCTCTTTGATTTATGAAACATGTGAAACTGCTAATCTAAAACCAGGGTCTTGACGTGTTGGATAGTAAAAATGGGCACAAGGAAAACAAATGCAAATTGCACAGCATGTTTTTACCTTAAATGCTGAAGGAAAAATATTTTATTCTGTCTAGTCTGAGTTTAAAGAAAAAGGAAGTTCAAAGTAAGTAATTGTAACACAGCATCTGTTGCGTATTTCTTTGAGATCTCTTAGATATGTACAGAATAATGACATTTCTGAACTGAAATAACTTCTACACAGAAGGGCACATAATTTTGACAGGCTTCAGTAAAGCATTAGAAATTATCCAGGCTGCCACAATGCAGCCTATGGAATATAGTTAGACACGGGGGGATGTGTTGCAATTGGGCTTCAATTTCACTCTGAATTTTAGGTAATGTAAAGCTGAGGAGGAGCTCCTGGTACTGTTCTCCCAGAGATGAGATCACCACTTGTGAGTACATGTTTTGCTGGCACAGCTCGGAAAATTGAAGCAATTGCTATTATGGGAGGACCAAGGTGATAAGCACCGTGTTATATATAAACAACTGTCAGTTAGAAAAGCCAAGAAAGGTCATAATCCTTACATTAATGTCATAAATGTGATCATAAGTCAACATCTGGATGGGAAACTGGGATTCTTGCATTTCATTTAAGAAGCTCTGCAGCTCTTGAACTTCATTGTGTCCTGGCAAGACAAGTTTAGTACTAATTTTTCTCTCAAAACAAAGGACTTAAAAGATTTTAAGCACATTAGAGGTCAGTTTTCAATACATACACCAGGGAGTGGGTGAGAGTGTGTAAATAATTTTGTGTCCAGTTCTGGGCACCTCAATTTAAGAAAGATGTTGAGATGCCGAATGTGTTCAGAGAAGGGCATCAAGGCTGGTGAGGTGGCTGGAGCACAGCCCTGTGAGGAGAGGCTCAGGGAGCTGGGGGTGCTTAGACTGGAGAAGAGGAGGCTCAGGGCAGACCTCATGGCTCTGTACAGCTACTTGACTGGAGGTTGTGGCCAGGTGGGGTTGGTCCCTTCTCTCAGGCAACCAGGGGCAGAACAAGAGTCTCAAGCTGTGCCAAGGCAGGTTCAGGCTGGGTATTAGGAAGAAGTTCTTGACAGCAAGAGTGATTGGCATTTGGAATGGGCTGGTCGGGGAGTGGTGGAGTTACCATCTTTGGAGGTGTTTAAAAGGAGGCTGGATGAGGCACTTAGTGCCATAGTTTAGTTAATTAGAAGGTGTTAGGTGATAGGTTGGACTCTATGATCTTGAAGGTCTTTTCCAACATGATTAGTTGTGTGATTCTGTGTTTCTGAGCATTTTCACAGCCAGGCAGGTCAATGAATGTCACCAGTCTGTGACTGCCCTGTTTCATCCTAGGCTCACAGAGGAGTATAACTGCAGACAGAGAAAGCCCTGCCTTTTCTGCTGAGACTCTTATTGTCATAACCAAGGGACACTGCATCCATTGCTGGCCAGTTAAGATCCAGGAATAAATTATTGTCACCTCGTGTAAACCTGTTGCCAGCAGTTTCTCAAGTGACCATAAGGAAGGTGACATCTGATCCCATCCAAGCCCAAACTCTTGTGTCCACACTCATTAACTTTACACATTCTACAAAGAAATGGCATCACCCTGGGATGTGGGTGTGTTGGAGACGAAATAGCTACCCATTTAGCACTGCCTTCCAGCATTTGGGGGAATAATATGGTAAATTTTGGGGAGTAATTTGGTAAACTTTAGAAATGAAAGAGCAATTGAAGGTATTTACACATGCCATGTAGAGGCCAAAGTGACAAGCAGCATAAGTACTTCTAGAAAGTGCCATGCTGTATTTACCAGCCACTTCAGATTAGAGTTGTGCTCTTATGTCAGACACAAAATGCAGCATTTCCAGCAGACTCATGCACATGCACAGGCAGGAGACAGCCACCAGTGGGTCACTGAACTATTTCCTCCAGGAGCCAGCTGCCTACTGTAGGAATTCTGTTGCACTGCTGAGCCAGTGTAGCTGGTGAGAATCATTGATCTAGGCTAGCTTGTACAATCACAAAATTATCAGGGCTGGAGGAGACCTCAAGGATCATCCAGTTCCAACCTACCCACCATGGGTAGGGACACCTCACACTAGATCAGGTTGCCCACAGCCACATCCAGCCTGGCCTTAAAAACATCCAGGGATGAGGCTTCCACTACCTCCCTGGGCAACCTGTGCCCATGTCTCACCACCCTCATGCTGAAGAACTTATTCCTAATGTCTAATTTGAATTTGCTCTCTTCTACCTTGGATCCATTCTCCCCACTCCTATCACTACCTGACATCCCAAAAAGTCCTTCCCCAGCTTTCTTGTAGTCCCCTTCAGATATTGGAACACGACAAGAAGGTCTCCTTGGAGCCTTCTACAATCTGCAAATAAGAAGTGTTAGTACCGTGCAGGTAAATGTTCAGAGTGAAGCCCATATGCATTAACTTTAACTGTAGAAGATAACTGCACATCATTTCCTCAAGTGAAAGCATAATGCTTGGCACCACAGGCAGGAAAATACATGTACTGGCTGTCAAAATATTTCAGAATAATAGTGCAATGCCTTTTGCTGTTGTGCTGTGTGTTTTAATAAGTGACCAAATCATACTGCAGCTGGAAAAGGCTCAGAATTTCAAAGAGAAGAGGTTTTGTCATGTTGTGGTTTTACTGCCGACAGAATAAAAACTCTCAAATTAATTGGAGAAAATGACAGAATTATATTTTGGATGGAGAGATGCATGAAAAAGTTACAGAGCAGATGTAGAAGTTATAGCAACCCCCTTGAATTTTGTTCCCATCCCATAACTAAATCTATAAACCCCAATGTTCCAAGTCCTCCCCCTCCATGCCTTTGCCATTCCTAGTCCCCAAAACAGGCCTACCCACTTATATATTTACCCGATAACAGTTCCTACCCAGACATGGCTGGAGGGGGAGGAAAGGGAGAATGAGCTGGGCTTGCCTTGAGCTTATGAACAGATAGCAGAATTATGGGATGGAATAACATCATTCTCCTCATAGTCTCTAGAAGAGTTTTAACCCTACAGTTCCCAACCTGGGACATGTCAGCAGCATGCATCCATAGGAGAGATGGCATTTAGGGGAATACATACATACGTATTTTATATATATATATATAAAAGCAAAAAGTAATTATTTTTTATGACTTCACAGAATCACAGAATGTTAGAGGCTGGAAAGGACCTCAGAAGCTCATCTCCCCTGCCAGAGCAGGATCATGTAGACCAGATCATAAAGGAATACATCCAGGCAGGTCTTGAATATCTCCAGAGAGGGATGCTCCACAACCCCTCTGGGAAGCCTGTTCCAGGGCTCTGTCACCCTCACAGTGTAAAAATTCCTCCTCATGTTTCCATGAAACTTCCCTGGAACTACCTAGGGTGACATTGGCAGCACATTTCCTTGCAAAGGCCCCAACAAAGTGGACTTTGTCATGCAGTGCTTCCAGTAAAAAAAAAAAAAAAAAAAAAAAAAAAAAAAAAAGNAAAAAAAAAAAAAAAAAAAAAGCGATGAGCTCAGCTGGAAAAGTCAAAATATTCTCACAGTATTAAGAGTTTTACTGATAGCTGTCTAGGCTGAGTAGGGAAAAAGAAGCCAGTGAAGTGTTAACTAGAACACAAATGTTCACAGGTGGCTTTAGGACAGGACTGTGCCACTGTCCAGTCACAGGCAACAAGGTGCAGAGCAGACACACAGAGACAGGGATACTTCAGGTTGGGCTTTTTAACTGGAGTGGTCTGGGCCTTTTCCTTTTCCAGATGAGAAGAAACAAAGGTGTGGGAGGTAACTTAGTTAATGAAGGGAAAAGGGGTGTGATCCCAACATGTGCCAGTCAAAGTGCTGAGACAGCTAAACACCAGCTCTGTAATTAGGCACAACCTTAAGGATAGATTTTGTTGTTTTATCTTCTTTTATCTTTGTTCCTTTACTCCAAATCTGTTTTCAGCCTCAGGTACTCTTTCATCTGTCTGTCTTGCCTAGTGGTAAAGCAAGGTGAGCACAAGCTGAGACACAACAAGGTGTCAACATCCTATTGTAAATGAAACCTTCAGACAATTTGTCTATTTTGTAACCTGAGCTGCAAAGTGCTTCTGTGTTTGCATAAGGTTACTTCTCTTGGCAACTGCAACATGAGTCTTGATTGAATGTGCCTTCCAAAGTGGCGCAAAGAAACCAAGTACCTGAGCAGCTTCAGCAGTTTGCACACACAAGTGCTGGTTGAACACAAAATCCATGTTTCCAGAGAAAACAGAGCAGCCTCTGAAATTCTGGAATTTTGTAAAGCTGTTGGTGATGTCCATAGAGGTCTACGGCACCCAAAGTGCTTTTAGGATGCTCCTAAGTGTAAAAAAAGTATTAACTTGAGCACAGCTGAAAATGCCTCTGGATTCACTTATGAATCTGTATTTCTTATATCCTGTATGCCAGCTACAGTTAACATAGCCTTAGCCATTGAGAATAATTCACGTAGTAAGCTTATTAAGTGAGATTTAGCATCTACATTTTTCTGCTCACATCTGCTTGCCTGACATATGTAATCTGCCTGGATGTCACAGTTTACATCCTGGTTTCATGGGAGGATAATGAAATTTGATCGGTGTCTTCATCTCTGTCTCTGTCTCCCTAA
Source organism: Psilopogon haemacephalus (assembly GCA_013396835.1). NCBI lineage: Eukaryota > Metazoa > Chordata > Aves > Piciformes > Megalaimidae > Psilopogon > Psilopogon haemacephalus. The sequence goes on from VWZI01005516.1 coordinate 66,776, forward strand.
GAAATATTTCTACTTGTTAGCTTCTCCTCAGCAGCAGGTCTTTGGCACCGTCCTTAGCCAGATCCATTATTAAAAGGAAGCACACAGAAGGCTACAGGCAGCTATGCAATTTCCCCCTGTTATTGTCTAAAACAAGTGCAGAAAGTGTTACTTCAAAGACAGTATCCAAATAAAAGGGATGAAATTATTTCCTACCCTGAATATTCTGTACTTCTCTCTCAAAGCTCTGGCACAGCACTATTTTAGCTGCAACCAATCAGTGGCAGCTTTGTGAAGAATTAATGTTTCCTTGTAATTCTTACCAAACTGAACCCCAGGCATTTCATTCATTTTAGAACAGCTTAGTCCAAGAGGTAAATTAAAATCAGAGAAAATTAGACTGTTTCTAAAATTAGCTTATTACTCTGAATAATGATGATTATTGGTTCTGCTTAATAAAAACTGTCAGCCAGTGCAAAAATATATATTAAGTGAAATGACATGACATTAGATTTCCATCAGCTCAGAAATTCAGTGCTTTGCCTTCCCACGAACCACAGGCATAACAAAATATGGAACAGCACTTCCTTTTCCAAATAGGTTGATACATGGAACTTTCAAAACCAGCCCCTCTCAAAGATTTAAAGCCCACATTTAGTGCCTATTAAATCAAATGTGGTGAATCATAGAATCATAGAATAGTTTAGGTTGGAAGAGACCTCAAAGATCATCCAGTTCCAATCCCCTGCCATAGGCAGGCACACTTCCCACTAGGACAGGTCATTCAAGGCCTCATCCAACCTGGCATGGAACACCTTCAGGGAGGAAACAGCCACAATCTCCCTGGGCAACCTGTGCCACTGTGTCACCACCCTCACTGGAAATAATTTCTTCCTAACATCTAGCCTAAATCTCCCCTCTGCCAGTTTAAACCTATTACTCCTCATCCTGTCATTACAAGAGCTTGCCAATAGTCCCTCCCCAGCCCTCCTGTAGGCCCTCTTCAGATACTGGAAGGCCACTCCAAGGTCTCCTCAAAGCCTTCTCTTCTCCAGGCTGAAGAGCTCCAACTGTCCTCATAGAGCTGCTGCAGCCCTCTGAGCATCTTTGTGGCTTACTCTGGACACGTTCCAACAGTTCCATGTTCTTCTTGCGCTGGGGGCTCCAGAACTGTACACAGTACTCCAAGTGGGGTCTCAGAAGAGTAAAGGGGGAGAATCCCCGAAAGAGGGAAACCAAACCCCCCTACCACCTTTCCCCCCTTTCCCCAGCTTTATCTCACCACTTGATGCTGCAGATAAGCTGAAGATCAGAGAGATTAGTAATAGGAGCAGGAGTTAGTCGTTTTAGTGATTTAACTCTGAATTCAGCCAGCAAGACCGAGAGAGAAAGGAAAAAGCTGCCGGAGCCAGCATAGACCCAAGCCAGACTGGCCCTCTGCAAGTAGACTGGCTATCTGGATGTTTTGGGAACACTTCTCAAAACATTTTTTTTTCTCTCAGTGAAACTCGGTGAAGTGACACTGTATGTTTAACTCTCTCTCTCTCAGCCAATAGTCCAATTTCTCACTCAAATTCTCCAATTAGCTCAAACCAACACAAAACCCAACTCTAGACACACATTTCCAGCCCCTTTGTTTCATTAACTTAATTGCTTGCTGGTTCCCCTGCTATTCTGTTCTGATTTAGCTGGCAGATCAGGAGATGGACTTCCTAGTGTGAACTGCTCTTTTTACTTCCAAGGCTGCAACAATGAGGAAGATAAATGATCAGTTTAGAAGGGCTGCAGCCCCAAACACTTAGAAGTGAGGGACCTCCTCAGAAGCCTGTTGCCTGTCTGGAGACATGAGTTGGTAGGAAATCTGAAGGATTTTTGTTTAAAAGCAGGACATAATATCAACCCTTGCCTTCAGCAAGGATTGCTGCAATGAGAAACAAGATGTATTCCTCTGACTCCCTGTCCCTAGTCAGGGGCCCATATGGCAGTAAACTGACAAAATGTGAGGGAGAAAGGATGGGGCAAAGCCAAGAGTAGGTCCCTGCTGCCACACCTTTTCTATGTAGGATTTCACAGGATTAGGGGATGTTAGGGGTTGTAAGGGACCTTGGAGAACTTCCAGTCCAACCTCCCTGCCAGCACAGGTCCAGAGGATCTAGTGCAGGTCACACAGGAACACATCCAGACAGGGCTGGAAAGGCTCCACAGAAGAAGAGTCCATAACCTCTCTGGGCAGCCTGTGCCAGTGCTTTGGGACCCTTACAGGCAAGAAGTGGAACTTCCTGTACTGTAGTTTCCATCCATTGCTCTTTGTTCTATGCCAGGGCACAAGTGAGCAGAGGCTGACCCTGTCCCTTTCTTCCTGACCCCTATCCATCAGACATTTATAGACATTAATCAAATCCCCTCTCAGTCTTCTAAAAGACTTAATTTTCATCTAAAAAGATATGTTTTTGTGTCATATTTTAGCATAAAGTAAGCCATATTTGTTTTACAGAAAAGGTATTTACTGCAACCACAGCAGCAGTGTATTTTATAGTTTCTGGGAGAGATTAAACAAGAAGCAACAACTGCCTGACTAGATATGGACCTCTGCCAACTAACTTGGTGAGCTGGGGCATGGAAGCCAGTGAGTCTTTGTGTGGTGCCTGTTGAAACCTGGAGAAGCACAGCTTTCCCTGTACGATTTTCTTTCTCTGAGAGTGCTCCTGCTCTTCCAAACATCAAATCCATCAAGTGAGGCTGATGCCATGGTTGATAAGTTGCAGCACGTGTGGACACTGTGCTTTGAAACACGTCCTGATCAACACCATTTCTCTTTCTATGAGGCCCATTTTGTAGAGTTCCATAAACAAGGCTCAACAGTCACAATTTCATTAGCATTCTATTGTTGCCATGGTAATGACTTACCAATCCAACTGAAGGGCTTTTCGTTTTGGTCTTATTATAGAATTTTCTTCCCATCAAAGTTACATCTATATGGAAGAAGCAAGCAGGCTTCAACATGTGAATATTAGTACAAAATTTCATCATATGCTAATTTGGATAGGAACAGATCATGCTGCTTGGCATCAGACCCAGAAATCAAGAGATACATGATAGAAGTTGTTAAACATCATATGTGGCAAAGCCATGCTCCAAAATTAGGAAAATTACTTGCATTGTTTGCTGTAGCATCTGATTTTGTTATTGCAAAAGCACTTGGCTCTACTGTGCTAATTCTCTGTAAGGCTGCTGGGAAGGCATAGTGCTGCAGGTGGTAACATTAAAAATAAAAAGGAAATACAAGAAAAAGGGAAAAAAAAGAAGAGAAAGAAAAAAAAAAGCAGTGAACAAGTGCTAAAGAATAAAATGTCAGCTCTTGGTCTTGCTCCTGTTCACATGTTCTGCAGCATGCTTTGAGGAAATGGTTTCCAAATGCAAGGGCTTGTTTTCCCAGTCTGTAAAATGAGGATAATGACCCCCTCTTCCCCTCTGTGGAGCACCCACTGTATACCAATCACCAGTGATAGCTACTGCTGCTAAACATTGTTATTAAGGAAAGCAGCAATGTTTTTAACAGCTCCAGGAAAATACACTGCACAGATCTACAATTTGAGAAACGTCAATGGGAGAATCTGGACTCACAAAGGCAAATACAAGAGCAAGTAGGAAGCAGATCATATGCACTTAGGGAGGAAAGATAGAGTGTTAAAAAAATGTGGTAGTTTTTAGGTTTTGTGTTTTTTTTTTAAATTAAAATATATTTTAGGCTACAGGAGAAGTATCTGCAGCAATCTGAGTGAGGAGAGCAAGCCCACAATCCAAAGAAACAGCAGGATGGCTTGTGTATTGTATGTTGAAACAGTTCCTTGTGTGTTTTCCATGGGTTTTGATGATTATTGCCTATTTAGATGGGAATATATTTTTCCATCCTGACACATAATACTCAGCTTATCATTTCTTAGTTTAATCATGTTGTGTCCTTTGCAACAGCAAGGCTAAATTACAGACAGGATAGTAAGATAGTATTCAGTACAATCAAATATGTGCTCCATTTTATATGTTAAGTTTTGTCTGGTTTACAGATGCAGTATTTTCTCCAGCTGAGCAAAGGAACAGAGACTTTCACTTGCAAATAAAACACATCTTGTAGGAAAGGCTTCTCCTCCATTAAGATGTATTATTCATTAAAAAAAAACAAAAACAAAAACAAAAAAACCCACCCCCCACCCTTGTTTCTGCTGTTATTTCTTTATTTTTACTGTGATACAGACACAGGACCCAGCTGAGACTTGGACATACTTGTGCTAAGCACAGCAAAACTACACAGAGCACCACGGTTTCTTTTTCAGAAAATTTATAAGCTTAAGAGCCATGAGAAAGACCATAAAAGAAGGAAGAGGGAGAAACAGATTAAGTAACTGACTGAAGGCCACCGAAGTGGCAGAAGCAGAGCAGGTCTCCAAACCCAGTTGCCTCCATTGGGATGCCTGCCCCACTGGAGGCAGGAGATATCCTCTCCCACATTCCAGGGATTCAGACTCTGACTTATACACAGATCCATGCTTTACTCCTTTATTTCAACGACTGCATCTGTGCTGCTGAGCAGGTGCAGCCTGAGGCAAAGACTGAAGTCAGTTGTGCAGCCCACCCCTATTACCTATTAAAACTCCTTCGGGCTGGCTCCAAGGCAACTCTGTTAATCCTGGCAGGGACAAAGACTCAGGAATACCCTCTGGTTTTGAGCGTGTTCAAGGGCAGGGGGGTCAGGCTACCTGCCAGAGGAGTATTAATGAGTTCCAACACCACAATAGAGGCAACAGAAACTGGGCTTTCTTCTTCTGCAGTTGAAACTTCCAAATTGCAACCAAATCACAGATGGAAAAGTGAGGATGAGGAAATTTTGGTGACATGAGCAAAGAAAAGTAATGTTGCACCAGAGTTTGAAGGCTTTGATAAAGAACAATATAATGGCTTTGATGAGGAAAGTTTCAAGGCTATTTTTTCATCTCTCTCTTAAAAGTCCGTAGAATATAAAACCATTACATACAGAGGCATTTGTCTTCTGATCAGTAAATACTTCCTTTTGCTATGTGGTGCCTGATGACTTTATTTCTGTTGTAAGCTTTTAAAAGACTTCCAGGTAACCTCATTAGTCATTAATTTTCTTCCTTTTTCCTTCCTTCTTTCTTTCTTTCTTTCTTTCTTTCTTTCTTTCTTTCTTTCCTTTCTTTCTTTCTTTCTTTTTTTCTTTCTTTCTTTCTTTCTTTCTTTCTTTCTTTCTTTCTTTCTTTCTTTCTTTCTTTCTTCCTTCCTTCCTTCCTTCCTTCCTTCCTTCCTTCCTTCCTTCCTTTCTTTCCTTCCTTCCTTCCTTCCTTCCTTCCTTTGTTCCTTCATTCCTTCCTTCTAAAATAATTTTTTAAAAAATTTCATTAAGGAATCTGAAAATATTTTATAAAAATCCCAATTTAACCTTTTAATAAAGAGTGCAAATTATATACATGGATTTGATCTCCTAAACTTACCTAATAAAACTTCTGAATTTGTACTAAAATTTGTTAGCTGAGGGTCTGTTGTCATCATATTAGCTGACAGTTTAAAAATGGAAATACTGCAGGAAATCTGTATGTTTTGCGTTTGTTTTTTTAAAGTGGTTTTTTGTTGTGCATTCATGATAGGTGAAGATCAAGAGTCGACATGCAGAAGTAATATCCAGTATAATGGGATTGTTCAAAGTCAGTTGAGTAGGATGTTTGCTTAATTAAAAGTATTTATCTTAGATAATTTAAGAAGAATGCCCTACTACTGAATTGATGATGTAAATTAGCTTCCTATAATCACTTAACTACTGATGACTCTCCTTCTGGTAAATGGAAGATAAAAGTAAGAGGAGAGAGGAAAGGATCCCAGTGCCTGAGAATTTAATAGACCTTTACACAGCCTGATGAGCACTATGCTCCAAGCAGGAAACCTGCATTATCATATACACAGTGCAGACAGCCCTAAGAGGTGCACTGCCTAGCAGAACAGTAGGAAAGAAAAGCGGAGACAAAAGCCAAGATTCTCACTCCTACCTATTACACCTTTCCCTGAGAAGCCTTCAGAAGCCCCCATATTTGGAGAGCTGGTCTGGAGGAATAGGGGTGGGACAGGTCTGTGCTGTGGTGGGAAGACAGTCCAGGGCAAGAGGAAGACCCACAACATGGCATAGGCTATCTTGCAGGGTCTCAGCAATGGCTTTGCCCTGTTTCTGGGCAAGGTGCCAGGAAAGCAGAACCGCTGCACCTGAATGATTTGGGCAAAGATCAGAAGGCAGAGCCAAGGCAAAGGCCAGAGCTACAAGGAGATGAGAGCTGATCTGGCCTGAGTGGCTTTAAGCATTCTTATCAAAAGACACCTTTAAGGAAGATCCCTTACTGGCAGAGTGTTTCAACCTGTCTTACTGTCACGACCTTGCAAACTAAGCCTCCTGGGCTAGTCCATCTTCCTCCCTTGCCACGTCATATGACTCGTGGAAAGCTGTGGGTGTGCAGTCTGTGGAGGCAATCTAATGTCAGGAGCTTCTGGGGGTGCTGTTATAAGGTAGGACTTTGTCTAATTCCTTCAAATCTCTCCAGTCAGCTCAGGTGCATGGCTCACGTGACTTCCATCACAGAGACCTATTTGTTTTCTTCTTGCCTTGCAAGGCAGCCCCCCAAGACAAGTGGAGCTTCCACCAGTCAGAAACACAAATCGCCCTCTAACACTGAGGCTGATGGATGAAATCTTCATAGGCAGAGCCAAGAGGATGGGCAAAAAATATTTCTCTTATTCATGCCACAACTCATACCTCAATTATTTTTTGTGCCACCTTTTTACTCTCTAAGCAATTATTCCTTCTATAAAGCTAATAGGAAGAAGTACTCTGCCCTTCTCTAGTCATCCAATTTCAGTAATTTTTAAAAATACCTATTATGGTCATTCATATAGCAAGTGATATGTATTGATACATGTTCTACTTCTGAAAGACTAGGAAAAATTACCTCGCTCCTTCTATGATGATGTTGCCTTAGATCACAGAATTACAAAATCACAGAATGTCAGGGGCTGGAAGGTACCCAAAGAGGTCATCAAGTCCAACCCCCCTGCCAGAGCAAGATCACCTAGTCCAGATCACAGGAACATATTCAGGCAGGTTTTGAATATCTCCAGAGGGAGACTCCACAACACCCAATGGCAGCCTGTTCCAGGGCTCTGTCACCCTCACAGTGAAAAAATTCCTTCTCATGTTTAATTGAAACTTCCTATGCCTCAGCTTCCACCAATTGCCCCTTGTCCTGTCACTGGGCATCATCCAGCAGAGCCTGGATCCAGCCTCCTGGCACTCACCTCGACATCTTTATAAACATTGATGAGGTCACCTCTCAGGCTCCTGTTCTCCAAGCAGCACAGACCCAGGTCCCTCAGACTCTCCTTGTAACAGAGATGTTCCATTCTCTTAATCATCTTTGTGTCTCTGCACTGGACTGTCTCAAGAAGTTCTATGCCCCTTTTAAACTGGAGGTCCCAGAACTGGATACAGTACTCCAGATGTGGCCTAACCAGGGCAGAGCAGAGGGGCAGGAGAACCTCTCTCCAGCTATTATCCACAGGCCTTCTAATACACCCCTCCTGGTGACAAGTGCATATTGCTGGCTCATGGTCAACCTCCCATCAACTAGGACAACTCAAGAAGAGGAGCCACCTTGCAAAGGGCTGGACATGCACAGAATGGAAGGCGTATGGCTCTGAATATGGTTTTGATCTGTCCCTGTGATTTTCCAGGTGATCCTCGGACCCTGACAACAGTCTGTGCCCCTGGACATCAGCCCTGCCATGGCAGATGGAGTGACATCCAAAGTCCCATGGCCCCTGGCCCCTGCACAGGGCATTTGCTGCACACCAAGGGACACCTGTGCGCCAGACTCATGACCCATCTCGGCTGCTGGTGAAGATGCTGCTGGGGCTGGCTTCATCCAGTTTGTTGCTGCCTACCTGTCTTATTCTTCTGAGTTACGCCCTAGCCCACTTCTGTCCTGCTGTGCAACTGCCTCCAGGCTATGTTGAGTTTTCAATTATGGCAACCTAGAATGCAGATGCTGTGTAAAACAGCTAGTGTGACTCCTGCAGAAATAAAAAGCACTGCTATGATACCAGGAGGCTAATTGAAACCACAGCATAGCAGTGTCATATCCTGTGGCTTTTATCTTGGTAGATGTAGATTTTAGCCATTAGAGCCTAGGTATCCAACAGATAAAAAACAGAGAAAATGGATCTTTGCATATTCGGTTGTAAGTAACTTATACAGTTTCAACAATAAACAGGGGACCTTGTAAATCATGAGAATAAAAAAGCATTTCAGATGCCTACAAATATACTTCACAAAATCACAGGATCACAGGATGTTAGGGGCTGGAAGGGACCCAAGGAGGTCATCAAATCCAACCCTCCTGCCAGAGCAGGACCATACAATCTAGCTCAAGTCACAGAGGAATGCATCCAGACAGGTCTTGACAGTCTCCAGAGGAGACTCTACAACCTCAGTGGGGAGCCTGTTCCAGTGCTCTGTGACCCTTACAGTAAAGAAGCGTTGAGTTGGAACCTCCTGTGTTGCAACTTATGTCTGTTGCTCCTTGTCCTATCACAGAGAGCAAGTGAGCAGAGCCTGTCCCCCACCTCCTGACCCCAGCCCTCAGATATTTATAAACATTTATTAAACCCCCTCTCAGTCTTCTCTTTTCCAGACTAAAAAGCCCCAGGTCCCTCAGCCTCTCCTCATAAGGAGAATCACAGAATGCTAAGGGTTGGAAGTGACCTCAAAAAAAATTATCAAGTCCAGCCCCAGTTAGGCATGTAATGCCTGATGCAGTTGCATTTAACTATGTATAACTTAAAGACACTTCTCAATTACTCTCAATACATTTAAAACTGTACATGAAGAGACCTCTGACCTCAGAGAACCAATGTATGGTTACTGTGTCAGTCCCAAATTCAGGCAGTGAAATAAATAGCAAGTGTAGGTCTCGACTCCTATATGGGTACCATGCTACCTGAAATGACAGAAGAGGAATAAATAAGAAAAAAACACCTTAATGTGAAATGTGCCTCAAAATCTCAGCAGATAGAATTTTAGGATGTGGTCTGTAGACAAAAGTAAAGACAGCAAACATTTTAGTTTTGGGATTTACTTTTTAGAGCAAGATGATAAAGGCATATAGAGCAAATAATAATCTTAGTACTTTCAGGGCAAATTCTAGTTGAGGCTCATGAAGTAATTGAAAATATTAATGGCTTAGCCTCAAAGCTAGCTTGCAGGTAGATAATAAAGGTAATTATTGCTATAAATAAATATTAGTATCATACTTGTAGTACTTGTAGTAAATAGTAGTATCATACTTGCTCCAACAAAATTAAAACTGAGCCATGGAGAATTTATGTCTTTGTCCAAAGTCTGTGTTTTCCTACTGTTCAAAAAACCAACCAGTGGAGCTTTCTTATGAATCAGTGCCTGTGAACTTCTCTATTTGCATTTGAATGCTGAAGCATAGACAGTCCTGCTTCTAATTAATTAATTAGTTAAATAGGAAATAAGAATAATGAAAATCAGTACAAAATCTGTCAAGGCTCTATCTGTGATCTGAGAAGATCTGAAAAGCAAAGTTCATTCCAAGTCTAATGCATAGTGGTTTTTGGTTGACAAAATTAATTCAACCAGGGTGAAATGAGAGTATGTAGCATGAAAAGCTCTGTTTCTGCCCTGAAGAATGAAAGAAAGCAGCATCTCTTCCCCGCATGTGTGGTCTTGGATTTGGTACATGTAGCCATACTTAGATACTAAAGGTTCTACTTGGCAAAAAACTCAGTGTGTTCACAGCTCGTTTTGCTAGCCACAGAGCCTTACTGTTTCTCATAGAGGTGTCTCAGGAGTGATTTCTGGTCTTGACTAGATGAGGAATTTAATTTTGGATGCTTGTTGCAAAAAACAAGTTTTCATAGGAAACTACCCAAAGTAGTATGGAAACAAAATGATGGACTCTATTCTGGCCTTGAAAATACCCCTGAAAACATGTCTGTTTCCTTATGAGTGGGAATATAGAAAGGTTAGGGACACACAATCACAGAACTGTCAGGGTTGGAAGGGACCTCAAGGATCATCCAGTTCTAAACCCTCTGCCATGGCCAGGAACACTTCCCACTAGATCAGGTTGCCCACAGCCACATCCAGCCTGTCCGAAAAAAACACTCGAGGGTAAGACTGCCACCACCTCCCTGGGCAACCTGTGACAGTATCTCACCACCTTCATAGTGAAGAACTTCTTCTTAACATCTAATCTCAATCTGCCCTCCTCTAGCTTGGATCCATTCCCCCTAGTCCTATCACTACCTGACACCCTAAAAAGTCTCTCCCCAGCTTTCTTGTAGCCCGCTTCAGGTACTGGAAGGCCACAAGAAGGTCTCCTTGGAGTGTTCTCCAAATTGAACAACCCCAACTCTCTCAGCCTGTCCTTGCAGGAGAGCAGCTCCAGCCCTCTAATCATCCTTGTGGTCCTTTTTTTGGGACATGTCCCTTCTGTGGACACTTATTTGTAGAAAGTATTTTTATATCTTCTCCTTGGGTTCTGAATTCCTAAGAGTCTCAGAGTAAGATTTTTCCTGTCACACACAGGAAATGGAAGAATTACAGAATTAACCATTGTAATGCATCATATTCTGCCCCACTCCACCCTTTTCAAATCATTAGAGTAAGCAAATGCTCATATAACAGGTCCCTATGTTTTCTCTTTATTGAATTGCTTTTACCATGGCAAATAAATATTCATAAAGAAATCTGGACCATAAATAATTTCAAATAGTTCAAAGTCATTTTCTTTCCAGACTGCTTGTATATTCAGCTGTGACTCATGTTTAATATTTCATTCAAAAGAGTGACTTGTGGAAGGACAATAGAGATAATGTGTCAAGTAGTCATTAAAACAAGGGATAATGATTAAAACTTTTTTGATCTGCGTTGTGCTCTGTCAAATTCATTAGCTCCTGTGTTTGTTAAGATGACTTTCAATTTGCATTATACAGAAACTCGAAATAAACTTCTCTTTGAATACATTGCACAGAACAAATTATTTCAGTACTGAGCTTCTGGGCTCCAGAGCCCTCACCAGCTCTGGAGTTTAGGTAAATCTTCTCTACCATCCTAGCAACAGAAACACAGGCAGGCACAGGCCCTCTTGTAATATTGTGACTTCTCTGGAAAGCAGACTCAGGGCAGAAGACAATCAACAGCCACCCCAGTGTGTACAGGTATATGTAATCTGTCTCACCACTTAAATCTAAGCTAAGAGCTCCAAAAGGAATGAAAGTTAAAGATCTGGTTAGATCATATATTTAGGGATCTTGATCCAAGTAACAATGGTGCTCCTTATGTCATTATATGCATTTTGGCTACTAAGATATATATTTGACCCAAACTTATTATCTTTCTTACTTTGTTGCTGACTTTAGGCCCTGATTCAGCAGAGAACTTAGCTACAGAGTTAAATAAGTTGATTTAGGAAAGCATTCCTTTTTGTGCTTAATCTTGGGCACACATCCTTTAGGGGATTTATGAACAGTCTTGACCTTGGGGTTCTAAATGGTTGCTGAATCAGTGCATTGACAGAAACATCCTGAAAAGATAATATCCATGTCTAATCAGAATTATAGTCTCTACTTTCATGGGAAATTACCCTTAGATAACACAATATTCTGCGCAAGAAATCAATGTTATACTATTTATTAGAAAGCCTCAATTCGCGTTTTCTGTTTATGCCGAAGAGACCAGATGAACAGTGTCATTCCTTGATGGTGGATCTGTAATATTCTTCAGATGAAAAAACAACACACAGGAAAAGTACTGGCATAAGGAGTCATCCTTAATTATTTACTGAAACTTTCTCAATTGCCTGCCACATGGCAATTCTTTACAGGAAGGATGGACAGAAGGTCAGCAGAGTGGTTCTGATGTCTCACGGACTTGAAGACAATTGCATACGAAATACCATGTTGTGCAGTGTCTAAAAACAAGACTACCCCCTAGGAGGAATGTTCATAACGGCTGTCTGCCCAGTTTACATACGAAATTTTGAGTGATCACATGGTGCTATTACACAATGAAACCAGGAAAAGTGGGGGAAAAAAAAGAAAATAAAGAAGTGCATGTTTCTGATGTGGTAGTGTACAGGTCAGCTATGGCCAGGCCTATGAGATAGCAAGAAGCTGTTGATAAAATAACTTTTCTATTTGTCTTGTTGTCTTTCTTAAATGCCTCACGATTAAGTCTTACGTATTATATTACAAAGATCACAGGATCAGAGTATGTTAGGGGTTGGAAGAGACCTCTGGAGATCTTTCAGTCCAACCTACCTGCCAGATCAGGACTAGAGAATCCAACACAGGTTGCACAAGAATATATCCAGACTGGGCTGGAAAGGCTCCAGAGAAGGAGACTCCATAACCTCTCTGGGCGGCCTGTTCCAGGGCTCTGGGACCCTTACAGGCAAGAAGTTCTTCCTCATGTTGAGGTGTAACTTCAAGTGCTGCAGTTTCCATCCCTTGTCGCTTGCCCTATGTCAAGGCAAAAGTGAGCAGAGGCTGTCCCTGTCCCTTCCTTCCTGACCCCCACCCCTCAGATATTGACAGGCATCGCTCAGATGCCCTCTCAGCCTTCTCCTCCTCAGACTAAGCAGTCCCAGGGCTCTCAGCCTTTCCTCCTCAGGCAGTGCTGCAGTCCCTTCAGCATCCTTGTAGCCCTCCTTTGGACCCTCTCCAGTAGATCCCTGTCTCTCTTGAACTGGGAGCCCAGAACTGGATGTGATATGTGGGAATATTGCAAACAAGATTGGAAACACAGACTTTCAGATGTTGTTTATTGAGTTGAAACATAAACATAGAAGAGGAAGTCAATTATGATGTGTCCCAACATGATATCTAATTCAATGAACGATGAGTGTGAAGACCATAAGAAGAATCAGGAAGAGTCAATGAGGGCTACCTCTTGGTACAGCCACAGAGGGGCACCATGATCCAGTTTATTCCATTGGATTCTGGGAACAGAGATTGGGAATAATACATAAAGAGCAGCTGTGCAGTGTTCACCTGGCTCCCACTGGTGAAAACTCCCACAGTTACCTGTATCTGGCCTAATGGAGCCTGTTCTTGTTTTAAAGTTAGTGAGCCAGGAGCATACAGTGGCTGTGTCGTACAATCATTGCATGCTAGCTCTTCATTGCCTGCAAGCCTCTGAATCAAGGACCTCTAGCTCAAAAGGCAGACTGTAAAGAGAAACCACAGAGGCTCTTACACAGTTCTCAAATTACAGAGCAAAAGCTGGAGCTCTCTTTTCTGTCAAATCATCTCCTCTAACCCAGGAGAACATGAAGTTAGAATGAATCTGATTCTGGTAGGCATTTCAATGTATGGCCATGAATTGGAGCTAAACTGGTTTAGATCAACTGCTCTCAATGAAATCAATTAGTGCTCAGTTGGAGCAAAAGGCTTAGAGAGCTGAAGGAGAGAAGGGACAGGTCCTTGCTGCGTCAAAGGCTTTTTTTTTCCAGCATTAGAGTATCGTAATGATTTATCTATGGTTCATATAACACAGAAGTCATAACAAAGCAGGCTTCTTCTCTCCCTTCATTACACTGTTATATACATTTTTTAAAGAACCAGAAAGAAGTCATCTGCTGTTTTGTACCAAACAGTAGTGTTTTAATGTATACATCTATTTGTCGCAGTTACTGTTTTCAACTTAGGAAAATTATTATTTGTTCCTGTGATGGTTTGGCAGTTAATCCAACCTCCACACACTTTTGAAATAACCCAGACTAGACTCAACTGGCTGGAAGCTAATAAATGAAGCTTTATATTTACAGCTTTACACAATATACAAGCAGATATTTACTATATATATTATAGATATTTACAGATATATACAGTAAAAAGGTAACACAGAAACACCACACCCCTCCCAGAGATCAGGGTCCCCATGAGGGGTTCCCAACCACCCTACTGCCTTCCCCTCACTACCCGAACTTATCCCACTACCTGTCTTATGTGCCAAGTAAACAAGGAAGATCAGCCAGGGGGGTTAAAAACAGGAATTGATTAGCTGGGTTACACAGATTCAGCTAGAAGGCAGGGAGAGAGATAGCACCAGAGCAATCTGAAGCAGCTCTCTCGTTTATGTTTTAGTTCTTACTTTTATACTGGTCAGCAAACCTATGAATGGAGTAGACATAATTTTATTTTCCTTTCACATCCCATAATCTAGTTTTTATTAGAATCCTCCAATTAGCCTCAAACAAGCACAGTACCAGAAAGTCCTTTTGGAAGGCTGCCTTTTTGCTTTATTTTCTAGTTCTGTCTGACAATATTGGGCCAAATTCCTAACTAGCTCTGTTTTGCACTCATTTTCATAGGGTCAGGGGTTGGAGTGACCTCTGGAGATCTTTCAGTCCAACCTACCTGCCAGAGCAAGACCACAGAATCTAGCACAGGTCACACAAGAACACATCCAGACAGGGTTGGAAAGGCTCCAGAGAAGGAGACTCCACAACCTCTCTGGGCAGCCTGTGCCAGTGCTCTGGGACCCTTACAGGCAGGAAGTTCTTCCTCATGTTGAGGTGGAATTTCCTGTTCTGCAGTTTCCATCCCTTGCTCCTTGCCCTATGCCAGGCCTCAAGTCAGCAGAGAATGTCCCTGTCCCTTCCCTCCTGACCCCCAGCCCTCAGATATTTACAGACATTGCTCAGATGCCCTCTCAGCCTTCTCCTCCTCAGACTAAGCAGTCCCAGGGCTCTCAGCCTTTCCTCCTCAGGCAGCGCTGCAGTCCCTTCAGCATCCTTGTAGCCCTCACTTGGACTCTTCAAGCAGGTCCCTGTCCGTTTTGAAATGAGAAGCTCAGAACTGGATGCAATATTCCAGGTGGAGCCTCACCAGGGCACAATAGAGGCGGAGGAAAACCTCCCCCCAGCTGCTGGACGCCCTCTGCTTAATGCCCCCCAGGATCCCTTTGGCCTTCTTGGCCACCAGGGCTCATTGCTGTGCCATGCAGAACTTGCTGTCCACCAGCACTCGCAGATCCTTCTCCACAGGGCTGCCCTCCAGTAAACCACCTCGTAACCTGCACTGATTCAGTTTATTGTTCCTTGCCAGATGGAATTTTTTTTTTGTTTCCAGAGAAAGGCTGACCACCAGCTGCTGATCTGCTGGTCCTTTTGCTTCCGAATCACTTTAGTTTTCTCCATTATCTCTCTTTTACTAAAGAAAAGAGCAGTTTGCTTTTCTATTTTTCATCTTTTTTTTTTTTTTTTCTCCTTCCTTTTCCTGAATATGCAACAGATAGAAGGCTTTCTGGTTACAAGTAAGAAAGTCCTATAGATGCTGAAATCAATATATCTTTTACATCAGTTTAGCACATCTTGTTGCCATTCCTGTGGAGCAAAACAAGTTCATTGTGTGTTACACTATGTTAACTGTGTGGCCTAACGCAGCCCATAAGATAATGAATAGTTCCAATTTTAGTGTACGTGCTGTGGGTTAGGGACTTTCCCCACAGTCACTACTGGAATTTACCAGAGTAGCTCAGATAACTTGGCAGTAAGATGAAACTCTATTTATAGCAAAGCTAAATTTTCCATTGTATATACACAATATATTTATCAGTATTTACAACTATATACAAATTAGAAATAACACAGAAATCCAAACTCCCTCCCAGACAAAGGAAACAGCCCAGGGGGGCTCAAAGCTACCCTCTCTACCCTCTCTTTCCCCCTCTACTTTCTCAGACAGACAAACATACCAACCATCAAAGTTTTTGTTATTGTTAGTGTAGAGATGAGAGCAATAGGAAATGAATAGTTCCAGAGTCACAGACCAGAAGTCATTTACTTATTGGCTTTTTATCCCTCCCAGCAAACCAATGAATGATATAGACTGCTTTTTACAACCAATGGTCTAATTTCTCTCATTAAAATATCCCAATTAGCCTCAAACCAGCACAGTGCTGCCAAAGCAAGCATCTGTGAGGTGAAATGCAACAGAGAATAGAGCACCTTCATACAGAAGAAATATTTCTTGATGCTAATCCACAAATACGGGGAAAGAAAATACATTTTTCCCCTAGTAGCATGTTTCTCTTTTTCTATATTTACATGTGAACTGTGAAACCACCCCAGATAATCCAGGTGTGAATGACCATTATGCATCCTGTGCTGCTGTTTGATTGATTTCATTACAAGCAAAGCACCTTTATGAAAATGTTTGGTTGTGATTTTTTTTTTTTTTTTTTTTTACCTGTTCTCTG
>VWZI01005516.1:83098-95315 GCA_013396835.1 Psilopogon haemacephalus
TTTTTTTACCAGTGCTCTGGCTTTTTTTCCAAGCAGGAGGATAATTCCAAGTCATAACAGATGTAGACTGTCCCCTCAGACTCAGGATCAATCATACAGAAGGTGATGGTTCTCATTAATGTCTTAAGATTTACTTTGATTTAGAAGTCCATTTTGTGTCCTGCAGATCAGTTATTTGCTAAAATAAATGCTACAAAATCACCCACAGTATGCTTGAAAATTAATAAAACTAGCCTGAGTTTATACTCAGATGTAAACTGTTTAGAGGAACTAGGAAAAAAAAGAGCAACTATTGGTGTTAATGCTGGACAGTTAAAAGCAAAAATTCTGTAAGTTAAAAAGGGCAAGTGAGAAGAAAGGATGAAAAACAGGTAGTGGAATGGAGGCAAGTGGAAGTGATAACAAAACAAAGGGAAACATATATTACAGGAAGACCACAGAAGCATCTGTGACCCCAGTGACACGCTAGTGATACTTCCAAAAAGATCTGACTAACTTTCAGAGCTAGTAAAACCAGAATGAAGAGAGGAAAGAGAGGCATGTAGCAAGGAATTAGACTTGAGAAGAAAAAACCTTAGGCATGCTCTGTTTATTTTTGCTTTCTCCCACACTTCTTTCTTAGCAAAGAATCCATGGTTCTGTTAGTGTGAAGGCAGGAAGTGCACAAGTAGATATAATGGCTTAATGGGGCTAATGTGTACTGTGAATGAATAGTCTGATTTAGGATATCAGTGTTTTGAACATGAGGTACAGACCATGAGAGCAACCCTACCATGGACTGTATATCTATAGCAGAAGTATTATCTATATTGATATTTTGGATGCTCACTTAAGAATCAAGGTGTCACAATATTAAAACCTGGACCAAGAAGACTCAATGCTGAAAGTAATGTTTTTTCTAAATTAGATGTATTTAAAATGGAGAATACAAAATGTTGCAGTTTTGAAAAAGAAGGATGTTGCAGGAAAAGCTTTAAGCCTCATTTCATTGTTGACAAACTTGCATATTAATCCTCTCCTTTGATTCCTTCCCTGTTGCTGCCAATGAGGAAAGGTACATCTGATGGACACTGTGTGATGGTTTGAACCAATTGGAGGATTTTAACAAGAAATTAGACTGAGAAAATGTCTCCTTCACTTTTTCGTTTACTGAAATGATATAAAGTTAGAATCAAAACAAAGATAAGACAGACTGCTTTGAGTCGTGCTGGCTAATGCATGTCTCTCTCCCTGCCTTCTTAGCTGGATCTGTATAATTTCACTAACTACTTTCCTGCTGCTAACCCCCCTGGCCAATCTACCTTCATTTAGCTGGCATGTAAGACAGATAGTGGGATAAGACTGGGCAGTGGGGGAAGGTGGTAGGGTGATTGAAGACCCCTCTTAGGGACTCTCATCTCTGGGAGGGATGTGGTGTTTCTGTGCTACCTTTTTACTGTATATAGCTGTAAATATCTGAAATATATTGTAAATATCTGTGTGTATATTGTGCAAAGGTGTAATATAAAGCTTCATTTTATTAACTTCCAGCCATCTGAGTCTAGCCTGGGTAATTTCACAGTGTGGAGGGAGTGGGGAACACCCAAACCACCACATTAATTTTTAACTGGCTTTCCCAACGTGAGGCAGAGGTTAAATTCCATTTGTTTGATTGCTAATTAATCCTGGAAGTTAAAAATCAAGATTAAATGGATTTTTTTTGGCAGTATTTTCTCTGTTAATGATGTGGGTTTAACATTGATGGCTTGTGGCTTAAACAGGTAGTTTTCTAAGAGATTTGGCATGGAGAAAGATTGAAAGGATATTTTGGAATTTTTGAGACCTGGATTGGTTTTAATATTACTGAGATTGCTACCAGCACTGTGATGCTTTTAATGAGTCAGAAAATATTACTAACAACATGAGCTATTCAACAGCTCTAGTAAGAGTAATTCTATCAAAAAGCAGCATTCCTGACCCTTGCCAAAACTTTTATTCAAAGACCACCATGACATATTTGACATGTGCAATTGTATTGTTATTAATTATGAATTTATTCTTAATTTCTGCTCTGTGTCTAAAAATGTCTGCTGCTCCAATTCATAGGCAGTTGGATCTAGCTAAGACAAAGAAAACCAAAGATATTTATGGTCAGGCTCAACACTCAGATAGCTCTGGTTGTATGCCTGGAAAATGTATCCATAACATTTCTCCTGTTTACAATAACAAGTCAGGCAATCAAGGTCAAGCTAGTCAGGACTCCCACAGCTCTATTTCTACAACTTCTCCTAGCAGTTTGATTTCTCAGGCAGCAAACAATGTAATCCCAAAAGACAATTCTGATCCTAAGACAAGAGCAGCTCAGATCTCCCAAAATTCAGTTCTGCTAGAAGGAAAATCTTCTGCTAAGCTGGCCCCTGTAAAGATTAAAGCTAAGCTTGTATCAAAGCATGGCTCAAAGGTAAACTTCGGAACAGGGATCTCTGGTGCACAAGAGGAGGAGGAGGAAGAGAAAAAAGTCTTAAAGATTTGATCAGTTTACAGAAAGCTACATATTAGGAGAATGTGGGATTAGCTACCAAGAGGGAAGAATGGCACTCAGAAGATTAGGAGTGCTCTTAGGAGAGTTTTGTTTGGCCAGGCACCAACAGGCCAACAAGGAGAGGAAGGGGAGAAGGATGATACTAAGGGCTCCAAAGGTCCCCTCAGAGAGGTTAGGGAAGTTAGAAAACAACATTAAAGGGAATCAGGAGAGCCAATCCTAAATTGGCTGGTGAGATGATGTTCTATTGGTGTAAACGCCCTACAGGTAGGAGACAAGTCTGCAAAGCACCTAGACCCACTCACAAAGGAGACTGGAGTGGATAAACACCTGGCAACAAATCTTGGTGTGGTTAACTTGTGGACACGTCCCCTGCTGTCTGTGGGTATGAGATGCACCTCTCGAGTTGACTTGCCATGAGTAGCTAGGAAATGGAACACAGCTTCTGTGTTCCTTTCATCTTCTGAATGGGTGCATGTTTCTTCTATTAGGAATAGATGCCCACCTCCTGCAAGGCAATTCCAGCCCAGGCTACAAATTCCACCTAGACACCAGCAATCACGTGCGTCATTCTGGGTAATCCTGCATGACCAATTTGGTGAGAACATGAACAAATGGGATGGTAAACCTACTTCAAAGAGAGTCAGGGAACTGCAGAGTGGCAGAAATAGAGGCAGCAGTGCCAGAAGAGTAGCTGTCACTTTTTCAGCTCCTCAGAGCATTTGCAATTATTCTAATAATTGTAATTCCTCTCACAACACCACCAATCATTGTGTACACACTACATGCCATGTTCAGCACTAGGGGTGCCCTTCCTCTAGCTGGGAGGAGGAAAGAGATAGTGTAGACAACCAAATCTATTGGAATGTATTCATTAGGTGGCCTGGCAGTTCAAAAGTTTGGAAGAACAGGGCTTTAGTTGACACAGGTGCTCAGTGTACTTTATTACCATCAAATTGTAAAGGGACAGATGCTATAACTATTTCTGGAATCACTGATGGATCTCAAGAGTTAATTAGTTTGGAGGCTGAAATATGTTTAACTGGTAAGGAGTGAACCCAGATATGCCGAGTGCCTAGATGGCTGGGTTGGAGTGGCACCAATTAGGACCACTACAATGGTGGAGTTCTTGGTGGGAACACCTGCCTCTCAACAATGGGTGCCAGCCAGCCCTGTGATCTACGCAGCTCAGGAGTTTTCCTGGTCAGTTGGAACAATCACCCAAGTCATACATGACTATGACATTTGTGCTGCAATTAAGCAGGCTAAGTGAATGAAGCCCTTACGATATGGTGAGACATGGTCAAAGTACAGGTATGGTGAAGATTGGCAGATTGACTACATCACTTTACCGTCTTCTTGTTCTGGCAAGCAGTATGTACTAATGATGGTAGAGGCAAGCACTGGATGGCTGGAAACCTATCCACTTCCACGTGCTGCTGCACATAACACCATTCTTGGTTTGGAGAGACAAATCATGTGGAGACATGGAACTTCAGAGAGAATCAAATCAGACAATGGCATTCATTTCAAAAGCAATCTTGTGAAAAAGTGGGACAAAGAGCATGAAATTGAATGGATCTTCCACCTACCTTATGCACCAGCTTTGGGAAAGATCAAACACTACGACGGTTTGCTAAAGACCACTCTAAAAGCCATGGGGGTCAGGAACTTTGAAAAACTGGGACAAATATTTAGCACAAGCAACCTGGTTGGTAAACAGTAGAGGTTCTGTAAACAGAGCAGGACTGCCCGATCAGATTTGGTACAAACAGTGGATGGCGATAGAGTTCCTGTTGTATGTGCAGGGAAAACTCCTTGGGTTTTTTCTCCTTTCGGGAAACCTGTCCAAGGGGTGGTTTCTGCCAAAAGGTCCTGGTCATACATACTGGGTAATGCAGGAGAATGGTGAAATCCAGTGTATTCCACAGAGAAATCTAAATTTAAACTTCAGAATGTATAACACGAGGTGTTAGGAGTTTTCTGTTCTAGGTTTTGCCTGGCGTCCAACACAAGAGAATCTACAGTATGTGAGCATGAACCCAGTGTCACCTGAAAGTCCCTGGTCTCACCTCATCTGTGAAGAGACAAACTGTTTCCTGTTTTCTGAGCTTTTGAATCACCTACACCCAAGATACATCCGGAACAAAGTGTAAACTGTATTTTTAATATTCATTATTGTAAATATTGTTTTAGATTCGACAGATAATTCTCACTAAACTCTGAGTGAGGTAGACAGAGATGGATTATGATGGTTTGAACCAACTGGAAGATTTTATTAAGAAATTAGACTATAGACTGAGAAAGGAAAACATTCCAGTGTCTCTTTCACTCATTTGTTTACTGAAATGATATAAAATTAGAATAAAAACAAAGATAAGACAGACTGCTTCGAGATGTGCTGGCTAATGCATGTCTCTCTCCCTTCCTTCTTAGCTGGATCTGTATAACTTTGCTAACTACTTTCCTGCTGCTAATCCCCCTGGCTGATATACCTTTGCTTATCTGGCATGTAAGACCGATAGTGGGATAAGATTGGGCAGTGGGTGAAAGTGATTTGAAATGCCTTTTAGGGACCCTGATGTCTGGGACGGATGTAGTGTTTCTGTATTACCTTTTTACTGTATATTTCTATAAATATCTGTAGTATATTGCAAATATCTGCTTGTATATGGTGCAAAGCTATAATATAAAGCTTCATTCCATTAACTTCCAGCCATCTGAGCCTAGCCTGGGTAATTTCACAATGGGGGGGAGGGGACGGGGGGGAACTCCCAAACCACCACATCCTGTCAGCAGGAAATCTGAGCCATGGGGAAGTACCACCCATACTTTGAATCACAGAATGTTAGGGGCTGAAATGGACCTTGAAAGCTCATCAAGTCCAAACCCCCTGCCACAGCAGGATCACCTAGACCAGGTCACACAGGAATGCATCCAGGCAGGTTTTGATTATCTCCAGAGAGGTAGACTACATAATGCTCTATGATAGCCTGTTCCAGGGCTCTGCCACTGTCACAGGGAAAAAAACTCCTCCTCATGTTTAAATGAAACTTCCCATGCCTCAGCTTCCACCCATTGCCCCTTGTCCTGTCACTGGGCATCATCCAGCAGAGCCTGGATCTATTCTCCTGGCACTTATCCTTTACATACTTATGAACATTGATGAGATCACCTCTCAGGCTCCTGTTCTCTAAGAAGCACAGCCCCAGTTCCCTCAGGCTCTCCTCATAATAACGATGTTCTATTCCCTCAATCACCTTTGTGGCTCTGCGCTGGACTCTCTCAAGCAGTTCTACATCTCTGTTGAACTGGGGGTCCCAGAACTGGACACAGTACTCCAAATGCAGCCGTACCAGGGTCTCACACAACCAAGCAACCTGCCTCTGAGCAACTTTGCAACAGAGATTTGCAGCCTTCCCTGACCTCAGCAGCATTTAGATGATTAACATTTCTAGCAGGTTAATTTTCTAATTATCATCAAACACCTAGACAGACTTTCTGCAATATTGTTACAAAATTATGCAAAACTAATAATAAACATTAATTTTGATATCCAGGCAAAGGTTTTAATAATTATGAAAACTATTTATTGACATTAAATCTCACCAGAAAACTTATTTAGAATGTTCAAAAAGCACAGTTTGGTTACCTATACACAAAGGGAACAGGCGAAACTAGAAGACTTTAAGAAATAACTAGCAAATGCAAACATTGAACTTAAAACTGGAAAGAGGTTATTTGTTTCAGTTATACCTCTTGCCCACAAAGGGACTTGAGAGGCTCATTTCTGCTACTAAGACAGAAAGTCACAATAGAATCTAGTTACAGATTTTCTTAGAGAGAGGCTTTGAATATTTACTCACAAAAATTAGCTCCTGACTCGTGGGGCTAGCTACAGCTTCAGATAGTACCCAAACACTTGCATGGGCTTCTGTTGGTGTCTTGTAAGCCGATGAGGCTTGTAATTCTTCCCAGGCTTTACAGGCTGCTGGGGAAAGAGGCAGATGATCTCTGAACTTATCCTTCTTCCTCTGGATGATCTGCGTCTTTCCAGGATTTCCATCTTGATAGGAGACCTTCAGGTGCTAGCAGGATATCTTGCAGATGTGCAGTCTTGGCATGGGTGTCATGCTGGCTACACAGGTCTATCACATGGAAGCATTTGAAGCTTGTTCCTGATAAACTCAAAGCAGGTAGTTTCCAGGTGGACAAACCCAGAGTATGAGGTTTTGTTACTTCATGGCAGAGCTATCTTATTGTTTAGCATAGCATGGCCTGATGCACTGAAGCAGTAGCACAGAGAGAGAGCACAATAAACAGAGGCTGTGGCAGTAGTAGTAGTAGCAGCAAGCAAGCAAGCGCGTTGTGTCTACCTGCTCATCTCTTTTTATTAATGTAACCCAAGATCTAGCAGGCCTTTGGACACAGATTAGCCAATAAGAATGGCTGTTAGCCAAGCTTGACCTTATTAGGTGAAGCCATAGGCTTGCTTTACCCAAATTTGGGAAAAAATAGGCCTTGCATGAGGCAGGCACAAGCCAAATGTATGTACCTTGTTTACCACAGGATGCAAACAGGACCAAAACAAGTCTGGGCAAGCCAGGGTCCTTAGACTCAGTGGCTCCATGTTCCTTGTCCTCCCTCCCACTGTTGCTCATCCCATCAGCAGAAGGAGGGAGAGCAGAAAAACATGTTTCTGGAAGCCAGGACATTTAGCTCATGCAAGGCCTATTTAGGCCTACCATGACAAATATTAGATAGACTTTGTTAAAAACCCTAAAAGGTCACTTCAACCAGGGGCAGAGGTGACTGAATGATTTTGAAATTAAAAGTCACTATCTGCAGTGAACCCCAAGTTGTATATTAAAAACAAGTTATAACAATCATATATTACAAACCATGTTTTCCTTCAATAAAATATGCTTTGGCCAAAGGGATTCTGTGCATTTTGGGGGTTGAATGCCTTTTTAAAACCTTAATAGAAAAAAAAAAACCAAAACAACAACCCTACAATACACAGAATCACAGAACCTTAGAGGTTGGAAGGAACCTCCAGAGATCATGGAGTCCAACCTCCCTGCCAAAGCAGGATCACCTATGATGGTCCACACAGGAATGCATCTAGGAAGGTTTTGAAAGTCTCCAAAGAAGGAGACTCCACAACCTCTCTGGGCAGCCTGCTTCAGGGCTCTGTCATCCTCACTGTAAAGAAGTTTCTCATGTTGAGGTGGAACTTTCTCTGTTCCAGTTCATATCCATTGCTCCTTGGCTTATTGCTGCTGACCCCCAAAAAGAGCTTGGCCCCCTCCACTTTACACCTACCCCTCAGATATTTGCACACATTGATCAGATCCCCTCTCAGTCTTCTCCAGACTAAACAACGCCAGGGCTCTCAGTATCTCTCCATAGGGGAGATGCTCAACTCCCACAGTCATCCTTGTTGCTCTCTGCTGGAATCTTTCTAGCAGGTCCCTGTCTCTCTTAACTGGTGAACCCAAAACTGGACACAGTATTCCAGGTGTGGTCTCACTAGGGTGGAGTAGAGGGGGAGAAGAACCACCCTAGCCCTGATGGCCACACTTTTCCCAGGATCCCATTGGCTCTCTTAGGCACAAGGGAACATTGCTGGCCCATGCAGAACTTACCACCCACCAGGATGACTTACCAAAATTCACAAACCTGTGTAGAACTTAGAGCAGCTGTTGCCTCAAGTCTATTACTCATATTGCAAAACACTTCAAGCTTACACTTAGTAATGAATACTTCTAGTGTACTTGTTTCCTTTTCATTTTGTTTTGTGAAAGTAGTATGAGATGAAAATACAGATTGAAAAGGGGGGGAAAAAACTGTTACTGGATGAAGCAAAGCCAGTTATGTCTCTCTGTCACTGCCTCCTTTCAAATTCTTCCTGCTCATACCACGGCTTATCCCTTGCAAGATCTCTATTTACATCTGTAGTGAGCAGTACTTACTCAGTGTCATGTTACTCAAGCAGAGTGAAAAACTCTAAGGAAAATTGTGTTACCTTGGCTTTAATGGGGCTGGGATCTTTGGGATCTTTAAATGGGATTAGGTTGGATGAGGATATATGCTCTGTACATGCAGAGCACATATTCCAAGTCTTGAGGTCACAGTTTAAATATATGACAGGAGAGTAACAAACAAGCATAACAAACAGATGGACCAGCCAGGCTGTTACAACCTGGTTTGACTGCAGGTCAGACTGTGTGTGGAGCAGGAGCTCCTTAGTTATTCTTAATTGTGATAACTCTAATTACTTTGGGGCTTTATTTATATGATAAATTTCTTCTGTGATTGAGGAAAAGAAAAACCAAAACCACAAATGCCTTTTAAACCCAGTGATATCCTGCTCCTTTCAGACTTGAAGTGGACATATACTGTGACGATACAGGTTCTATCTGCAATAAGCATGAAATTACAAGTATGCATATATATATGTGTATGTGTATATACACACACATGCAAAACAACCAACCAACCAACCAACCAAACAAACAAATAAATAAACGCATATATATACATATATATGTGACCTCATTGTCAGAGGCTGAGGGAGTTGGGGTTGCTTAGCCTGGAGAAGTGGGGGTTCAGGGGTGGCCTCATTGCTGTCTACAACTACCTAAAGGGAGGTTGTAGCCAAGTGGGGGTCGGTCTTTTCTCCCAGGCAACCAGCAACAGAACAAGAGGACACAGTCTCAAGTTGTGCCAGGGGAGGTCTAGACTGGATATTAGGAAGATGTTCTTCACAGAAACAATGATTTGCCATTGGAATGGGCTGCCCAGGGAGATGGTGGAGTCACTGTCCCTGGAGGTGTTCAAGAAAAGACTGGATGAAGCACTCAGTCCCATGGTCTAGATGACTGGATGCAGCTGATAGATTGGACTGGATGATTTTGGAGGTCTCTTCCAACCTGGTTGATTCTATAATTCTATGATATGATTCTATTTGACCAGCTTATAAAAAGATGCTTTGGCTACAGAAACTGTTAATGTAGGTGTTATGAGATGTGTGGGAAGCATCCTTAAAGTTTTTGGGACTGTTTGAATCAAGAATTTGATGTGTGGCTAAAATGACCACATCTGTACCGGTCTTCCCCTCCATGAGTCCCAGACAGGTGGAGATCACACTTTTCCAGACAGCTGTTGTGGCTGTAGTCCACCTAACTGGACTATTATGCAGCTTAGAGAAAACTTGTCATAGCAATAGATTATTTTGCAGTTAGAGTAAAATCTTAGACATATAGGTGCTGCAGTGAAAAAATAATAGTAATTGGTACAAAGTTGGGAAATGACATAATCTTGAAAACAAAAAACCCAACAAAACAGGAAATCAAAGCTAATAAAAAATAAAAAGGGCACGAAAGCACAAAACCTTTTACTTTGCTTGTTTGTGGAAGAAGTTACAGCTTTTACTTCTTTTTTTTTTTTAATATCTAACCTTGCATGAGCTAAATGCAAGGGGGGTTGGACTGGATGGCATTTGGAGGTCCCTTCCAACCCAGACTATTCTGTGATTCTGTGAAATAGCAATGAATACAACAGAGTATATTTTTTTGTAAGGCATAATGTCTATATTCCATGGAAATTATTTTCTTGTGAGTCTTAAATATTTAATTTATGGAAAACCTCCCCTCCTCCCCAAACCTCAAGCATGTAAATTAGAGAAGTGACAACATTGTGTACACAAGACATGTACAAGGTTGACTGGTAGGATGGGGCTAGTAGTAGATGTAAGTCCTCCCACGAAAGGCAGTCCGTCCTGTGATACGACAGGAGATCACCGACAGCAGTCATGGCCACAGGACTACTACGGTCAAGAAGATTTGCCCGTACATAGAGGAGCATCTGAGGACTTTCCAGGAGACTTTTCCCTTCAAACCAGGTGAATCCCCCATGGACTTTGTATTCAGAGTATCAACTTCTGAGGGTGATCATGTGCTCCTCAGTGCTGAGGAAGCCGATGCATACTGGGGGTCCAATGTGTTCTTGGATTCTGGGCCTGATGGGGATTGCTTCCTGACTGCTTACTGGGCACCATAGTCTGGGTAAAAGACTCTGATGAACTCTCCACAGCAATGTGACAGCTGGCTTGTGTCCAAACCATGCACAATGTCCTATGGATGCCCTGATCAAGCCAAAGAGCCTGAAACCCCTTGTTCGAGGCCTCCCAACAGCCTTAAAGGAACACATAATTTCCTTAAAGACTGAGAGTCAACAGGTGATTGAGTGAAATCAGAGCTCAAATAACCATAATGAACACGTCATGACTTGGAAAGAACTGGGCAGCACACTATTGAACTATGGACAGATGATTGGATTTGGAGATCAGAGACCTTCTAGGGGACAGCAACATGCTGACACTCCCACAGCCAGCCACACCAAGAAGCGGAAAGTGCACCAAGCAAAGGCATCTCTGCAAGCAAGCCCACACAGCAGTCCACCGAGCAGCCCACGCAGGACCAGATGTCACTCCAGAAGGACCCAGGAGTGTGACTCAAGACAGAAGCAAGCTTCATTCCCATGTGATCAGCAGTGGGAGAGCCTCAGCAATGGCCAGCTGAGCTGCACTTTTGATTTGTTTGCTCAGGCTTTCCAGGTTTCATTGGGGGCTTTCTGTGGTTAGAGGAACCTCAGGAAAGGGACAAGACCAGTGAGGGCTGTCCTCAGCGCACCTGCTCGGAAAGTGACCTAGCTGGGAGGTGTTGCCAGGGGATTGCTTGGAATTTAAATTGCCCATTAGCGCCAGATCATTCATTCATGCGCGATCAGCAGTGGGAGAGCCTGCTCACTGAACACTCTGAATAGTGTGTGAGGGGTGGGGAGTTAAAAAAAAAACCCCAAACCACAACAAACCCCCCCCCCAAAAAAACCCCTAACCTACTCATAACCTATAAACAACATCACCATAACAGGAAAGCATTATGGTCTCCACCCGGCAGAAGAAGGGCAAACTCCTGGTGCCAACTAAGATGGAGATGGGAACTCAGACAAAAGATGAAATGAAGCAAGCTCAGACAAAGGCTAGTACAAAAACAGTGGGCACTCAAACAGAGACCATACACAAGCACACAGATGTTCAGGCAGCTGGCTGCAGTGAGTGCTGGAGCCTGGAACTTGATATGAAGGACAGCAGGAACAACACCTCTGTTAGGTGTGAGCAGACCAGGGATCTGATGAACATTGTAGCTGAACTAAAAGAAGAGGTAGAGAGACTAAGACTTGTAAGAGACTGTGACAGGGAAATTTACTTTTTTCATAACCTACTTTCTACAGAACCTGAACTAGGGCTAACTCCTAGTGGAGCAGGGGGCCCAATTTCCTCCCAGCAGCAAGTCTCTCAGCCTCCATGCAGTAACCCACAGGAGCAGGGAGAATGGGAACAGATCTCCACCTGACAAACAAAAGTAAACAAGGCAAGCCTGCTACTTTAAGAAGCACACTGCCAGCAGTGAAATTTCGGAATAGGTATGAGGCTCTGCAGGAAGAACAGATCATCAGTAAGGATGAGAACACAAAAAGCCCAGAAACTGTACCAAAGACAGGTTGCCTCAGGCCAACCATCAAAATCCATTCTGAAAAGAAGCCTCTAAGGGTCGTTGTCATAAGAGACTCTGTACTGAAGGGAGAAGAGGGCCCAATATGCAGATCAAAACCACTTCATAGAGAGGTCTG
>VWZI01005517.1:8875-20263 GCA_013396835.1 Psilopogon haemacephalus
GCTGGAGCCAATGCAGAGGAGGCCACCAAGATGCTGAGAGGGCTGCAGCAGCTCTGCTGTGAGGACAGGCTGAGAGAGTTGGGGCTCTGCAACCTGCAGAAGAAAAGGCTTCCAGTCAGGTGCCCCACAATAATTTGACTTTAGTGTTCTTAAAGTAGAAAATTTGAACAAAGGACACCTGTGAGGATCTGGCTACCTCTGCACTCCTCACACATTCTGTGACAGAGGAAGCTCTTCCAGAAGCAACAGAGGAAAAACTGGGTACTTCTTTCCAGAGAACAGCCTCAGAAACGCTGGGAGCAAACTGCTGCCTGAGAAGTACTGGAGGACGTACAATTGAGTGTGACCCGATGAACATTTGAATTCCTCTTGAAGGGATGGAACAGGATGGTGCCTTGGAGCTATTTCTCAGGCTTGCTGTGCCACCCCATGCCCGCTCCAGGCTGGAGGTTGGCTGCAGTGTGACTCCCTGCCCCAGCCTGTGCCACGTCACCCTGCAACCTCAGGTGCTATTTGCAGCATGTTTGCATCCCCTGCCTGATACATCCTTTAGTCTCAACACTGTTTACTGCTACTGTTATCACATGTGCTGGTTTGAGGCTAATTGGAGTATTTTAATGAGAGAAATGAGATGATAGACTGTGAAAAGCAAACACTGCTGATGTCTGCTTCACTCAGAGGTTTGCTGAGATGTACAAAAGCAAGGACACAAACATAGTCTGAGCTCTGGCTGTTGGTCTCTCTCTCTCTCTCCCTGGCTTCTAGCTGGACCTGTGTAACCCAACGGATCAATTCTGCTTCTAACACCCCTGCCAATCTCTGTGATTCACCTTTCACATAAGGCAGATTCTGGGATAAGATTTGAAGGTGTAGAGAAGGTGGAAGGATTGTTGGGAGCCCCTCCTGGGCTCTCTGATTTCTGGGAGGGCCATTGTGTTTCTGTATTACCTTTAGCTTGTCTATTTCTGTACATAGCTACAAACATTTGTAATCTATTGTAAATCTCTGCTTGTCTCTTGTGCTAAGCTGTGAATATAAAGCTTCATTCCTTAACTTCCAGCCTGGCTGAGTCTAGCCTGGGTGAATTCAAACGTGTTGGAGGGGGAGCACGTGTTAACTCCCAAACCATCACAGAATGTAGCAGGAGAAAAGAAACAACTTCAAAGACCTCATGTAAAGCAGAGCTGACAGGATGCCATCCATGCAGCACTGGTCACATATTTCACAAGACATCAAAGACTGCTCTCAAACCTTTGGACATTTATCCAAACCTCATTTTTCATCATACTCTTCCTGACAAATTCAAGCCAGCCTCCTGCATCTTAACCACTGAGAACAACCTCTCTGTTTCCCACACATCCTGATCAGTCTGTCCCCTCTGAACACACTCCAAACTCATCTCCTAGCACTCAGCTACTCCTTGAGCACTCACCACGACCTCCCCTTTAGCCTTCTCTCTAAGCATCTACTCCATAGGTACCCACAGCACTGCAGCCTGATAGAAACTTTGGGAAAACCTGCTTAAATTGAACGAGAAGGCAGGAAAGGTTCTATTTTTTTCTTTGGCAGCAGAACACAATCAACATCCAGGAATTAGTCTAATAAATGCAGTTTCCAGAGCAACACAAATAATACACCTCGCATGCACAGATAGGATGAGCGCTTTTCTCTCCCAGCTTCTGGTGGCACAGGACTTCAAAGCAGAAGATAATACTTTCTGGTATTAATTTACAGAGGGGAGAAGACCTACAAAGTAAAAGCACACCAAAAAAAACAAACAAAAAAACCCAAACCACAACAACTTAGCAAATAAGGGCAGGTTTTCTATGTTGTTTATAAAGGTGTAAGGAGCAGGGGGGAACAGGCTCTGCTCACTTGCTGCCTGGGATAGGACAAGGAGCAATGGATGGAAGCTGCAGCACAGGAGGTTGCAGCTCAGCACAAGGGGCAACTTCTTGACTGGAAGGATGCCAGAGCACTGGCACAGGCTGCCCAGAGAGGTTGTGGAGTCTCCTTCTGTGAAGCCTTTCAAGGCCTGTCTGGATGTGTTGCTGTGTGCCTTGAGCTAGATTGTCTGCTCCTGCTGTGGCAGTGGGGTTGGACTGGATGAGCTCTTTGGGTCTCTTCTAAGCCCTGACATTCTGTGAGCCTGTGAATATTACATTAAAAAAAAATTGAAATTGAAAAATTTGGAAAAAAAAAACCTGAAAAAAAGTCATCATCCTCAGAACAGATTTCATCTACAAAAAAGGCCAAATGTCTGCTCCAATTGATACTATGCAACAGCATTAGAAATAACACTTTCGTCAGCACTTTCATCTTCCATATTATGTACCTTGAAATGTGGGAGCAAAGGAGAGACTGAAACGGGATGTTAGGAGGAAGTTCTTTACAGTGAGGGTGGTGAGACAATGGCACAGGTTTCCCAGGGAGGTTGTGGAGCACAGAATCACCCAATGTGATCGAAGACTGAAGATCACATTGGGTGATTCTGTGATCCACAACCAGCCTGGAGGTGTTCAGAACCACGTTGGATGAGGCCTTGAGTGACTTGTCCTAGTGGGAGGTGTCCCTGCCTATGGCAGAGGGTTGGAACTGGATGAGCTTAGAGGTCTCTTCCAACCTAAACCATTCTATGATTCTATCATCTCCAGACATAACGGAACACAACTGTAACCATCCAACTGTCTTTTTAAACTTACAAGTCTCTCATCTATTAATTTACCAACACCTTTATGTGAGTGCTGTGTCCAGTTCTGGGCCTTTCAATTCAAGAGAGATGTTGAGGTGCTGGAAGGTGTTGAGAGAAGGGCAGCAAGGCTGGGGAAGGGCCTGGAGCACAGCCCTGTGAGGAGAGGCTGAAAGAGCTGGGGGTGTGCAGCCTGCAGAAGAGGAGGCTCAGGGCAGACCTCATTGCTGTCTGCAACTACCTGAAGGGAGGTTGTAGCCAGGTGAGGTTGGGCTCTTCTCCCAGGCAACCAGCAACAGAAGGAGGGGATACAGCCTCAAGCTGTGCCAGGGGAGGTCTAGGCTGGATGTTAGGAGGAAGTTGTTGCCAGAGAGAGTGATTGGCATTGGAATGGGCTGCCCAGGGAGGTGGTAGAGTCCCCATCCCTGGAGGTGTTGAAGCAAAGCCTGGATGGGGCACTTAGTGCCATGGTCTGGTTGATTGTCTAGGGCTGGGTGCTAGGTTGGACTGGATGAGCTTGGAAATCTCTTCCAACCTGGCTGATTGTATGATTTTATTTAATATGCAAAGAAACTTGCAGTGTAGGAAGGAAAAAAACAATCATACACTTCCAGCAAGATAAATCTGCAAATTGCTTTGGGTCCAAATCCAAAGTGAAATGTAAGAAAATCACATTCTCTTGCTAATGTATTACAAAAAGAGTTTACATTTTTACAGTACACTTCCTTTTTAGCTTTCCAGCTTTTGTGTTCTACTTTCTGCTGTATTAAAAGAATTCTTTGCTTTTTAAATTTTATTTCTCTTCCCTTTCCCCCTTGCTACATTTCTCAGCTGACAGGATATTATTACTATTTATGGAGAAGGCTCTTTGATAAATAGGACCACCACTTTAAAGCTGCATTTAATTCCTCTTGCTCACTTCCTCACCCTGAAGCGGTTTGCCATCCAGCACCTGCTCTTTTGAAGGAGTTCCATCCATAAATCAAATTTCAAGGATCAAAACCCAAAGCGTCGATGATTACCATAAAATCTGAAATCCTCTCCGCAGCGAAGCTGCAAATAATTAACTACAAAATCATGAACTCAGTATTCTTAGATTTCTGTGTCGCTGCCATGACAATATTCTTCTTTCACCTCTGCAAAACACCTCTTGGTTTAATGGAGAGGTGGGCACAAGCCAGCCTCAGGAGGTTCAATAAGGCCAAGTGCAAGATCCTGCAGCTGGGTCGAGGCAATGCCGAGCACAAATCCAGGCTGGGCAGGGACTGGTTGGGGAGCAGCCCTGAGGAGAGGGACCTGGGGGTGCTGGTGGAAGAGAAGCTCCACATGAGCCAGCAGTGTGCACTTGCAGCCCAGAAAGCCAAGCAGAACCTGGGCTGCAGCAGAAGTGTGGCCAGCAGGGCCAGGGAGGTGATTCTCCCCCTCTACTCCGCCCTGGTGAGACCCCACCTGGAGTACTGCATCCAGTTCTGGAGCCTCTATTACAAGAGGGATGTGGAGATGCTGGAGTGTGTCCAGAGAAAGTCCATGAGGATGCTCAGAGGGCTGCAGCACCTCTGCTGTGAGGACAGACTGAAAGAGTTGGGGCTGTGCAGGCTGGAGAAGAGGAGGCTCCCAGGTGACATTCTTGTGGCCTTCCAGTATCTGTAGGGGGCTACAGAAAAGCTGGGGAGGGACTTTTTAGGCTCTCAGGTAGTGACAGGACTAGGGGGAATGGAGCAAAGCTGGAGGTGGGGAGATTCAGATTGGATGTGAGGAGGAAGTTGTTGAGCATGAGAGTGGTGAGAGCCTGGAATGGGTTGCCCAGGGTGGTGTTTGGGGCCAGATCCCTGGAGGTGTTTGCAGCCAGGCTGGCAGAGGCTGTGGGCAGCATGATCTAGGGTAGGGTGTCCCTGGGCATGGCAGGGGGGTTGGAACTGGATGATCCTTGTGGTCCCTTCCAACCCTGACTGATTCTATGATTCTAATGCAAAGGTCAAAGCAGAAGAGGTATGCAGGCTCTGGAGGTAAGATTTCTTTGTTAAAGCTGTTCTTACTGCTAGCAGAGGCAGCTTCTTGGGGCTTCATCTTGAATGACTTTTTCCTCAGATAAAAATCTTCTCCAGCCTGTTAGTTGCCCACCAAAACTGAAGAGATTTCATTGTTTTCAATTACGTTCTGCAGGAAGTGGATAAGGATGATCTGAGAGTGTCAAGATAAGGGGAAAGAGGGTTTGGAAGTCAATAAATGTTGTTAACGATATCCAAGTCGGAGAGCTAAAACTCCAATTTTAGCTTCCTAATGGAGTCAGGAGAGTGCAAAGCCCTCAGCAAGGCATCAGATGAAGAGGAAATAAGCACCCTACTCTGCTAAGCCAATAACCACCTTGAGATCCTAAAAGCAGCAAGCCATGCCATTTCCTCAAGACAGCTCATGTAGTCATCATACAAGGAAAGAGCCAAAAGTGTATCTTGCCCTTTTCTACCCCACCTTTTTTTTTTTCTTTGGTTTTTTTTCCTTTTTTTTTTTCCTTTTTTTTTTTTTTTTTTTTTTTNGTTCCTATGATTCTATGACTCTATGATTCCATGTTTCCATGATTCTGTGTTTCTATGATTTTCTCATTTTTTTTTTTTTTTTTTTTTTTTAATAAAAGCTTGCTTACTCCCAGTAGTGTTCACAAAGGCAGTGACCACACCACATCCTGGTCACCAAACTGGAAAAACAGGGACGTGCTGGGTGGAGCATTCACTGGATAAGGAATTGGCTGGGTGGTGGCACGAAGAGAGTTGGGGATCACCAGCACGGTGTTAAAGCCTCCAATAAAATGTGAGTCATCTATGCCTGTGAAGTTTCAAGGCTTCCTACAGACATCAGCCAGCAGTCTGCCCAGCTTTCAATGGCCCTGATCAGAGATACTCACATCAGCAACCCCAAGCCACAACAACCCCAGGCAGTGCTACAGGCTGGGGACAGAGTGGCTGAGAGCAGCCAGGCAGAGAGGGACCTGGGGGTGCTGGGAGATAGGAGCTGAACAGGAGGCAGCAGTGTGCCCAGGTGGGCAGCAGAGCCAATGGCATCCTGGCCTGGATCAAGAACAGTGTGGCCAGCAGGAGCAGGGAGGTTATTCTGCCCCTGGACTCAGCACTGGTCAGGCCACATCTTGAGTGCTGTGTCCAGTTCTGGGCCACTCAATTCAAGCCAAGTTGGAAGAGACCTCTAAGCTCAGCCAGTCCAACCTAGCACCCAGCCCTAGCCAATCAACCAGACCATGGCACTAAGTGCCCCATCCAGGCTTTGCTTCAACACCTCCAGGGATGGGGACTCCACCACCTCCCTGGGCAGCCCATTCCAATGCCAATCACTCTCTCTGCCAACAACTTCCTCCTAACATCCAGTCTAGACCTCCCCTGGCACAACTTGAGACTGTGTCCCCTTGTTCTGGTGCTGGTTGCCTGGGAGAAAAGACCAACCCCACCTGGCTACAACCTCCCTTCAGGTAGTTGTAGACAGCAATGAGGTCTGCCCTGAGCCTCCTCTTCTGCAGGCTGCACACCCCCAGCTCCCTCAGCCTCTCCTCACAGGGCTCTATGAGTTTATACTACAGAGCAGCTCTTTCATTTCCACAAGAAGATAGTTTTAACCAAGGTAGAGGAATGGGATATAGCAAACAGGATTTAAAATTTCCTCTTTTCTGCTCACATGCACTTCTCCCCTTATCTACCACATTTCAATAGGTACATTAAGATTGTTCTGAGAGCTGTGTTCCATTATGACAGATTTTAACATGTCTTTTATCAGAGACTTAAGATGTAAGCACAGTATTTGGCAATACTGAAGCAAACAGTAAGACCAATTCTCTGCCAAAATCTCTAATGAAGACAATTCCCAATAGTCAAAAGGTCTTGTAATGACAAGATGAGGAGGAATGGGTTTAAACTGGCAGAGGGGAGATTTAAACGGGATGTTAGGAGGAAGTTCTTCACAGTGAGGGTGGTGAGACACTGGCACAGGATGCCCAGGGAGGTTGTGGCTGCTCCCTCCCTGAAGGTGTTCAAGGCCAGGTTGGCTGAGGCCTTGAGTGACCTGATCTAGTGAGAGGTGTCCCTGCCTATGGCACAGGGGGGTTGGAACTGGCTGAGCTTTGAGGTCCCTTCCAACCTAAACCATTCTATGATTCTATGAAATGCCAGCAAGAAACATTTACACGACACATAAAACCCCCTGAGGAGGAAGAAAGCCTTTATTTATTAAATTAAATGTAATTTTCAAAAATTCTTCTTTTTTCCTTTTTTTTGCTGATCTCCTCAGGTACATGTAATTAAACCCAGTCATCAACATCAGCTTTGCTCAAAACAGAAACTAATGAACATGGCACAGAAGCAGCACAGCCCTGGAGGAGCCTCTGACATTTATTCACAGCAGAGACTGCTCATTAATTGCTCCCTTTGTTCTGAGTCTCTTAATGGTATTTTTGACATAACACTACCAGTCATTGTGACATATGCACTGTGTTAACTTAATAAAACTACCTTTGAAGGATTTTTCAAGAAGGTATTTAAAGATGCAGGGGGTAAAAAAAAGGGTCTGGATGTGCCGACAGTGGAATAAAGAAGCTAAACTGACGTTGCTATCATCATCTCCAAGTGCACTTTGCATTACAAATAATTTAAGCAAACATACTGAGGCCTTTCCTCAATTCAAGAGAGATGCTGAGGTGCTGGAATGTGTCCAGAGAAGGGCAATGAAGATGGTGAGGGGCCTGGAGCACAGCCCTATGAGCCCTAATATGTACCGGGACACAAGTATAGAGATGGCTTAGTGGTCATGGCAGTGCTGGGTCCACAGGTGACCTTGGAGCTCCTTTTCCAGCTTTCATGAGTCTATGATTTCTTCCTCAAAGGGAGAGATTAGTTTTCTTAATGTATTTATTTTAAAAATCATGATCATGGAGATAAAGAATTGATACATACAGCAGACAATTACTGGATTGCATCAAAGCAACTCGGGAAAGACACAAATTTGTGAATTGCTGTCTACAACTACCTGAAGGGAGGTTGTAGCCAGGTGGGGTTGGGCTCTTCTCCCAGGCAACCAGCAGCAGAAGGAGGGGACACAGTCTCAAGTCATGCCAAGGGAGGTATAGGCTGGATGTTAGGAAGAAGTTGTTGCCAGAGAGAGTGATTGGCATTGGAATGGGCTGCCCAGGGAGGTGGTGGAGTCCCCATCCCTGGAGGTGTTGAAGCAAAGCCTGGATGGGGCACTTAGTGCCATGGTCTGGTTGATTGGCTAGGGCTGGGTGCTAGGTTGGACTGGCTGAGCTTGGAGGTCTCTTCCAAGCTGGCTGATTCTATGATTCTATGATGTTGTGCTTTGTATCTGCAGTAACTCATGGAACTCATGTAGAAGTTCACAAGTCCACCAACGCCACTGCAGCCTATGTGAACTGTACTCCCACACCAAACCAAACCATCATGTTTCAGAGGCCTTCTGCTGATCATAACTTCTCAGACAACTGAGGCAAGTGGATTTTGCCGTTGCCTATATCCAGTCTGCTGGCTCCCAGCAGTAAAACAGGCACTCCAGTTTACTGGCTCTCCTGCAAACCAAGGACTCCAGTTTCCTCTGAAAGCTTTCCCTTCCCACTCATCCTAAATAAATCCTCGCCCACCTCTTATTTCTAACCAGCTGTTTCTCCCCTCCTTGCCTGCTTCTTGCCCGATCGTCTTTACTCTTTGAATCAGGCATTAAAAAAAAAAAGTAAAACTAAAATAAAAAACGCCCACGCAACAGCAGCTGCTCTTCTCTTGTGCTAAGCTTCAGGGCACAAAGTAGCAGGGGAAAATAAAGATCAGGCAGCCACATGATACCAGCAGGCTCCTGCCAATCCCGAGCATCCCTGCAACTCCAATACAATCAGCCTGGGCTACAGGACTGAAGGAAAGGTGACCTGCAGGTATTACACCTGATAGAGGTACCAGAACACTGCACACCTGATGGGTAACTGGAGGATGACTTTCCACATGGCTTGCTCGAAGAAACTATTTTACAGGGCCAGGAGGATGCTCAGAGGGCTGCAGCAGCTCTGCTCTGAGGACAGGCTGAGAGAGTTGGGGCTCTGCAGCCTGGAGAAGAGAAGGCTTCCAGGAGACCTTATTGTAGCCTTCCAGTATCTGAAGGGGCTACGGGAAAGCTGGGAAGGGACTATTGACAAGGTCTTGTAATGACAGGACAAGGGGGAATGGATTTAAGGTGGCAGAGGGAAGATTGAAACCAGATGTTAGAAGGAAGTTCTTTGCAGTGAGGGTAGTGAGACAGTGGCACAGGTTGCCCAGGAAAGTTGAGGATCACAGAATGATCCAACCTACCTGGAGGTGTACAGGGCCAGGTTGGATAATTAGGTAGGTCTTTAGAATCACAGAATCAATCAGGTTGGAAGAGAACTCCAAGCTCATCCAGTCCAACCTAGCACCCAGCCCTAGCCATTCAACCAGACCATGGCACTAAGTGCCCCATCCAGGCTTTGCTTCAACACCTCCAGGGATGGGGACTCCACTGCATCTCTGGGCAGCCCATTCCAATGCCAATCACTCTCTCTGGCAACAACTTCTTCCTAACATCCAGCCTAGACCTCCCCTGGCACAACTTGAGACTGTGTCCCCTCCTTCGGTTGCTGCTTGCCTGGGAGGAAAGACCAACTCCACCTTGCTACAACCTCCCCTCAGGTAGTTGTAGAGAGCAATGAGGTCACCCCTGAGCCTCCTCCTCTTTCTCCCTCCCTCTAGGTGTTCAAGGCCAAGGTTGGATTAGGCCATGAGTGACCTGTTCTAGTGGGAGGTGTCCCTGCCTATGGCACAGGGGGGTTGGAACTGGATGATCTTTGAGGTCTCTTCCAACCTAAACCATTCTGATTCTGTAACCATAGAATCAACCAGGTCTGCTCTTCTCTAGTTTGAAGCCATTGCCCCTTGTCCTATCACTATGATTCTCCAGGCTAAACAACCCAGAGAAGAGGACTGATGGCAAATCACTGCAGCTTGAGGACTGTCATTTAACTGCTGAGAACAAAGAAATGTGCAACAACAGCAAAAAAAAAAAAGAGACCCAGGCTCTATGTTTGAATCCACGTTCATTTTGCCCTTCAGTATTTTTTCCTGTTTGTGACTTTGCCACTGGCTTTTCTTAGAAATTTCTGGCTTTGCTTACTTAGCAAGGAAAATTGTTCTGCAAATTTGTTTAATCTGAAGGCCAACAAGATTGCTATCAGGGCTGGAAGAAAAACAGTCTTGAACTAGAGGTAAACACTTTTGATCTTTAGCTCAGGTCTTCGTATTCGTGTCTCAAGCCTGTAATCATTAAGAGCTCTCAAAATAAGCTAAGCAAATGTGCTGTTTTGAAAACCCACACAGAATCATAGAATCAGTCAGGGTTGGAAGGGACCACAAGGATCAGCCAGTTCCAACCCCCCTGCCATGCCCAGGGACACCCTACCCTAGATCAGGCTGCCCACAGACTCATCCAGCCTGGCTGCAAACACCTCCAGGGATCTGGCCCCAACCATCCCCCTGGGCAACCCATTCCAGGCTCTCACCACTCTCATGCTCAACAACTTCCTCCTCACATCCAATCTCAATCTCCCCACCTCCAGCTTTGCTCCATTCCCCCTAGTCCTGATGCCACCTGAGAGCCTAAAAAGTCCCTCCCCAGCTTTTCTGTAGGTCCCTTCAGATACTGGAAGGCCACAAGAAGGTCACCTGGGAGCCTCCTCTTCTCCAGACTCAACAGCCCCAACTCTTTCAGTCTGTCCTCATAGCAGAGGTGCTGTAGCCCTCTGAGCATCCTCGTGGCCCTTCTCTGCATGTCCACATCCCTCTTGTCCCAGGGGCTCCAGAACTGGCTGCAGTACTCCAGGTGGGGTCTCACCAGAGCAGAGTAGAGGGGGAGAATCACCTCCCTGGCCCTGCTGGCCACACTTCTCCTGATGCAGCCCAGGATCTGGTTGTCTCTGCCTGGCCAGGTCCCTCTGCAGGTCCCTCCTACCCTCCAAAGGATCCACAGCTGCTCCTAACTTGGTGTCATCCGCAAACCTACTGAGGCTGGACTCAATCCCCTACTCCAGGTCATCAATAAAGACACTGAACAGGATCAGGCCCAGCACTGTCAGAAACGAAGATCCAACAATTCTAAAAGTATACTGGAGCTGAGGAATATATCATGATTTTTAAAACTGGGAAAAGGAGTGAAAATCTGTATTGCCTTGCTCCCAGAGAAGAAATTTCCTAAAGCAGATAAGCTGCTTACAGATGTCTGGGAAACAACAGGGCAGCTGCAGCTACACAGCATTTAAGCTTTTTTTTTTTTTTTTTCTGAAGCAA
The DNA here is from genome assembly GCA_013396835.1 of Psilopogon haemacephalus. NCBI lineage: Eukaryota > Metazoa > Chordata > Aves > Piciformes > Megalaimidae > Psilopogon > Psilopogon haemacephalus. The sequence goes on from VWZI01005517.1 coordinate 19,916, forward strand.
ACCATTCAGACTGTTGGAAAAGAAGAGATAACCTTTGAGAGGACAACTCTTATCAGCTGAGTTAAATTAAAGAATTTCATCTCCAAAGGCCAGAGTGCTGACTTCGTATCAGGCTCAGCTTTCTGCTGCTATCACTGGCAAGCATCAGCAACTCTTCTAAGATGTACTGGGACGTGAGTACAGAGATGGCTTAGTGGTCATGGCAGTGCTGGGTTGAGAGGTGACCTTGAGGATCTTGGAGATGCTTTTCCAACTTTAATGATTCTATGATTTCTTCCCTATATTATATTATATTATATTATATTATATTATGCTATATTATATTATGTTATGCTATGTTATGTTATG
>VWZI01005517.1:23681-37104 GCA_013396835.1 Psilopogon haemacephalus
TTATTTTTTTTTCTTAAATAACAGTGTGGTGGTTCTGAAGCTACCCACACACACTCTGAAATAACCCAGGCTAGACTCAGCTGGCTGGAAGTTAAGGAATGAAGCTTTGTATTACAGCTTAGCACAATACACAAGCAGGTATTTACAATATATTACAGATATATACAGTGAAAAGGTAATACAGAAACACCACAGCCCTCCCAGAGATCAGAATCCCTAAGCGGGGTTTCCAACAACCCTACCACCTTCCCCCCACTTCCCAGTCTTATCCCAGTATCTGTCTTACATGCCAGAGAAGAGAGGTGGATCAGCCAGGAGGGTTAGCAGCAGGAAATTAGTTAGTGAAGTTACACAGATCCAGCTAAGAAGGCAGGGAGAGAGATGCAGCAGTGAGCTTAGCTCAAACAGCTCTCTCTTATCTTTGTTTTGATTCTAACTTTACACCATTTCAGTAAACAAATGAGTGAAGGAGACACTGGAATATTTTCCTTTCTCAGCCTGTAGTCTCATTTTTTACTAAAATCCTCCAATTGCTTCACAGCAGCACGAACAGTTTGGTGGATTTTGACGACAGCTGCTTTATCAGAAAAAGTGTAGCTCAGGGGCACAGCTCCAGTTGTGAGGGGCCCAGGTTTGGGTATGAGTTGAAAGTTGAACCGGATGATCTTCAAGGTCTCTTCCAACCAGATATATTCTGATTCTAGTACAGGGTAAAGCTGGCACCGAGCAGGCTGCCACCTCCCTTTCAGGGACCACAGCTGCAGCGCTGCAGCCACCAGGCAGTTCAAACCAACCTGCTGCCTTAAAACAGGTGACCATCCAATCTCCAAAGGGTCATTTTTGAAAAGTGTTGATAAGAGTGCTTGTCCAGCAGAACTCAACCCACAAACCTCATTCTTTTTAATCAGCTACAGCTTTACGAGACGTATATTAGGAAAGAGCAGCTGTAGAGTCGGTAATTTAGACCTGTTCTGAACAGGAATGCATGGACATGCCAAAGAGGATAAAAGGATGGCAAAGGAGAGAAAAAGGCTGCTCAACAGTAATCCTGAGAACTCAACACTAGCAACAATTCCTATTAAACACCTCCATAAAATGATGTTACAGACAGTACGAAGCTCCCCGGTGCCGCTTCTTGCATTTACGGCAGCAGCAATCCCAACTCATCTTGGAAGTTGTAGCAACTTTGGAACATAAATTACCAAACATCAAGATCTTATTAAAAAAATTACAAAGCAGATGCTAAATCCAAAGCTAAATCATACATCACTGCTATTCAGAAGTCAGGCATGGCAACATATTAACTAAGGATACTGATTTATGTCCAGAGCAGGCCACCAAGATGCTGAGAGGGCTGCAGCAGCTCTGCTGTGAGGACAGGCTAAGAGTTGTGGCTCTGCAGACTGCAGAAGAAAAGGCCTTATGGCAGCCTTCCAGTATCTGAAAGGGGCCTACAGGAAGGCTGGGGAGGGACTATTAACAAGGTCTTGCGGTGGCAGGACAAGGAGGAATGGGTTTAAACTGTCAGAGAGCAGACTGAAACTGAATGTTAGAAGTTGTTTGCAGTGAGGGTGGTGAGACACTGGCACAAGTTGCCCAGAGAGGCTGTGGAGCACAGCATCACCCAATGTAATCTTCAATCTATATTAATCTTTGATCATATTGGGTGATGCTGTGCTCCACAACCTCCCTGGAAGTGTTCAAGGCCAGGTTGGATGACGCCTTGAGCGACCTGTTCTAGTGGGAGGTGTCCCTGCCTATGGCAGACCACTGCCACTTGTCAAATACAACCATTGAAGCAATTGAAGTGTTGTAATGACAGGACAAGGAGGAATGGGTTTAAAGTGGCAGAGGGGAGATTGAAAGTGGATGTTAGGAGGAAGTTCTTTGCAGTGAGACACTGGCACAGGTTGCCCAGGGAGGTTGTGGAGCACACAATCACCCAATGCGGTCAAAGAATGGGTGACTCTCTGCTCCACAACCTCCCTGGAGGTGTTCAGGACCAGGCTGGATGAAGCTTTGAGCAACCTGTTCTAGTGGGAGGTGTCCCTGCCTATGGCACAGGGGGGTTGGAATTGGAAGAGCATTCTGTGATTCCATGTTAAATAACACAGTATCAGACTGCACACAACATTCCCCTTCCCACTCTCACTCACATACAGCACTTACTGGTAGCACACACCTACTACCAACTGATAGCACTATCAACTGTCCATCCTACAACACCACAACAACCTCCTGCCAAGACTGGGAGTGCCACAGCCCTTGCAGACCAGAGTACAGAAAGGAGTCTGCTCCTGCTCATCCCTCAGCTGAATCCTTTCACACGACCCCCAACAGAGAGACTGAAGTCTGCAGGAGGCTTTGCAGTTCATGGCTTGTAATACGGAGTTTACTCACTGGAAAAGTGATGAACTTCCTTCAGTGAAAATCCTATTCTGTATCAACAGAAACTGAAACCCACCTGGCTTCTCCAGGTAGCTGGGGGAAAGAATTCAAAACAACTCAATCAAACAGCCAACTAACCAAACCAACCAACCAACCCAAACAATCAAACAAAGCAACCAACCAAAGCAAACCACCAAACCAAAGCAAACAACCAACCAAAGCAAACAACCAAGGAAACAAACAACCAAAGCAAACAACCAACCAAAGCAAACAACCAACCAAAGCAAACAACCAAGGAAACAAACAACCAAAGCAAACAACCAACCAAAGCAAACAACCAAGGAAACAAACAACCAAAGCAAACAACCAAACCAAAGCAAACAACCAACCAAAGCAAACAACCAAGGAAACAAACAACCAAAGCAAACAAACAAACCAAAGTGAACAAACAACCAAAGCAAACAACCAAACCAAAGCAAATAACCCAAGCAAACAAATAACCAAAGCAAACAAATAACCAACCAAAGCAATCAAAGCAAGCAAACAACCAAATCAAAAAACCAAGGAAACAAACAACCAAAGCAAACAACCAAACCAAAGCAAACAACCAACCAAAGCAAACAACCAAGGAAACAAACAACCAAAGCAAACAAACAAACCAAAGTGAACAAACAACCACAGCAAACAACCAAACCAAAGCAAATAACCCAAGCAAACAAATAACCAAAGCAAACAAATAACCAACCAAAGCAAACAACCAAATCAAACAACCAACCAAACAACCAAACCAAAGCAAAAAACCAACAACCAAAGCAATCAACCAACCAAAGCAAACAACCAAATAACCAAACCAAACAATCGAAGCAAACAACCCAACAAAGCAAACAAGCAAAGCAAACAAGCAAACAACCAAACCAAAGCAAACAACCCAAGCAAACAAATAACGCAAGCAAATAACCAAAGCAACCAAAGCAAACAACCCAAGCAAACAAATAACCCAAGCAAACAACCAAAGCAACCAAAGCAAACAACTAAAGCAAACAAACAACCAAATAACCAAACCAAAGCAAACAACCAAACAACCAAACCAAAGCAAACAAAAAAAGGAAACAGACCAAGCAAACAACCCAAACAAACAACACCTCCACTCGATTCTTTTTTCTCTGGAAACAGCATCAGCCCACAGTTACCACCCCTGGCAGCTCTGCCCAACAGGAAATGAGTCCAACAAATCTGACACAACCAAAGTTTATGGATCATTACAAAGTGCAGGAACACTCCTACTACCTGAAAGTATTTTATGGAAACAGCCCAGGTTAAAGATTAAAGGAAATGAGGCCAATGCTTTTAGTTTCTCAACAAAAACAAAACTGTTGCCACGTGCTAAGAAATAAGCAGCACAACTTAAAAGCAAATGTTCACATCACTTAGTTGAAAACAACCTCTGGAACAGAAAAGCAAACTGCCACCCTCCAGAGCGAAATCTGGGTTCTCAGCAGGACTCCTCACAGCTGTTCAGCATAAAAATAAGAAAATGAGATTAATTCATTACTAACTGCAATTAACTATCAGTACCTGCTGCAGAGGAAGGCGCAAAATAGGGAAGTCTACTAGAATATTTCATTATAGTTAGCAAAGTACCTAAGGCCATACCTCTGCTTTTCACAGCAGCAATACAATTTTGACTGAGTACACACTGTGTATCTGTGACATCACCAAGCTGAACAATTCAAACTTTGCTGAACTGAGCCAGTCTTACATAACAACCAGAAGGGGCTGATATTGCTAGGACTACGATTTAAAAGACAATTTCCATCGTGAAAAGATCTATTTTTACAGCATGGTAGCTGGGCTAGTAGCACACCAGCATGGTAGCTGGGCTAGCATCACACCAGCATGGTACCTGGGTTAGCATCACGCCAGCATGGTACCTGGGCTAGCAGCACACCAGCACAGTACCTGGGCTAGCACACCAGTGTGGTAGCTGGGCTAACAGCACACCAGCACAGTACCTGGGCTAGCACACCAGTGTGGTAGCTGGGCTAACAGCACACCAGCACAGTACCTGGGCTAGCACACCAGTGTGGTAGCTGGGCTAGCAGCACACCAGCATGGTAGCTGGGCTAGCACACCAGTGTGGTAGCTGGGCTAGCATCACAACAGCATGGTAGCTGGGCTAGCAGCACACCAGCACAGTACCTGGGCTAGCATCACAACAGCATGGTAGCTGGGCTAGCAGCACACCAGCACAGTACCTGGGCTAGCACACCAGTGTGGTAGCTGGGCTAACAGCACACCAGCACAGTACCTGGGCTAGCACACCAGTGTGGTAGCTGGGCTAGCAGCACACCAGCACAGTACCTGGGCTAGCACACCAGTGTGGTAGCTGGGCTAACAGCACACCAGCACAGTACCTGGGCTAGCACACCAGTGTGGTAGCTGGGCTAGCAGCACACCAGCACAGTACCTGGGCTAGCACACCAGTGTGGTAGCTGGGCTAACAGCACACCAGCACAGTACCTGGGCTAGCACACCAGTGTGGTAGCTGGGCTAGCAGCACACCAGCACAGTACCTGGGCTAGCACACCAGTGTGGTAGCTGGGCTAACAGCACACCAGCACAGTACCTGGGCTAGCACACCAGTGTGGTAGCTGGGCTAGCAGCACACCAGCATGGTAGCTGGGCTAGCACACCAGTGTGGTAGCTGGGCTAGCATCACAACAGCATGGTAGCTGGGCTAGCAGCACACCAGCACAGTACCTGGGCTAGCATCACAACAGCATGGTAGCTGGGCTAGCAGCACACCAGCACAGTACCTGGGCTAGCACACCAGTGTGGTAGCTGGGCTAGCAGCACACCAGCATGGTAGCTGGGCTAGCAGCACACCAGCACAGTACCTGGAGCAGCGCACCAGCATGGTAGCTGGGCTAGCACACCAGTGTGGTAGCTGGGCTAGCAGCGCACCAGCATGGTAGCTGGGCTAGCATCACACCAGCACCGTACCCGGGTTAGCACCTTAGGGCTGTTCAAGCATGCTATTACTATAACTTCATGAAGAGTTTTTAGTTTTAAGATGTTTTCCTCAGCTTTAATCTTGCCGATTCTAAGCACCTTCACAACGAGCGTGTGCACAAGCATGCACAGACCTCTCTTGCCAGTGGTCCGGTTTGCTGAAGCGATGCACTGACAGCTCCCCCACCTCGCCCCCCATCCCTGCGAGCTCCCCCAGGAATAATCCGGCGCAGATTATCGTTGTGTCAATTTACTGTGCACACTCAGCATCGGGGAATGGCAGGACAAGTCCTAACAGCTGTTATTTATCTGACAAACAATCCTCACCAAAAGATGGATTAATGCAACAGACCGAGGCGTTTACCCTTCGGCGCTTTTGCGGAACGGGAACACAAACTCCACACTTTTGAGAAGGCCAAAACACGGTTGTGCCACAGCCCGCAGCCAGTCAAGCAAAAGCGACAACAAAAGTAGGCTGGGATTTCAAACCGTGCTGCAAGAACATCCCGCTGCGAACCCCAGGCGTCTCAGACAAGCGCCGGTGCTCTTCACACCTCTTCTGCTCTCACCGGAGAAGAAGGCAGAACAAACTTCACTTGCCGAAGTGCGACAAAACCCCTCCAAAATGTTTCAGAGCCACCAACTACCCTCCCGGCAGCCACGGCTCAGCTACATCCACGCACCTCACGCTGCTAGGCGAGAAAATCCTCCCGAGAGGGTGATCCCGCGGGCAGGAGCGGCGCCGGAGCTCCCGCTGCGCCCAGCGCCGGCGGCGAACAGCTTCCAGACCCGCCGGAGATACGGCCCCAGGTCCGGCCGGTGCTCTCTTTCCCGAGCAAAACGACACCGTCTTCGGGGAGAACGGCTGCCAGTTGTGCAAGCCTCGGTGGACTTTTGGGGGTGGAGCCGGGCAATACCCGAGACGTGCTCCGGCCGCCGGCAGCGCTCTCCGCCGCCGGTCGCGCCGCTTCGCCTCGCTCTCAGCTCCCCCTGCCGGCACCCCGCCGCCACGACGGCCGAACCCGCGGCCGGCCTCCTTGCCCCCGGGGGGTGCCCGGCCGGAGCGCGGAGAGCATCCTGGCAGACCTCACGCCAGCCAGCCCAGAAGAGGGAAGAGCGCGGCCGAAGATGCGCCGTCTGCGCGGCTCCCCGGAAGCTCCTCCATCCCCAGCACAGCCGATCCCTGCCCGAGCACGGGGAAAGAGAGAGGCCGGGATGGGGTTACCTGAAAGCGCCGTAGGGCTGCACAGCGCGGGCAGGCACTGATGCCGGTCTCTCTGCCGCGGCGCTACCGCCTCAGGCCGCCATGGCCGCAGCCTCGACCCGCGCAGCCCCGCCTGAGCCGCTCGCTCCCCCCAAGTTCGCGGCGCAGCAGCCGAGCGCCTCGCCCGCCGGCCGGACCCGGCGCCCCGCCGCGGGGGCTGAGTAGCGCTAGCTGCCCGGCCCCGGCCATGCGCGGGTCTCTCCGCAGCCAGCGCTGCCCGGGGCTGCGGTGATCTGGGCTTGCTCCGTTCCCTTCCCCGCTCCGCACCCTCCGGGCTAGCCGAGAAGTTGCAACTCGTTGAGATATTCGTGCCTGAGGCGTAGGATTGCTTGGTTTGTTTTATTTTTTGGATCTGTTTTTTTTGTTTTCTTTACTTACCGCAGCCCAGGTAAGTGGGCTTTTCGCGATCAGGTTTGAGCAGGGGCTCCCCAGAGCCAGGACAACTGAGCCACAATACACCCTGGCGAGCTTGTAGCAGCGACAAGACGGGAGAGACGGTGGCCGAGGGGCCGCTCCAGGAGTGCCGGGGGCCGCAGCGCTCCCGGCCTCTCCCCCAGGGTTCTGGAGACCAGGGAAGCGCAGCAGATAGAAGCGAAGGAGGGAGGGATGCCCGCGGCTGCCCCAAGGCGTGTGGGGAGAGCCGGGAGCGCACGGCTGCGCCGAGGCTGCCCGCTGCCGGCTGCCCTCTCCTCTGCGCCCGCCGGCAGCCGACCACCCCAAAGCCCGGCGCTCCGGCCCGGAGCCTCCGGGATTCGGGGTGGAAAGGCGCAGGCAGCAGGAGCCGCTCACCCGCAGCCCCGTCCCACGGCCAGCCCCTCGGCCCTGCGCTGCACGGCTCGGCGTGGGCGGGCGGGGGAGCGCGGCGCTGACATTTTTGCCACCACGTCAAAGCCTGCAGCTAGTCCCTCTCCGCCCCCTCCTCTCTCCTCCTTTCCCCTCCCTTTCTTCCTCTCCCCTCCCCGGCACGGATCGACGTGTCAGCCCCGAAAGTTCGTCTGTAGGCCCCGGGAGAATCCCGTATGAAGGTCCCGTGGCGTGAGCGGGGCTGAGACGTGGCACTGCGGCGCTGGCAGCGGGGGTGTGCGGGCATCTGCCCCGGGTACGTTCGTTTGCATTTCCGCGCCCGCGGTATGTTCCATGCATGCCGTTAGCCAGGTACGTTCGTTCGCATTTCCACACTCGCCGTATTTTCAGTGTATGTCTTTATGTTCAGCCAGGTCCGCACGGTTGCATTTCCTCGCTCGCCGTGTTTTTAGTGTATGTCTTTATGTTCAGCCAGGTCCGCACGGTTGCATTTCCACACTCGCCGTATTTTCAGTGTATGTCTTTATGTTCAGCCAGGTTCGCACAGTTGCATTTCCACGCTCGCCGTGTTTTCAGTGCATGCCTTTATGTTTAGCCAGGTCCGCACGTTTGCATTTCCACTCTCGCCGTGTTTTTAGTGCACGCCTTTATGTTTAGCCAGGTAAGCACATTTGCATTTCCACACTCGCCGTATTTTCAGTGTATGTCTTTATGTTCAGCCAGGTCCGCACAGTTGCATTTCCACTCTCGCCGTGTTTTCAGTGCATGCCTTTATGTTCAGCCAGGTCCGCACGTTTGCATTTCCATGCTCGCCGTGTTTTCGGTGCATGCATTTATGTCGAGACAATCTCACCTCTGTTAAGCAAGGAGGTTATCTTTGCTCATGCTTGCATTTCAGTTTGTCCTCTTTTATGGCAGCATTCCCACGTTGCCGCGTGGCAGAAACCGACTTGCTTGCAGTGAGACTTCCATTTCTTAAGCTTCCCTTTAATAAGCGCTGAGAGTTTATTAAGATAAGCAAAAACGTGGAATTGAGCCTCTAAAAAATATACTTTATTAAAAGAACTTACCTGAAAATTCAGATTGCCTGAAACAGGCAGCTCACAGGAGGATGTGCCTTTGGCCGAGTCAAGGAGAAGAGTTAATGAAAGTTTGGAATTCTTGTTACACACGAAGCTCTGGAATTTCATAGACTCATAGAATGGTTTAGGTTGGAAGGGACCTCAAAGATCGTCTAGTTCCAATGTGGAACATTCTTTCTGAATGCTTCTTGGTATTAAAAACAAACATACAAACAAACCACAAACACAAATACCAAAGGCCAAACTTTTTTTCCATTATAGTCACGTAACCCTGACTAGGATAGGATAGGATAGGATAGGATAGGATAGAGTAAAATTAGAATAGAATAGAATAGGCCAGGTTGGAAGACACTTCCAAGCTCATCCAGTCCAACCTAGCACCCAGCCCTAGCCAATCAACCAGACCATGGCACTAAGTGCCCCATCCAGGCTTTGCTTCAACACCTCCAGGGATGGGGACTCCAGCACCTCCCTGGGCAGCCCATTCCAATGCCAATCACTCTCTCCTAACATCCAGCCTATACCTCCCCTGGTACAACTTGAGACTGTGTCCCCTCCTTCTATTGCTGTTTGACTGGGAGAAGAGCCCAAACCCAGCTGGCTACAACCTCTCTTCAGGTAGTTGTAGACAGCAATGAGGTCTGCCCTGAGCCTCCTCTTCTGCAGGCTGCACACCCCCAGCTCCCTCAGCCTCTCCTCACAGGGCTGTGCTCCAGGCTCCTCACCAGCCTTGCTGCCCTTCTCTAGACACCTTCCATCACCTCAACATCTCTCTTGAATTGAGGGGACCACAACTGGGCACAGTAATGTTTCCTTATCTATTCTAATACAGTTTGTTAAGACACCAATATACATAGGATCACTTTTCTCTGAAAGTTCCTCAGCTCCATTTTAGACTTAAAAATTGCCGTCAAAGTAACTCATACAGGACAATTGACATAGACACTCCATTGGTTTATCTGAAGGTTTGGTTTTGGTTTGTTTTTTTTTAATGTATCTGGTCACATCAGCAAGTCTCATGCCTTTAATATATCTCCACCTATATATCCTCCACAATAACCTTATATTTTTAAAGGTTTTTAATATTTTGAATCTCATAGTTGATTGCCAGCTTCGGTTTTTTCAACCACGTCTCCTCCTGTTACAACAACCTTATATTTTTTTGAACAGGAGAGGTACTTGGGGTTTTTTCCCAACTGCTGGGGGAAAAAAAAAAAACAACAGAAAAACAACCCTAACATCCATACTTTATACATGAAAAAGTAAGTACTGTGTGTGCAAAACCAAGAACTCATAATGACCCATCAATGTTGTAGCACCTGGAGTGATGGACATCTTAGCCTCTGGTTTGGCTGTGAAACAATGGACGTGAAAGTAAAAGCAAAGGAATAGACAAACACAGCCCAATAACCAAAACAGACTGAACAAAATCAAATCAAAACCCTCACAACATTTGTAACTTTACGTTGGCACTGAGTTAATGATGTGCATTCCATCCTAAGAAACGTTCCTTTGGAATCATTCTTTGTGTCATCCTCTGAGGTTTTAGGTCATGGACTCCACAGCCTCTGAAAACCTCATGGGAAAAAAAGCAGTTGTGATGGCAATGATTAATTGTTTGGCTATGAAGCAATAGACATGGATGTAAAAGCAAAGGAATAGACAAACAAAACCAAATAACCAAACAGACTGAACAAAGTCAAAGCCCTCACAACATTTGTAACTTTACGTTGGCACTGGGTTAATGATGTCCATTCCATCCTAAGAAAAGTTCCCCTGGCATCATACTTTGTGTCATCTGAGGTTTTAGGTCGTGTACTGCATAGCTCATGAAAACCTCATGGGAAAAAAAGCAGTTGTGATGGCAACGATTAATTCTGTTTGGCTATGAAGCAATAGACATGGATGTAAAAGCAAAGGAATAGACAAACAAAACCAAATAACCAAACAGACTGAACAAAGTCAAAGCCCTCACAACATTTGTAACTTTACGTTGGCACTGGGTTAATGATGTCCATTCCATCCTAAGAAAAGTTCCCCTGGCATCATTCTTTGTGTCATCCTCTGAGGTTTTAGGTCATGTACTCCACAGCCTATGAAAATCTCATGGGAAAAAAAGCAGTCATGATGGCAATGATTAATTCAGTTTGGCTACGAAGCAATAGACATGGATGTAAAAGCAAAGGAATAGACAAACAAAACCAAATAACCAAACAGACTGAACAAAGTCAAAACCCTTATAACATTTGTAACTTTACATTGGCACTGGGTTAATTATGTCTATTCCATCCTAAGAAAAGTTCCCCTGGCATCATTCTTTGTGTCATCNGGAATAGACAATCAAAAACAAAACCCCAAAACCAAGCTGAACAAAATCAAAACCCTCACAACATTTGTAACTTTACGTTGGTACTGGGATAATGATGTGCATTACACCCTAAGAAAAGTTCCCCTGGCATCATTCTTTGTGTCATCCTCTGAGGTTTTAGGTCATGTACTCCACAGCCTATGAAAATCTCATGGGAAAAAAAGCAGTTGTGATGGCAACGATTAATTCTGTTTGGCTATGAAGCAATAGACGTGGATGTAAAAGCAAAGGAATAGACAATCAAAAACAAAACCCCAAAACCAAGCTGAACAAAATCAAAACCCTCACAACATTTGTAACTTTACGTTGGTACTGGGATAATGATGTGCATTACACCCTAAGAAAAGTTCCCCTGGCATCATTCTTTGTGTCATCCTCTGAGGTTTTAGATCATGTATTCCACAGCCTATGAAAACCTCATGACAAAAAGCAGTCATGATGTCAATGATTAATTCTGTTTCACTTTATTTTGAGGAGCTCAGGGCAAAGATGTATGAAAGTGGCTGTCAGATCTACCATGTTTGGAGCAAGGCTATAAAATACAGCATTGTTTAATGTTTGCAGGCTACTCTCTTGTGTGTTTTATGTGTAGGGTTAAGTTGGATTAGTCGAGTGAGGCAGAGCAGTCTCCAGACATACTCTTGCATGCAGAGGCTGAGAGTTTTTTTGGTCTGTTCCAGGTGCCTTGCGCTGTGATGTGTCAGTCCCAGACTAAGCCTTTATAACCTTGTGCTGGTTTGAGGCTGGTTTTGAGAAAAATTATATGATATGATAGGCTGTGAAAAGCAAACACTGCTGATGTCTGCTTTACTCATAGGTTTGCTGAGATGTACTAAAGCAAGGACACAAACAGAGATAAGACAGAGTCACTCTCTGTCTGCAGAGTCTGAGCTCTCTTCCTCCCTGGCTTCTGTCTGGATCTGTGCAACCCAACTAATCAATTCTGTCTTCTAACCTCCCTTGCTCATCTTTCCTTTTTACCTTGCACATAATGTAGATTCTGGGATAAGATTAGAGGGTGGGGAGAAGGTGGAAGGGTAAGAAGGGTGGAAGGGTGGTTGGGAGCCCCTCTTGGGGACTGTGATTTCTGGAAGGGGCATCGTGTCTCTGTATTACCTTTAACTTGTATATTTCTGTCTATAGCTGTAAGTATTTGCAATCTGTTGGAAATCTCTGCTTGTCTCTTGTGCTAAGCTGTGAATATAAAGATTTCATTCCTTAACTTCCAGCTGACTGAGTGATTTCACTGGTGTGAATTTATTGTGTCTGGGGGTGGGTGAGCAGGTAACTCCCAAACCATCACAAACCTAAATAAGGCTCTCCTAACATAATCCTGGAGTGTCATGCTGAGGATAGGGGAGGATCTGCTGATTGAAGGAATGGAAAGAAAACTCTGAGGACCAAGTCATTAATTCCATTCAGACTTTCTTTCATTTTGATTCACTTCTCCTCTGCCCTTGTATTTTCTTGTCATTGTACTTCCCACTGCTACTAGTTCTTGATCTCTCCTCGCAACAGAATAGAGCCTAAGCATGTTAAGGGATGGCAGCATGTGAAAGCCATGAGGCACTGCAGTTGGAAGAGGAAAGGCTGCACAGCACCTTCAGGCTTTTGGCCAGTTGGTTTAGGAAGCCAGATTTCAGCTCCTTTCTGTAGTGGCAGAATGCAGAGTGTTGGAAAGCAGGGAAGGGAGCAGAATTCCATCCCTTGAGGTGGAAAAGTCACGGTGTAAAGGAAGGCTTCACATCCTGGGCTGCATCAAAGCAAGCATGGCCAGCACATCAAAGGAGGAGACTGTGACCCTTTACTCCTCTCTGTTTTCTATCAAATGATTGTCTCCCACTGTGTGCTGTACTTAAAGCTTGCAGAGACTAGTACCTGTAACAGCTTTCAGCTAGGAAGAGTGAGATAAAATGCTAAATTCTTTGGCTTTTAAAAGCTAAATGTTTGTCTGATGAGTTTCAAAGTCACTGTTTGTAATCCAGTGAGTGAATGAAGTAGTATTTCTCACCATGCTGGTATAGAACCATAGAATCAGTCAAGGTTGGAAGGGGCCACAAAGATCATCTAGTTCCAACCCCTCTGCCATGCCCAGGGACACCCTACCCTAGATCAGGCTGCCCACAGCCTCTGCCAGCCTGGCTGTAAACACCTCCAGGATGTGGCCCCAATGACCTCCCTGAGCAACCACTGCCTCCCTGGGACTTTATAAAAAAGGGCTGAATTTTAGGGCTGCTTAAGCTGATTTGTTTTCTTCACACCTGAGTAACATGAATAAATGCACGAGCTGAACTTCAGTCATTGCCTCTTTGTTTGCTTTCAAGTCTCTGACAGATAACACACTTCAAGGAGCTGTTGTGTGAGCCTCGAGTAAGGGTTGCCTGATTTGGAGTCCCTGAAAGCAGTCAGGTGTTCGGTGAAAATGATGAATCTTGGGGTCCTGATTCGTGTGATCTGAAAAAGCCATCCATTTCCTGATTCACCTTCATCTCTCCTCCAGGGGGG
>VWZI01005517.1:37619-52123 GCA_013396835.1 Psilopogon haemacephalus
TCTAAGTCCTGTTATCCTCGAGTCTAGATTAAGGGATGTTGAAATTAATACATAATAAAATCCACTATACAAAGCTAAGCTTTAAGTCCTGTTATCCTCAAGTCTAGATTAAGGGATGTTGAAATTAATACATAATAAAATCCACTATACAAAGCTAAGCTTTAAGTCCTGTTATCCTCAAGTCTAGATTAAGGGATGTTGAAATTAATACATAATAAAATCCACTATACAAAGCTAAGCTTTAAATCCTGTTATCCTCGAGTCTAGATTAAGGGATGTTGAAATTAATACATAATAAAGTCCACTATACAAAGCTAAGCTTTAAGTCCTGTTATCCTTGAGTCTAGATTAAGGGATGCTGAAATTAATACATAATAAAATCCACCATACAAAGCTAAGCTCTAAGTCCTGTTATCCTTGAGTCTAGATTAAGGGATGTTGAAATTAATACATAATAAAGTCCACTATACAAAGCTAAGCTTTAAGTCCTGTTATCCTCAAATCTAGATTAAGGGATGATGAAATTAATACATAATAAAACCACTTTTTTTTCTTCCTCAGTTTTAGGCAATAATATATTTTAGTGCTTTATATAATACAATTTTCTTTTATAGCCTAATTTAATTTTTTTTTTGTTCAATTCTACAAAACTAAGGTCTAAGTCCTATTATCCTTGAGTCTAGATAAAGGGATGCTTAAATTAATACATAATAAAACCACTTTTTGTTTTTCCTCCAGTTTGGGATAATAATATATTTTGGTGCCTTATACAACTTTCTTCCATAGACTTATTTAAGCTTTAATTTTTTAGTTGAAAGCTACAAATCTAAGCTCTAAGTCCTATTATCCTTAAGTCTAAATTAAGGGATGCTTAAATTAATGCATAATAAAAGCACTTTTTTTTCCCCCTTTAGTTTTTGGGATAATACATTTTGCTGCCTTACACAGCTTTCTTCTATAAACTAATTTAAGTTTTAATTTTTTGGTTGAAAGCTGCAAAGCTAAGCTCTAAGTCCTATTATCCTTGAGTCTAGACTCAAGAGATGTATAAATTAACACATAATAAAACTACTTTTTTTTTTTTCCTCCAGTTTTGGATGATAACATATTTTGGTGTCTTATACAACTTTATAGCCTAATTTAAGCTTTAGTTTTTTTAGTTGAAAGCTACAAAGCTAAGCTCTAAGTCCTATTATCCTTGATAATAAAACATAATAAAAACACTTTTTTTTTTTTTCAGCTTTGGATGATAATATATTTTGGTGCCTTATACAACTTTATTCTATAGCCTGATATAAGTTTAAATTTTTTGGTTGAAAGCTACAAAGCTAAGCTCTAAGTCCTATTATCCTTGAGTCTAGATTAAGGGATGCTTAAATTAATGCATAATAAAAGCACTTTATTTTCCCCTTTAGTTTTGGGGGTCATACATTTTGCTGCCTTACACAGCTTTCTTCTAGAAACGAATTTAAGCTTTAATTTTTTGGTTGAAAGCTGCAAAGCTAAGCTCTAAGTCCTATTATCCTTGAGTCTAGACTCAAGGGATGTATGAATTAACACATAACAAAACCACTTTTTTTTTTCCCTCCAGTTTTGGATGATAATAAATTTTGGTGCCTTATACTACTTTCTTCTATAAACTAATTTAAGGTTTTGTGGGTTTTGTTTTTTTTTTTGGTTGTTAGCCCCAAGATACCTCCTCCAAGTAAGCTGGGAGATGAGTTAGCAATCCATTATTTGCTTCTCGCTGTCTGCAGGTCAGTACTCACTAATAGTGGATTCCTGTGTAACTACATCACCCAGCAGGATTTTGTAGTGAGTATATTTGGGGCTGTGCAGGTGCAGGCAAAGGTGGCCTAACTCCTGCCTTCACCAAATGAGACCCATCAGAATTTTTAGAAGAAATGTTAACCAGGTCTGGAGCCCTCAGTCTTGGGTAAGGTTTCTGCGATGCTAATTGATCATTAGGAGCCCCTTCTGTGATGCTGATCTATTGCTGGGAGCCATAAATCACACTGTGTGAAACTATGAACAGAGGAATCAGTGCAGCCTCAGCAAGTGTGCAGCTGGCACCAAGCTGTGTGGCACAGGCGACTTGCTAGAGGGCAGGGATCCATCCAGAGGGACCTGCACAGGCTGCAGAGCTGTGCCCAGGACAACCTCATGGCATTCAGCAAGGCCAAGTGTAAGGTCCTGCATCTGGGTCAGAGCAATCCCAAGCACAACTCCAGGCTGGGTGGGGAATGGCTGAGAGCAGCCCTGAGGAACAGGACCTGGGGGTGTGGGGTGATGAAAAGCTCAAGATGAGGCTGCAGTGTGAGTGCAGCCCAGACAGCAACTGTGTGCTGGGCTGCAGCAAGAGCAGCTGTGGGCAGCAGGGCAAGGGAGGGGATTCTGCCCCTTTGCTCTGCTCTCCTCACACCCCACCTGCAGCACTGTCTGCAGCTCTGCAGCCCCCAGCACAAGAAGGACATGGAAGTGTTGGAGCCAGTGCAGAGGAGGCCACCAAGATGCTGTGAGAGCCTACAAGAAGGCTGGGGAGGGACTTTTAAGACTACCAGGTAGTGACAGGACTACAGGGAATAGAGCAAAGCTGGAGGTGGGGAGATTCAGACTGGACATGAGGAGGAAGTTGTTGAGCATGAGAGTGGTGAGAGCCTGGAATGGGTTGCCCAGGGAGGTGTTTGGGGCCATATCCCTGGAGGTGTTTGCAGCCAGGCTGGGAGAAGCTGTGGGCATCCTGATCTAGGGTAGGGTGTCCCTGGGCATGGCAGGGGGGTTGGAACTAGATGATCATTGTGCTCCCTTCCAACCCTGACTGATTCTATGATCACCTAACATTTGAGTGTTTGCCTTAACTGCCCTTAGTGTTTTGCTAATGTGAGCTGTTTGCTCTAAGTTCAGTTGTCAGATTTGTATCCCTCTTGCTGCTTTCCACAGCCTGGAACAGCTGTAATTATTTCAATAGTTCAAAACAGCACTATACATCTAAAATGGTGCTGCTTGTTTTTCATTCTATATTTTTTTTTTTAATATATTTTACTTAATAAAAACTGCTCCTTAAAAATCACAACGTGTTAATTATTTGGCTGGACAAGTGTAAAACTGTTAAGACATTTTGCTGAAGAAGGGGATGAGTAGCCTGAGGTCAGCTCTAAGAAGCCAGAATTTCCTTTCTGAACCCTAAAGCTTCATAAAATAAGGATTGATACAAAACGACTTATGAGTGGTATCCAGATAATGCTATCAGAGAGTAAGAAACACTTTGTTTGGTTGGGATTTCTTTGCAATTAGTCCCAGGTCCACTTAGATTTCTAAGGAGATTTTTTTTACTACATAATGAGACTTGGTGGTTCAACAAAGAGGCTGTGTTAGAGGAAGGAAATTAAACCAATGTTAACCTTGTAAGTGCACCATTCTGCTTTAAATGCAAGCAGAAGATATCAAAATGGTACCAGAATGGTCATGTGCAAACATCCTGAAGTGCTTCTTGTCTCTAATGGACATTCTCAATTAAACCCTGTGGAGAGGGACCTGGGAGTGCTGGTGGAGAACATCCATGGCACAGCAATGTGCCCTTATGGCCAAGAAGGCCAATGGGATCCTGGGCTGCATTAGGAAGAGTGTGTCCAGCAGATCAAGGGAGGATCTCCTCCCCCTCTACTCTGCCCTGCTGAGACTTCACCTTGAGCTTTGGGCTCCCCAGTTGAAGAGGGATAGGTTTCTGCTGGAGAGGGTCCAGTGGAAGGCTCTGAGGATGCTGAGGAGACTGGAGCACTGCCTGATGAGGAGAGGCTGAGGGACCTGGGGCTGCTTAGGCTGGAGAAGACTGAGAGGGGATTGAATCAATGTTTAGAAATCTCTGAGGGCTGGGGGTCAGCAGTGGGGGGACAGGCTCTGCTCACTTGCTGCCTGGGATAGGCCAAGGAGCAATGGATGGAAGCTGCAGCACAGGAGGTTGCAGCTCAACACAAGGGGGAACTTCTTGACTGGAAGGGTCCCAGAGCACTGACACAGGCTGCCCAGAGAAGTTGTGGAGTCTCCTTCTCTGGAGGCATTCAGGGCCTATCTGGATGTGTTGCTGTGTGCCCTGAGCTAGATTGTCTGGTCCTGCTGTGGCAGGGGGGTTTGCACTCAGTCATCTTTTTGGGTCCCTTCCAACCCCTGACATCCTGTGAGCCTGTGAAGAGCAGATGATGAGTGCAGCCTTGGTGTGCCCAGTGATGGTGGTATATAAATCAACAAGGCTGCTCACTTGTTTTTTTTTAACAGACACATCTCTACAAAGTCTTTAAAGGCTGAAATTTTAATAGGAATTGTAACATGACAAATCTGATAAATAATTTGCATTAAAAAAAACAGATCTGAGTTGAATTTGGCAGCTGTGGACAGACATTCTGATGTAAGAGTAAGTAAAGGAAGAAATACTTAGGAGCTACGTGGCTACAACTATCTGTTTATTGCAGTACTCACTTCCTTCTGCTATCAAAAGCAGGGTTAGCAATTGTCCTGATTTACTGCAGTCTGCTCTAAACAGCACTCACCCCCACAATCAAGAGCAATTGAAATGCACAAAAGGTTCTGCAGGTAGACAAAAGGAGAGTGCAATGGGAATAATTTATCTTACCTATTTCATGGACCAGCACAAACAGAAGCAGCAGCAGCAGAAACCACCCAGACAGAAAATGATTCCTTGCTCCTGCATCAACTGAGCTGCAGCAAGAGCAGCTGTGGGCAGCAGGGCAAGGGAGGGGATCCTGCCCCTTGGCTCTGCTCTCCTCACACCCCACCTGCAGCACTGTCTGCAGCTCTGGAGCCCCCAACACAAACAGGACATGGAAGTGTTTGAGCCAGTGCAGAGGAGGCTATGAAGATGCTGAGAGGGCTGCAGCAGCTCTGCTCTGAGTACAGGCTGAGGGAGTTGGGGCTTTGCTGCCTGGAGAAGAGAAGGCTTTCAGGAGACCTTGGAGTGGCCTTCCAGTATCTGAAGGGGGCTACAGGAGGGCTGTGGAGGGACTATTGACAAGGTCTTGTAATGAGGAGGAATGGGTTTAAAGTGTCAGAGGGGAGATTGAAAGTGGAAGTTCTTTGTAGTGAGGGTGGTGCCTCTCTGAGCAACCTGTGTCAGTGTCTCAGCACCCTCACTGCAAAGACCTTCCTCCTAACATCCAGTGTAAATCTCCCCTCTGACACTTTAAAACTATTCCTCTTCATCCTGTCACTTTAAGACCTTGTCCCTTGTCCAGGGAGATTGTGGAGCACAGAATCACCCATTACAAGACCTTGTCAATTACAAGACCCTCCTGTAGCCCCACTTCAGATACTGAAGGCTACTCTAAGGTCTCCTGGAAGCCTTCTCTTCTCCAGGCTGCAGAGCCCCAACTCTCTCAGCCTGTCCTCAGAGCAGAGCTGCTGCAGCCCTCTCAGCATCTTGGTGTCCTCCTCTGGACTGGCTCCAACACTTCCATGTCCTAGCTGAGTGTGTTTGTTTCTTTTTGATTTTTTTTTTTTTTTTAATGGTTGGTTTTTTATTTGTTTTTCCATCAGTTCCCAGAGAGATAGCTGCAGAGACATTCTGTTCCAGGAGACAAAGAGATTATGGAGTGAAGAAGCTGTTTATGGCCATGAGTGCTTTCACTCTGCTGCCGTGGTTCGAAGCAATGCGTAGGGACAGGCTGCTGCCGTTGACATCAACTTTGTGTTTGCAGCAGCTGAGGAGCTGCAAGATGAACAGAGCTTCTAACCACTTCTGCTCAGCGTTTAAGAGCTGGCGTTCCCAGGGTCAGCAGGCTTGGGCCTGCCATCAGGAATGTCTGGACATTCTTTACAGCAGATTGTCAGGAAGATCCTCCCACGTGTCTGGCTCAAGAGGATCTTGCTTCCCTAATGCGTGCACTGAGAGCATCTGTAACCATTTGGCAGTTTGGGTGAATTGGAAAGGCTTGGCAAAGGTTGGGTTCGTTTTTTGGGTTTGGTTTTTTTTTTTGCCTGACTTTACTGGGTTTGTTTGTTTGGTTTTTTTGTTTTTTTTTTACCTGACTTTACTGGGAGCAAGGATGGGTATAGCCTCTCTAGGCTGATACAGCCAAAAGCCTCTTAAGGAAATTGAGTGCCTGCATTTTCTCCTTCAGCAATAGGCTCACAGGCTTACAGGATGTCAGGGGTTGGAAGGGACCCAAGGAGATCATTGAGTCCAACCTCCCTGCCACAGAAGGACCAGACAATCTAGCTCAGGGAGCAAGGATGGGTATAGTCTCTCTAGGCTGATACAGCCAAAAGCCTCTTAAGGAACTTGAGTGCCTGCATTGTCTTGTACACCAACAGGCTCACAGGCTTATAGGATGCCAGGGGTTGGAAGGGACCCAAGGAGATCATTGAGTCCACCCCCCTGCCACAGAAGGACCAGACAATCTAGCTCAGGGAGCAAGGATGGGTATAGTCTCTCTAGGCTGATACAGCCAAAAGCCTCTTAAGGAAATTGAGTGCCTGCATTGTCTTGTACACCAACAGGCTCACAGGCTTATAGGATGTCAGGGGTTGGAAGGGAGCATGCTGGTCCATGAAATAGCTAAGATACATTATTCCCATTGCACTCTCCTTTTGTCTACCTGCAGAACCTTTTGTGCATTTCAATTGCTCTTGATTGTGGGGGTGAGTGCTGTTTAGAGCAGACTGCAGTAAATCAGGACAATTGCTAACCCTGCTTTTGATAGCAGAAGGAAGTGAGTACTGCAATAAACAGATAGTTGTAGCCATGTAGCTCCTAAGTATTTCTTCCTTTACTTACTCTTACATTAGAATGTCTGTCCACAGCTGCCCAATTCAACTGAGATCTGACTTTTAAATGCAAATTATATATCAGATTTGTCATGTTACAATTCCTATTAAAAATTCAGCCTTTAAAGACTTTGTAGAGATGTGGCTGATAAAAAAAAAAACAAGTGAGCAGCCTTGTTGATTTATATACCACCATCACTGGGCACACCAAGGCTGCACTCATCATCTGCTCTTCACAGGCTCACAGGATGTCAGGGGTTGGAAGGGACCCAAAAAGATGACTGAGTGCAAACCCCCCTGCCACAGCAGGACCAGACAATCTAGCTCAGGGCACACAGCAACACATCCAGACAGGCCTTGAAAGGCTCCACACAAGGAGACTCCACAACCTCTCTGGGCAGCCTGTGCCAGTGCTCTGGGACCCTGCAAGGCAAGAAGTTCCCCCTTGTGTTGAGCTGCAACTTCCTGTGCTGCAGCTTCCATCCATTGCTCCTTGTCCTATCCCAGGCAGCAAATAAGCAGAGCCTCCTGACCCCCAGCCCTCAGAGATTTCTAAACATTGATTAAATCCACTCTCAGTCTTCTCTTCTCCTGACTAAGCAGCCCCAGGTCTCTCAGCCTCTCCTCATCAGGCAGTGCTCCAGTCCCCTCAGCATCCTCAGAGCCTTCCACTGGACCCTCTCCAGCAGATCCCTGTCCCTCTTCAACTGGGGAGCCCAAAACTGAAGGCAGTACTCAAGATGAGGTCTCAGCAGGGCAGAGTAGAGGGGGAGGAGAACCTCCCTTGATCTGCTGGACACACTCTTCCAAATACACCCCAGGATCCTACTGGCCTTCTTCCACCAGCACTCCCAGGTCCCTTTCCACAGGGTTTGATTGAGAATGTCCATTGGAGACAAGAAGCACTTCAGGGTGTGTGCACATGACCATTCCGGTACCATTTTGATATCTTCTGGTAGCACTTAAAGCAGAATGGTGCACTTACAAGGTTAACATTGGTTTAATTTCCTTCCTCTAACACAGCCTCTTTAATGAACCACCAAGTCTCATTATGTAGTTAAAAAAAAAAATCTCCTTAGAAATCTAAGTGGACCTGGGACTAGTTGTAAAAAGAAAAAACAAACCCAACCCTCTCCAGCAGATCTCTGCCCCTCTTCCAACTGGGGAGGGCAAAACTAAAGGCAGTACTCAAGGTGAGGTCTCCCCAGGGCAGAGTGGAATTTGCAAATAGAGAAAAAAACAAGAGATAACTGCAAGCAAACAAACCTCAAGGTTCCTGCTGTATTTGGTGAAGTCTTGCCTGCAGTGCATTGCAAGTGGCAGAGTGTGAAAATTCACCCTTCAAAACTGAATTAGTCACTTTTTTGCTTGGGACTCTTCAGGAAGAAATGCACCAATCAAAAAACTCCAAATGCATATCCCCCCTACCAAAGAAAGCTTCAAGGGAAGACTTAGGGTGGCAAAAATATTCTTTGGGGCTTGTAGTTGACGTCATGGGGGGGAAAAGAAACAAAACAAAACAAAAACAACCCTGGGATTGCCTTCTCATTTTAAGTGATAGCTTTTCTTTCAGCTCTCAAGTTCAGATCACTCATCCAAAGCCAGACATAGCTGCACACATCTCGTGTTTGACAGATAGGCAACAGCAAGAGCACAGCTTTTTGATCTCTTTAGGAGTAGAACACTGCTGGCTGCTGTTTTGCACTGTATTGTCATCCATAAATACCTTACCTTAGAAAAAGAAAAAAAAACAAAACAACACAGATGAGTTTATATCCTCTGCATTTATTCAGCTGGTACAGTGTGACCCTGCTTTTGGCTTGGGTCTCTCAATGGTTATTGGTGTTGCATATATCTATAGATATAGATATATAGATATAGATATAGATATAGATATAGATATAGATATAGATATAGATACAGATATAGATATAGATATAGATATAGATATAGATATAGATGATATAGATATAGATATAGATATAGATATAGATATAGATATAGATATAGATATAGATATAGATATAGATACAGTTGTTAATGGTCCTTCTGTTTGATAGAAAGTTGCACTGTGACTGTTTTGACTTGGGTCTATCAATGGTTTTTGTTGTCACACACACATATATATATATATACATATATGTATATTATATACAGTAATTAATGGTCCTTCTGTTTGATAGAAAGTTGCACTGTGACTGTTTTGACTTGGGTCTATCAATGGTTTTTGGTGTTACACACACACACACACACACATATATATATATATAATATACAGTAGTTAACAGTCCTTCTGTTTGATGGAAAGTTGCACTGTGACTGTCTGGGGAGGCTGTTCCAGCTAAACTCTTCAAATATGATGAGGAGACCCCACAGCTGTTCAGCTGTTATGGTCATATAGGTGAATTCTATAATGCTGCCAGACCTACAATATAGTTCTATAATGCTGCCAGACCTAGATGTAGTTACACACCAGAGTGTCCCTAAGGGTACATCCTGGCAGAGCTGGCAGCTCATGCCTTGGACAGACCCACTCTGAAATGGGTCAAGAAGTGGTGCACAGCTTCAAGGCCAGGCTAGATGAGGTCTTGAGTGACCTGTTCTAGTGGGAGGTGTCCCTGGCTATGGCACAGGGGAGTTGGAACTGGATGAGCTTTGAGGTCTCTTCCAACCTAAACCATTCTATGATTCTATGGCTGGGCCCAGAGAGTGGTGGTGAATGGAGCCACATCCAGTTGGGTGCCAGTCACTACTGGTGTGCCCCAGGGATCAGTGCTGGGCACAGTCCTGTTCAATATCTTTATTGATGATCTGGACAAGGGGATTGAGTCCAGCAGCAGTAAGATTTCAGATGGCACCAAGTGAGGAGCAGGTGTGGATCTGTTGGAGGGTAAGAGAGTCCTGCAGAGGGGCCTGGCCAGGCTGGATGGGTGGGTAGAAGCCAATGGGATGAGATTGAACAAGGCTAAGTGCAGGGTTCTACACTTTGGCCACAACAACCCCAGGCAGTGCTACAGGCTGGGGACAGAGTGGCTGAGAGCAGCCAGGCAGAGAGGGACCTGGGGGTGCTGGGAGATAGGAGCTGAACAGGAGGCAGCAGTGTGCCCAGGTGGGCAGCAGAGCCAATGGCATCCTGGGCTGGATCAGGAACAGTGTGGCCAGCAGGAGCAGGGAGGTTATTCTGCCCTTGGACTCAGCACTGATCAGGCCACACCTTGAGTCCTGTGTCCAGCTCTGGGCCCCTCAATTCAAGAGAGATGTTGAGGTGCTGGAAGGTGTTGAGAGAAGGGCAGCAAAGCTGAGGAGGGACCTGGAGCACAGCCCTGTGAGGAGAGGCTGAGGGAGCTGGGGGTGTGCAGCCTGCAGAAGAGGAGGCTCAGGGCAGAGCTCATTGCTGTCTGCAGCTACCTGAAGGGAGGTTGTAGCCAGCTGGGGTTGGGCTCTTCTGCCAGGCACCCAGCAACAGAAGGAGGGGACATAGTCTCAAGTTGTGCCAGGGCAGGTCTAGGCTGGACGTTAGGAGGAAGTTGTTGCCAGAGAGAGTGATTGGCATTGGAATGGGCTGCCCAGGGAGGTGGTGGAGTTGCCGTCCCTGGAGGTGTTGAAGCAAAGCCTGGATGGGGCACTTAGTGCCATGGTCTGGTTGTTTGGCTAGGGCTGGGTGCTAGGTTGGGGTGGATGTGCTTGGAGCTCTCTTCCAGCCTGGCTGATTCTATGATTCTGTGATCTGGTTTCTCAGAAATTCATTACCTGGCAAACACAGGTCTTTCCCTGCTACATTTTCTCCTTTTCCCTGCAACTCCATTCTCTGTAAATGAAGACAAAGTGCTGGAGGATTGAACAAGTCCTGCTGGTCCTGTTTTGTTTGTTTGTTTTTTTTCTGGTGTGATTATAAATGAAAATGCACTTGACTAAGGCCTGGAGAAAATGTAATTTGTGGTGCCACAACAACCACTCAGCAGCTGCACAATTGGGTTTGATGATACCGGATCCTGCTTGTGATAAAATCAGTGACAATGCCCTCCAGGATGGAAGGGTAAATGAGGAAAGACTGATGGCTTCTGGTCTCCAACCAGTGTGGGAGCAAAAAGGAAATGTTTTAACTTTACTCTGTATTTCTATTCCAATGCCAAGGCAGAGGAGTGCAGGCCAAATTGACATCTTCTGTCTAATTTACAAACAAAAGCCTTTTACCAAAGTGTTTCTGATTATTTCCTACTGGGGAAGGAGGTAAAATGTTGTGCTGTGTATGCCTCACTTTCTGGGAACAATGATGAGGGCAGAGCAAGAATCAGATTTGGATTTTCAGCGGTCTTTGCCGTTGGCCAACTTCAATCCCACTCACTGAAAAGGAAGGAGTACACCACTTCCAAAAAATCCATCAATGCTCCACTTCTGTGTGCTAGTCTGATGGTTTGGGAGTTACCTGCCCCCCGTGCACACAATGAATTCGCCCAGACTAGACTCAGCCAGGCTGGAAATTAAGGAATGAAGCTTTATATTCACAGCTTAGCACAAGGTACAAGCAGATAATTACAAGAGATTGCAAATAGTTACAGCTAGATACAGAAATAGGCAAGTTAAAAGTCCCCTCCCAGATATCAAAGTGCCCAGGAGGGGCTCCCAACCACTCTTCCACCTTCTTTCCACCCCTCAACCTTGTCCCAGAATCTGCCTTAGGTGCAAGGTGAGTTGGAAGGATGGAGAGGAGGGTTAGAAGCAGAATTGATTAGCTGGGTTATACAGATCCAGCTAGAAACCAGGGAGAGAGAGACACCAACAGCCAGAGCTGAGGCACAGTGACTCTGCCTTATCTATGTCTTGTAATGAGAGGATGAGGAGGAATGGGTTTAAACTGGCAGAGGGGAGATTGAAACGGGATGTTAGGAGGAAGTTCTTCACAGTGAGGGTGGTGAGACACTGGCACAGGTTGCCCAGGGAGGTTGTGGCTGCTCCCTTCCTGGAGGTGTTCAAGGCCAGGCTGGATGAGGCCTTGAGTGACCTGATCTAGTGGGAGGTGTCCCTGCCTATGGCAGGGGGGTTGGAACTGGCTGAGCTTGGAGGTCCCTTTCAACCTAAACCATTCTATGATTCTAGGAAAAGTGATGTAAATTCTTCCATCCCTTCACCTACTGAGCACATAAAAGAGTGATAGCAGTCACCTAACTCCCTCATACTGTCTCTGGAGATCTGCTAACCTGTAGCACATTCTCTAATCTGCCTTTCTCAAGCCAGTAGGCATTCATTCCCCTGTAAAACCTGCCAAGTTTTCATTCTGACTTTTCTTTTTGTTCCTTAAAAAAACTATTTCTCAGCATATTTTGCATCACGGCCATTTCAAATGTCGGATTCAAAGCACGAGACTCATCCTCCTCCCAGAGGGGCAGAGCTTCCATCTGCATTCTTAAAAAGACTCACTCCACCCTATCATTCATCACCTCCCAGAACAAGGAAAGACTCAGACACTCAGAACAAAATGAGATGGCTCTCCAAAAGCAAATAGGGAGAACTTGAAGCTTCTCTAACTCTGCTTTCTGTCCTCTGCCTCTTGCTCTCAGTAAAGATGTCGTTTGCAAGGCAAGGAATAGCAAGGGACAGATTCTTAGTGCTCACCTTCCTGCACTAACATCACCACTACCACCAACCCACACCCCCACCCCCCAAGTCAAAGCCANATGTCCTGTTTGCCTCTGCTTCCTGACTGAGGACTGAGCTCCAAATACCAGCTTGGTAGAACAAGGAGCCATGGATGGAAGCTGCAGCACAGGAGGCTCCAGCTCAACAGAGGAGGGAACTTCTTGACTGGTAGGGTCCCTTGAATTGAGGGACTCAGAACTGGACAGAGCACTCAAGGTGTGGCCTGACCAGTGCCGAGTACAGGAGCAGAATAACCTCCCTGGTCCCTGTCCCCAAGAGGGCCAGTGGGATCCTGAGGTGTATTAAGAAAAGTGTGTCCAGCAGATCAAGGGAGGATCTCCTCCCCCTCTACTCTGCCCTGGTGAAACCTCACCTTGAGTACTGCCTTCAGTTTTGGGCTCCCCAATTCAAGAGGGACAGGGATCTGCTGGAGAGGGTCCAGTGGAGAGCTCAAGGATGCTGAGGGGACTGCAGCACTGCCTGATGAGTGAGAGGCTGAGGGACCTGGGGCTGCCCAGAGAAGACTGAGAGTGGATTTAATCAATGTTTCTAAATCTCTGAGGGCTGGGGGTCAGGAGTGTGGGGACAGGCTCTGCTCACTTGCTGCCTGGGATAGGACAAGGAGCAATGGATGGAAGCTGCAGCACAGGAAGTTGCAGCTCAACACAAGGGGGAAATTCTTGACTGTAAGGGTCCCAGAGCACTGGCACAGGCTGCCCAGAGAGGTTGTGGAGTCTCCTTGTGTGGAGCCTTTCAAGGCCTGTCTGGATGTGTTGCTGTGTGCCCTGAGCTAGATTGTCTGCTCCTGCTGGGGCAGGGGTGTTGGTTTCAGTGATCTCTTTGTGTCCTTTCCAACCCCTGACATCCTGTGAGCCTGTGAAGTGCAGCCTTGGTGTGCCCAGTGATGGTGGCATATAAATCAACAAGGCTGCTCACTTGTTTTTTTTTTTGTCAGCCACATGTTTACAAAGACTTTAAAGGCTGTTTTTTTTTTAAGTAATTGTAACATGACAAAAATGGTAAATAATTTGCATTTAAAAAATCAGATCTCAGTTGAATTTGGCAGCTGTGGACAGACATTCTAATGTAAGAGTATGTGAAGGAAGAAATACTTAGGAGCTACATGGCTATGACTATCTGTTTATTCCAGTACTCAGTTCCTTCTGCTGTCCGGATCTGTTACTGTGTGCCCTGAGCTAGATTGTCTGGTCCTGCTCTGGCAGGGAGTTTGGACTTGATGACCTCTTTGTATCCCTTTCAACCCCTGACATCCTGTGAACCTATGAACCAATGAAGCTCACTTACCCAGCCAACGCAGCTTTTCAGGATGCCCTCCTCCTTACAGCTCATATCATTTCTTGATCAACTTATATATAGCACTGGCAAGACTGAAACAGGCTCTAGATCATCACCCTGAAGTACAACCATCATTTAAAACAAACGATCGCAGCTGATTTATTGCTGGGGCAAATTAATGTCCTCTTTCGGTACAACCCGGAGTAATTTTCCGGTTGAATCAAATCTCCTTCCCACTTTATCTGCAGGGAACTCCTAATTAAAATGGCCCAATGCTCTCGTGGCCTCAGTTTCAAGAGCTCTTGGATGATTTTTTTGGTTTTTGTTTTTAAGAAAGCCAGATGCCAGCCAGCCAATAAGCACAGCCTTCTTGACAGATCTTCAATCACCAGGAGCTACCCTTGCGGCTTCTCCCGAGAGCCTTTCGTCTTTATCACCGTGACGCCAGTACAGCCTGTTCTGCTGTTACAGAGCTCCACATCCATCACAGAGTTCTCTCTGTTAGTTGGTGCTATCCTGCAGATTGGAAAAAAAAAAAAATAATCAATGATCAGAGCAAAAGGGACCATCAGTTGTCGATCAGAGAAAAAGAGGTCATCAATTATCAATCTATTTAGGTCCTGGAAACAAGTCAGCGACGTTTAGTAGGGAAGTGTGCTGGTTTGAACTAATTGGAGCATTCGAGTGGGAAATTAGACTGTTGGCTGAGAGAGGAAATCACAGTAGGTCGCTTCACCCAGAGCTTTACCGAGAAAGAGAAAAAAGAGAAAAAAGAGAAAAAAAAAAAAAAAAAG
>VWZI01005517.1:59323-71498 GCA_013396835.1 Psilopogon haemacephalus
AAAAAAGAAATAGTCAAAAAAGCAACCCCCAGCAACTGCAGAGATTCAAGTACCACAGGTGGCTTCACAAATTGATTCCTGTCCACCAGCAGCCAACTGACTTCCTTCTCCCAGCCTGAGGTACATTTGCATGGATACTGTCCCCAAGATCCTGCTCTAAAGTACAGAATAAGACACCAGACTCCTGGAGCACAAAGACACTGAGCAGCTGTGTACAGAGGATGGCTCAGTCCAGAGGCATCACTGAGCAGAGAAATGACTTCTGCTGAGCAGCTACTCCTGGAGCACAAAGACACTGAGCAGCTGTGTACAGAGGATGGCTCAGTCCAGAGCCATCACTAAGAGCAGAGAAATGACTTCTGCTGAGCAGCTACTCCTGGAGCATGACCCACACTGTCTGATCTCTGTGCCCTTGCTTTTAAACATCTCAGCAAACCTAGGAGTGAAGCAGACATCAGCAGTGTTTGCCTTTCACAGCCTATCATCTATATTTTCTCGTTAAAATATTCCGATTAGCCTCAAAACAGCAGAGCCATTTCTTTCTCTCTATTTCAATCTTCCTTTTCAAATTCTTCTATTTAAACCAGACAAAAGTATAGCAGGTTTTTAATTAATAATTCATATATGTTGCTGCAGTTGCTAATTGAACGTTTGTCAGCCATTACCTCATAGAAGACATTTCACAGTGAATCCCAAATCCCTCCTGTTTCATTGAACTTGATTAGTGTGATAACCTGAACTTTAAGAAAGCTGATGCAGGCATGTGGAGCTCCAAGCCTCTAGAATGACAGAATCATAGAATGGTTTATATGGGAAGGGAATGGGTTCTGGAGGCCCTATTACAAGAGGGATGTGGACATGCTGGAGGGGTCCAGAGAAGGGCCACGAGGATGCTCAGAGGGCTGCAGCACCTCTGCTATGAGGACAGACTGAAAGAGTTGGGGCTGTGCAGTCTGGAGAAGAGGAGGCTTCCAGGTGACCTTCTGGTGGCCTTCCAGCATCTGAAGGGGGCTACAGAAAAGCTGTGGAGGGACTTTTTAGGCTCTCAGGTAGTGACAGGACTAGGGGGAATGGAGCAAAGCTGGAGGTGGGGAGATTCAGATTGGATGTGAGGAGGAAGTTGTTGAGCATGAGAGTGGTGAGAGCCTGGAATGGGTTGCCCAGGGAGGTGTTTGGGGCCACAGCCCTGGAGGTGTTTGCAGCCAGGATGGATGAGGCTGTGGGCAGCCTGATATAGGGTAGGGTGTCCCTGGGCATGGCAGGGGGGTTGGAACTAGATGGTCTGAATCTCCCCACCTCCAGCTTTGCTCCATTCCCCCTAGTCCTGTCACTACCTGAGAGCCTAAAAAGTCCCTCTCCAGCTTTTCTGTAGCCCCCTACAGATCCTGGAAGGCCACAAGAAGGTCACCTGGGAGCCTCCTCTTCTCCAGTCTGCACAGCCCCAACTCTTTCAGTCTGTCCTCACAGCAGAGGTGCTGCAGCCCTCTGAGCATCCTCGTGTTCCTTCTCTGGACACACTCCAGCATCTCCACATCCCACTTGTCCCAGGGGCTCCAGAACTGGATGCTGTACTCCAGATGGGGTCTCACTAGGGCAGAGTAGAGGTGGAGAATCACCTCCCTAGCCCTGCTGGCCACACTTCTCCTAATGAAGCCCAGGCTCTAGTTAGCTTTCTGGGCTGCAAGTGCACACTGCTGGCTCATGTTGAGCTTCTTGTCCACCAGCACTCCCAGGTCCCTCTCCTCAGGGCTGTTCTCCAGCCACGCACTGCCCAGCCTGGATTTGTGCTTGGGATTGCCTGGACCCAGCTGCAGGACCTTGCACTTGGCTTTGGTGAACCTCCTGAGGTTGGCTTGTGCCCACCTCTGCAGCCTGTCCAGGTCCCTCTGGATGCCATCCCTGCCCTCCAGCCTGGCTGCTGCCCCACACAGCTTGGGCTGCTCATCAAACTTGCTGAGGCTGCACTCAATGCCTCTGTGCATTGCACCCACAGAGATGTTGAACAAGACTGGTCCCAGGTCTCACACAAACTCACAAGACCCACATAAAGCTGGTGGCATAAAGTTGTGTGGCAAGCAGAGGTCTTTGCAAGGTCAGGAGCAGTAAATGGATGGCTTTCAGCTTGAGGTTTGTGGGTGCCTTGTGAGGAATCCATGAAAGGTAATTTAAACCCCCCCAGATTTAGTATCGAAAGATTTACATTGCCAGCCACAGTTGCCTCCTCCCATTGGACGATTTTAATGTCTCTGAAACTGCCATTTGAGAGTCCCTGCTCTAAAAATATGGGTTTATGTAGGACATTAGCTAAATGGATGAGCTTATTAAAGTGAGGAGGGTTTGGTTGGTTTTTTTTTTCTTCTTTCTGGTTGTGCCTTCTATGGACTGGTGAGCATCGAACCTCTGCTCTATGCTAATCTCTGAGCCTTCCACCAACCCTGTAACTTCACAGTTCTCTGTGTCAGAGCAACCAAATGGTTCTGCTCACCCCTGTTGTCTTCTAATAGTTCCTGCTTTGTAGCTAATCTGTGATAGATGCAGTTTAAGGTGCTCCTTGCCTTTTATTTTGTTTTGGGAACTGCTTAAGCATGAGGTTTACATTCTCTTAGCACCCAATCAGCTGCCACTGAAACCTATCTTAAAAGCTGAAGGACCCCAACAAACTCCATAATGCTGTGATGTCTGCAGCTGTGCATGCCAGGACTGATTCAGATGAGCAGAAGTGTGCCTGCCTCTTGTGGATGCTCTTGGCTCTTGATTGAAAATTGAAGTATGAGGAGAAGACACAAAATGCAGTCCAGAGGAGGCCACCAAGATGCTGAGAGGGCTGCAGCAGCTCTGCTCTGAGGATAGGGTAAGAAAGTTTGGGATCTGCAGCCTGGAGAAGAGAAGGCTTCCAGGAGACCTTGGAGTGGCCTTCCAGAATCTGAAAGGAGCTACAGGAAGGCTGGGGAGGGACTATTGACAAGGTCTTGTAATGACAGGATGAGGAGGAATGGGTTTAAACTGGCAGAGGGGAGATTGAAACTGGATGTTAGGAGAAAGTTGTTGCAGTGAGGGTGGTGAGACACTGGCACAGGATGCCCAGGGAGGCTGTGGCTGCTCCCTCCCTGGAGGTGTTGAAGGCCAGGTTGGATGAGGCCTTGAGTGACCTGTTCTAGTGGGAGGTGTCCCTGCCTATGGCACAAGGGGGCTGGAGCTGGCTGAGCTTTGAGTTCTCTTCAAACCTAAACCATTCTATGATTCTATGATCACTGCTCTTGCTTGCATTTGGATCCTACTGGCACTACTTCTTGTTGAGATCAATTATTTCTATTAAAGTCCCTCCCCAGCTTTTCTGTAGCCCCCTTCAGATCCTGGAAGGCCACAAGAAGGTCACCTGGGAGCCTTCTCTTCTCCAGACTGCACAGCCCCAACTCTTTCAGTCTGTCCTCATAGCAGAGGTGCTGCAGCCCTCTGAGCATCCTCATGGCCCTTCTCTGGACACACTCCAGCATGTCCACATCCCTCTTGTAATAGGGGCTCCAGAACTGGATGCAAAACTCCAGGTGGGGTCTCACCAGGGTGGAGTAGAGTGGGAAAATCACCTCCCTGGCCCTGCTGGCCACACCTCTCCTGATGCAGCCCAGGCTCTGCTTGCCTTTCTGGGCTGCAAGTGCACTCTGCTGCCTCATGTTGAGCTTCTCCTCCACCAGCACCCCCAAGTCCCTCTCCTCAGGGCTGCTCTCCAGCCACTCACTGCCCAGCTTGGGATTGCCACTGACTTGCGCTAGAGGAGTTTGTGAAGAACTATGTCCTGTGGCAGGGATGTGGGAGGATCCCTTCTTGAACATATAAATCACCTGGTGATGTGGTGATTACATTAAGACAGGAGAAGTGTCTCAGCAAAGACAAGATCATCTTGAACTACCTGCCTGATATCCTGTCCACCAAGACAGCACACTTGGAAGTCACATAGGCATTGTAATGTGGCTAAGGGTGTGGGTCTGGTGGAGCTACAATGAGTGAACCAGGAACAGTACAAAAGCTCTGAGCTGTACTACCTCACTGGGAGGAACACAGCCAGAATCACAGAATTAACCAGGAAGAAAAAGACCTTTAGGATCATCAAGTCCAAGCTATCACCTAACCCTTCTCATTAACTAGACCACGGCACTAAGTGCCCCATCCAGGCTTTGCTTCAACACCTCCAGGGACAGCAACTCCACCACTTCCCTGGGCAGCCCATTCCAATGCCAATCACTCTTACTGTGTAGAACTTCCTCCTAACATCCAGCCTGAACCTGCCCTGGCACAGCTTTAATCTGTGTCCTCTTGTTCTGTCCCTGGGTGCCTGGGAGAAGAGCCCAACCCCACCTGGCTACAACCTCCCTTCAGGTAGTTGTAGACAGCAATGAGGTCTGCCCTGAGCCTCCTCTTCTCCAGGCTGCACACCCCCAGCTCCCTCAGCCTCTCCTCACAGGGCTGTGCTCCAGGTCCCTCCCCAGCCTTGCTGCCCTTCTCTGGACACCTTCCAGAACCTCAACATCTCTCTTGAATTGAGTGGCCCAGAAGTGGACACAGCACTCAAGGTGTGTCCTGACCAGTGCAGAGCACAGGGGCAGAATAACCTCCCTGCTCCTGCTGGCCACACTGTTCAAATTTAATCAACATTTTATATTGAAGTGAGAAGGAGAGTTTCACCTAGCAAAGTGTAGCAGCGTTCTGGCTCTTCGTGCTGTCTTCTAACCTTAGCTCTCAGAAGCAGCCAAGCATTTTTGGGTTTGCTCTACACAAACTTGAAGTGCATTGCCAGAAGCCATGCAGTGAAACTCAGTGTCCTGAGTGTCCTGGTTTGAGGGGTTCCAGGTTATCCCAGGCTCCCTAAAGAAGCTCTGTGTGTGCACACAGTGATCAGGGCTGTGAAGAGAGCAATGACAGTGCATGTGGAACACCATAACCACTTAGGCTTCAGCATTGTTGGGTTGTTTTTTTTGAAGGTGAGAATATGTAACTCATTCAGAATGGTGCTGAGAACTGCTTTGTGCAACAGCTAATTGAGGCTTCCAGCCTAGATCAACATCCTGCAGTCACAACTCACGTTTCAAATCCCTAACATAGTGCTGCCCCTGAGCCCAGCAGTGGTAGGAAGCACCTCTGGGATGATGTATTTGAGAAAGGGGGAAAGGAATTCATTGCTGTCCTAGGCTGAGCTGGGACAGAAGAGATTTTCACACACACACACATACACACACAATGCTAGGGGCTGGAAGGGACCTTGACAGATCATCAAGTCCAACCCTGGTGCCAGAGCAGGACCAGCTGTACCACATCACACTATAATGCCATTTACACTCCACCTGCACCATCTTCCCCCTTTTTTTCCCCCAAAAACCCAGAGCACCTGGGCTCTGTTGGAGTCTCCTCCCACCCCAGGTGTGGCCACTTTGCCCTCCCTACCCACTCTCCTTTTTAATCAGCCCCAGGCAAGGCAGCAGCCCTAAGCTGAGCCCAACTGGGCTGAGGAGTCTTCCTCCTGCCGTCACTGGTGAGTACCTATGGTGTGCACTGGGTGAATGGTGGAGGGGACAAAAAAGGCTGGGGGGCCTGGTGGCCCCCCAGCCAGGTAGGACTAGGGCTGATGCTTCCTCCAATGTCATCCTTGGGTGCTGGCTGGGCATCCTTACTGGGGCTGAGCCCCTCTGTGTGGTATCTTGGTTGGTTGAGGGTCTTGTTTCTGGGATGGGTGCAGAAATGGTGACAGGCTCATAGGACATCAGGGGTTGGAAGGGACCCAAGGAGTTCCTTGAGTCTAACCCCCCTGCTAGAGCAGGACCAGACAATGTAGTTCAGGTCACACAGGAACACATTCACATAGGCCTTGAAAGGTTCCAGAGAAGGAGTCTCCACAGCCTCTCTGGGGAGCCTGTGCTAATACCTGGGACCTTTACAGTCAAGAAGTTTCCCCTTGTGTTGGGGTGGATCACAGGGACTGGTCTGATGGGGCTGGGCCTTTGCTGCTTCTGTTTGTAGGCATTTCTTTTCTTTTCCCTTACTACCTTCTGTGCTCCATTTATTTTTGTAAATGTGGTTTCTGTTTAACTTCCAGTTCTGTTTGAGTGTTTTTATTTTCTCCTTTGGGGTAAGCTACACTTTGTCCTGGGCCAGCTCAAGCCAGCACAGTGGGTGAAGTCTGGAGCCAGATCTGCAGGGTAACTAAAATTAGGCTGCTAAATTATAAATGCTGGTAAAAAAAGCAGACCAAAAAAAAAAAAAAATTGAGCAAGCTAATTAATTTGTATGTGTTATTAGAGTTTCATTGAATTCTGTCCAAGTGATTTGAGGAATTCAGAGAAGCTCAGTGGAGTTCAGCATAACTGCATATGATCACCTAAGCCCTGTGCTGGTTTGAGGCTGATTGGAATATTTTAGTGAGGAAAAAACAGATGACAGACTGTGAAGAGTAAACACTGCTGATGTCTGCTTCACTCATAGGTTTGCTGAGGTGTAGAAAAGCAAAGACAAACAGCAAGGACACAAACATAGATAGGGTAGTGTTTCATTCTGTTGGTGTCTGTGTCTCTCCCTGGCTTCTGCTTGGATCTGTGTAACCCAACTAAGCAATTCTGCTTCTAACCCCACTGTTTATCCTTCCAACTCACCTTGCACCTAAGGCAGATTCTGGGATAAGGTTTGGGGGTGGAAAGAAGATGGGAGGATGGTTGGGAGCCCTTCCTGGGCACTCTGATTTCTGGGAGGGGCATTGTGTTTCTGTATTACCTTTAACTTGTATATTTACAGTCAAGAAGTTGCCCTTTGTGTTGAGCTGGAACCTCCTGTGCTGCAGTTTCCATCCATTGCTCCTTGTCCTATCCTAGGAAGCAAGTGAGCAGAACCTGACCCCCAGCCTTCAGAGATTTAGAAACTTTGATTCAATCCCCTCTCAGTCTTCTCTTCTCCAGACTAAGCAGCCTCAGGTCCTTCATTCTCTCCTCATCAGGCAGTGCTCCAGTCCCCTCAGCATCCTCATAGCAAGCAAGGGGCCTTAGACTCAGTGGCTTGAGGTTCTTTGTCCTCTTTCCCACAGTTGCTTCTCCCCACCACAGAGAGAAGGAGAGCAGAAAAAACATGTCTGGGCAATCCAGGACATATATAAGCCTATTTTTGCCTATTCAGGCCTACCATGGCACCAGCCAGGGTCAACCCACCACAAACACAGAGGTGTTTGCTATTCTCGGAAGCTGCCAAATTTATTCCTCGACATATTCCTAGCAAGGCATCATCATGGATTTATTCTGAGCATCCCCGCACAATTTCATGTTCCTTACTTCTGAGTTACTAGAGTAAACACCAGTCAATTTGGAAGTGAAATGAAGCAGCTGCTTCTGAAAATGAGCAGGCTACTGATAGCCTTCAGCAGAAGACCACGGTATGGAAGTGCAGCGCTGTGGCTAAAATTGTAAACCTACCCATTCCAGCTTTGTCTCCAATGAATGTTTGCTTCTCGTTTCAGCTGCTGAACTCGTTTCTGGTTGACTGACTGAAGTGAATGATGAGCGGAACAGGCTGGTGTGCACTCTGTTAGCAGCGTCAGATCAGTTCTGTTGCGTGGTTGGTGTTTAAATGAAACCCCAGAAAGTAGCATTGTCGAAATTGTAAAATAAAGTTCTTGGAGAGCTCCACAAATGCAAAGCTTCATGGAATCAGGAATGGCCTAGAAAAGTTTTGGTCCCATATGTGGGGGTTTAGCAATTACTTGTCTCCCCCACCCTTTGATATAACCCAGGTTAGGTCTCGGACAGCTGGAAGTTGATAAATGAAGCTTTACATTTACAGCTATGCACAATAGACAAGCAAATATTTACAATGTATAACAGATATTTACAGATATATACAGTTTAAATGTAATACAGAAACACCACAGCCCTCCCAGGGATCAGAATCCCTAAGAGGGGTTTCTAACCACCCCTACCACCTTTTTCCCCCTTCCTCAATCTTATCTCACCAGCTGTTGATGCAGCAGATAGGCAAAGGTAGATGGGCCAGGGGGGTTAGCAGTAGGAAAGAAGTTAGTGAAATTATTGTGAATCAGCTACACAAGGCAGGGAAAAGGAGCAGCCATGCAAGGAGCAGCCACAGCCCAGAGAGGTCTGAAACTGCCTGACTTATCTATATTTGGGTTACAACTCTTAAAACTTTTTTTTTTCTTTCTCAGTAAAGCTCTGAGAGAAGTGACATCAGTGTTTTCCTTTCTCAGCCTATAGCCTAATTTCTCATTCAAATCCTCCAATCAGTTCAAACCAGCACACCATATTTTGACCATGGAAAGTTGCAGGGAACTTTAATTTTCCATACGTTCCGTTCTTTAATCTAAATCATGTAAACTCTGTGCCAGTTGTCCCATTTCATTTGGTTATTTGACTTCATTCTTGCTATCACTAAGAAGCTTTTTATATGAGCATCAGCAGGCTCAAGTTTTGTACAAAAGTTTTTTTCCCCTCTTTTCTGTTTGTCCATTTGGGGTTCCTCCTTCCTCAGTCATTCCTTCCCCCATGGCTTTTAGATGCCATATGAAAATTTAACTTTCATATCATCTTGACAAACTCCTTCCCCTTTTTCCCTCCACCTTCCCTGTGGGATTGTGAGATAATGAAGAAGCCTTTGCCTTGGCTCTCACACGGTTGGAGGAAACAGCTTAACATGGGCCTCTGGTTCCCAGAAGAGTGAAGAGATAGGGAAACTTCTGGTTGGGAATAACAGGTTACCCTGAATATTAATGAATGGGACTATGCTTAATTATGCCAACTAATTAGTATGCTTCTGATTAGCATGGAGAGCGTCCTGCAGGACTCATGTTACCAATCAGAATTGGGCATATTGTCTTAGCAGATAACCTAAATACTATAAAAAGCATCATCCTGTTGTTAATAAAGTTGAACAATACTCCAATCACATTGACCAGCAGTATTGATTCCTTGCTCCTTTGTGTCACCTTCCCCTTTTTTCTTTTTCCCTGTCTCAGTTTTTGTACAAAATTGGTTTTCCCCTTTTCTCTTTGTCCATTTTGGATTCCTCTCTCCTCAGTCATTCCTCCCCCCACAGCTTTTAGATGCCATGTGAAAATTTAACTTTCATTTCACCATCACAAACTCTTTCCCCTCTTTCCCCCCACCTCCTTTTTCTTTTCCTCAGTCTCAGTTTGTGTACAAATTTTTCCCCCCTTTTCTCTTTGTCCATTTTAGATTCCTCCCTCCTCAGTCATTCCTTTCCCCACAGCTTTAGGATGCCATATGAAAATTTGACTTTCATATCATCATGACAAACTCCTTCCCTTCTTTACACACCCCCTCCCCTTTATCTTTTTCTTTTTCTCAGTGCCACATATGACCTAGCAGGACCTTCCTGTTGAAAAGTCCAATCTACAGCAACTATTATATGCACATTGTTGAAAACACCAAAGAGCTGCTTTTTCAGCACACAGTTGGAGCAGCTGTTCTAATCAGTTTTAAGGATCCTGCTTCTACAGCATTCCTCAACACCTTAGTTTTACCCTGTTGAGGTTTTGAAGTTTGCTTGGCTTTGTCTTTGGGTTCCCCCTCCCTGCAATCTACCTGTGGGCAGGTGATCAAATGACAAATCATAGAATCACAGAATGGTTTAGGTTGGAAGGGACCTCAAAGCTCATCCAGTTCCAACCCCCCTGTGCCATAGGCAGGGACATCCCCCACTAAAATGGAATCACAGAGTCATACCCTCAGTCAGGGTTGGAAGGAGCCACAAGAATCATCTAGTTCCAACCCCCCTGCCGTGCCCAGGGACACCCTACCCTAGATCAGGCTGCCCACAGCCTCTGCCAGCCTGGCTGCAAACACCTCCAGGGATGTGGCCCCGACCACTTCCCCAGGCAACCCATTCCAGGGTCTCACCACACTCGTGGTGAAGGACTTCCTCCTCACGTTCAGTCTGAATCTCCCCACCTCCAGCTTTGCTCCATTCCCCCTAAACCTGTCACTATCTGATAGCTTACAAAGTCCCTCCCACCAGGTGGCTTAAAGCCTCATCCAACTTGGCCTTGAACACCTCCAGGGAGGCTCTGGAGCACAGGCACCCAATGTTATCAAAGATCATCCAATGCATCAAAGATCACATTGGGTGATTCTGTGCTCCACAACCTCCCTGGGCAACCTGTGCCAGTGTCTCACCACCCTCACTACAAAGAACTTCCTCCTAACATCCACCTTCAATCTCCCCTCTGCCATTTTAAATCCATTCCTCCTTGTCCTGTTGTTAGTCCCTCCCCAGCCCTCCTGTAGGCTCCCTTCAGTTACTAGAAGGCTACTCTAAGGTCTCCTTGAGGCCTTCTCTTCTCCAGGCTGAAGTTATGCCTTTGAGTTACAAGAGAAGAGTAATAATGTGTTTTTGTTGGTTTTTTTTTTTCATTTTCCTTCTAGTAAAATAAGAAAGAAAAAAAGGTACAACTCCATGCAAAAGCAGGGAGTGAGGCCACACACCTGGGATTATAACTGATACCATCCTACTCGAGTGGCAGAGGTTACTCAAGGAGGGGGTCAGACTATCCAAAAAGCAAATAAAAAGCAAAGCTTCATTTCACTCAGTGGAGATCTGTACTTGCTCCACAGGAAATTTCCTTTGATTGAAGCCAACATTAAATTATCCTGTGAAGGCTGGAACAGCTGCCCTGCTAAAGCATTACTTCCTCAATTGGATCAAACTAATTTGACTTTAAGTAAGTGGGAGGAATGGTTTAATTAGCATGACTGAATACACTCTGCACAAGAGTAGATTTGGCATCAGAAAGACCTCATTAAAAAAAAAAAAAAAAAAAAAAAAGAGGACTCAACCTTTTGCTCGTAATTACCTTTGGAGGACCAACTCTTGAGACAATGTTCTAATTGCAGAAGAGGAGCTGCACAGAGCTACCATCTGACTGCGTCTATTAATTTGGTTTTATTTTTCTGCTCAGCCTTCCAAAACTAATTGTTTAACACTGAGGTGAGGAAATTGGAGAGGGAGCCTCAAGAGGGATGGGGTAGAAGGTCTGTTTAGAAAAGCAGCATCTGAGCCTTGAAGGGGAAGGAAGATCCCAAAAATTAACTTCTGTGGAATTGCTAGAGGGGGGAAAGGAAAAAAAAAACCCTTCGAACAAGCCCTGTTGCAGTCCTCTCAGCATCCTCACTGAAAAGAACTTCCTCCTAACATCCACTTCCACTCTCCCCCTCTGACACTTTAAACCCATTCCTCCTCATCCTCTCATTACAAGACCTTGTCAATAGTCCCTCCCCAGCCTTCCTGTAGCCCCCTTCAGATACTGGAAGACCACTCCAAGGTCTCCTGGCAGCCTTCTCTTCTCCAGGCTGCAGAGCCCCAACTCTCTCAGCCTGTCCTCATAGCAGAGCTGCTGCAGCCCTCTCGCATCTTGGTGGCCTCCTCTGCACTGGCTCAAATAGCTCCATGTCCTGTTTGTGCTGGGGGCTGCAGAGCTGCAGACAGTGCTGCAGGTGGGGTGTGAGGAGAGCAGAGCCAAGGGGCAGAATCCCCTCCCTTGCCCTGCTGCCCACAGCTGCTCTTGCTGCAGCCCAGCACACAGTTGCTGTCTGGGCTGCACTCACACTGCAGCCTCATCTTGAGCTTTTCACCAATCCTCTTCAATAATTTTAGCTCTTTTTTAGCTCTCCTTTAGCACATTATTTCCTTTCATTCCCCAAGCCATCCATTCATAGAATAAGAGTAGTTATGCTCTCCTGTAACGAGACACTCAGATTTGCCTGGTAAAAGTAATTAGCCAGCAAGCCTACGACTTGATGGTATTTTCATTTAGCTCAGCATGTAGAATCATAGAATAGTTCAGGTTGGAAGGGACCTCAAAGATCATCCAGTTCCACGCCTCCACCATCTTTCTTTTAATGTCATGGCTGAGTGAAATCAGAGATCCTCCTTCAAAACAGCATGGCTGACAACACAGAAAGAGACTTGGAATCAGTCAAAGCAGCCATAAGCTTTTGACATCCTTCTCCTAGAAGAGACCGGTTTAAGGATTCACATCACAGAAAAGCACAGGAAGATTAGTCTGTGCTACTAAAGAAAGCAAGATTTGTTCTCAAAAGAAATGCAGAGAAAATACAATTTAAGACAACCCCGACTATAAAAAAAAAAAAAAAAAAAAAAAAAAAAAAAATGG
>VWZI01005519.1:17468-28247 GCA_013396835.1 Psilopogon haemacephalus
GTCTTGTTTGGGGTTTTTGGTTTTTTTTTGGGTAGCATGAGCCTGGGAGTGCTGCAGAGATGATGTTCAGGATGCTGCCAGCCCCAGGGGCTGTCACTGCAGCCTGAAGAGCTGCTGATGCAGAGGCAGTGTCCCCACTTAGCCCAGCCCCATGTCCCCAGCTGCCAGCTCCTTGTCACCGGGTCCAGGCCCCGAGGGGAGCTGGGACTGCAGGAGCCCTTCCAAAGCAATCACTCTGAGCTGGTTGGTTTTGACCCTGCTCCAGGTACCAGGAAGCCTTTGGGACCACACTCTCTAGGGCCAGCACCGGGGTGCAGGAACTTCACTTTCTCCCAGGCTGGGCCCAGGGTTTTCTCCCTGGGTGATCATCTGGATGGGTTCACATCAGGCAAGGGCAGGGAATGTCCTCTGGCATGTGGCATCAGCAGCCTGGGAGGAGACAGCAGAGAATCAGGCAGGGTTAGAATCAGAGAATCAGTCAGGGTTGGAAGGGACCACAAGGAGCAGCCAGTTCCAACCCCCCTGCCATGCCCAGGGACACCCTACCCTAGAGCAGGCTGCCCACAGCCTCTGCCAGCCTGGCCAAAAACACCTCCAGGGATCTAGGGTAAGGCAGGAGGATCAGCTTGAAAATCATTCACATCATTCCTCACCC
The DNA here is from genome assembly GCA_013396835.1 of Psilopogon haemacephalus. Lineage (NCBI taxonomy): Eukaryota > Metazoa > Chordata > Aves > Piciformes > Megalaimidae > Psilopogon > Psilopogon haemacephalus. Next base: position 18,124 of record VWZI01005519.1, read on the forward strand.
AGCCTAGCCAAAAACACCTCCAGGGATCTGGCCCCAAACACCTCCCTGCAGGGGCAACCCATTCCAGCCTCTCACCACTCTCATGCTCAGGAACTTCCTCCTCACCTCCAGCCTCAATCTCCCCACCTCCAGCTTTGCTCCATTCCCCCCAGTCCTATCACTCCCTCACAGCCTCAAAAGTCCCTCCCCAGCTTTTTTGAAGCTCCCTTCAGATTCTGGAAGGCCACAAGAAGGTCACTTGGGAGCCTCCTCTTCTGCAGCCTGCACAGCCCCAACTCTTTCAGTCTGTGCTCACAGCAGAGCTGCTGCAGCCCTCTGAGCATCCTCGAAGCCCTTCTCTGCACACCTCCAGCATCTCCACATCCCTCTTGGCCCAGGGGCTCCAGCACTGGATGCACTACTCCAGGTGGGCTCTCAGCAGAGCACAGCAGAGGGTGCAAGGAGTGCACAAGCCTTCTCCTAACCTTCTCCTTTAACTCCTAAGCTTCTCTTTTAACTCCTAAGCTTCTCCCCTTAACTCCTAAACTTCTCCTTTAACTGGGTTAGGGCTTTCTGTGCCTCGGTTTCTCCCATTGCTCTCCACTCTCCTCTACCATGTGGCAGGAGGAGGCAGGGGAAGCCTGCTGGCTGCAGTCCCTGCTGAAGGCACTGGATGCTATTCTTAGCTTGAAGGGAAGTGAAAGTGTGTCTGTGCCTCAGCACTTGAGTCCTCCCTCTTTGTACAATCTGCACAGAAACAAATTCACCTCCCTGCAGCCAACCCCCTCCGCTCCTCTCCCCGGCCAGGAAATCACCAACTTGCAGGGGGAGAAGCCAAAGGATCCCAGGAGCACAGGATGTGAGGGGTTGGAAGGGACCCAAGGAGGTCATCGAGTCCAACACCCCCTTCCAGAGCAGGACCAGACAATCTAGCACAGATCACGGAGGAACACATCCAGACAGGCTTTGGAAGGCTCCAGAGAAGGAGACGCCACAACCTCTCTGGGCAGCCTGTGCCAGTGCTCTGGGAACCACACAGGCAAGAATTGTCCCTTGGGCAGGGACACCCTACCCTAGATAGAATCATAGAATCAGTCAGAGTTGGAAAGGGACCACAAGGACCATCCAGTTCCAACCCTCCTGCCATGCCCAGGGACATCCTACCCTAGAGCAGGCTGCCCACAGCCTCTGCCAGCCTGGCCAAAAACACCTCCAGGGATCTGGCCCCAAACACCTCCCTGCAGGGGCAACCCATTCCAGCCTCTCACCACTCTCATGCTCAACAACTTCCTCCTCACCTCCAGGCTGAATCTCTCCACCTCCAGCTTTGCTCCATTCCCCCCAGTCCTGGCACTCCCTCACAGCCTCAAAAGTCCCTCCCCAGCTTTTCTGTATCCCACTTCAGATCCTGGAAGGCCACAAGAAGGTCCCCTGGGAGCCTCCTCTTCTCCAGCCTGCGCAGCCCCAACTCTAAAAAGACACCAATGAAGACCCACATGGAGAACCCTATGAAGTCTCCTGTACAGACTCCTATTGAGACTGCTATGGTAACCCCTGTAAAGACCCATATGAAGACCCCAATAGAGAACCCTACAGATACTTCTATAGAGACCTCTACAGAGATCATAGAATCATAGAATCAGTCAGGGTTGGAAGGGACCACAAGGATCAGGCAGTTCCAACCCCTCCTGCCATGCCCAGGGACACCCTACCCTACATCAGGCTGCCCACAGCCTCTGCCAGCCTGGCCAAAAACACCTCCAGGGATCTGGCCCCAAACATCTCCCTTGCCTAGTCCCTGCACATTTCTGCTCTGAGGAGTTTGTTTGGGCTGTTGGGTTTGAGTATTTTGGTTTTATTTTTCTTCCCCCCTCCCTCAGCTGTCTCTTAGCATCATCTGCCCTGAACTAAAGCACCTCCTGTGCTGCAAGGGTCACTCCCCAAGTGTTGGGTAGCAGCAGCTTAGGGCAGCCAGATGGTGAAGGTTGCTGGTTTAGAGCAGCTGCAGCATAATCAGGTTGCTTTGGTGGTGCACAACCTCCATGGTGACTCCACCCCAAGACCAGGGACTGGAGGGAGTCTCTGCTACCAAAGCAGCTCCATCATGTCTCAAAGGCAGATGGTTAGGGAGAGGAAAAAAAACCAACCCCAAAACAACAAACCAACCCAACCAACCCAAGCCTTGTGTTAAGTGACAGTGGAGCTGAGCTGTGTCCTGGGCTGGCTGGGGAAATTCCGTTCAAAAGATTAAAAAAACCAAAAAAACAACTCAAAAACTGGAGCAAAGCAAATCCTGGAAGGGAGAAAGTAAACAGGCAGAGAAACTGGGACACAAATTCCAAGCCAGAAGAGCTCTTTGCTGCTGGTTGACAGGGAAAGCTCAGGTGACTCATGCTGGGGATGTCAGACGGGTTCCAGCCTCTCCTGGGGCCTGACTAACTGCTGAGCAGCTCCCTGGTGATGGGCTCTGTGACAAGGACCTTTATGGCTCCTGGCCCTCTTTGCAGTGGGGGCAGATCTCTGTGGGAGGCAGCAGCTCCCAGCCTGGCCAGCAGCTCACCACCTCCCCAGCCTGTCCCCAACTCCCCAGCCTGGCCAGCAGCTCACCACCTCCCCAGCCAGTCACCACCTCCCCAGCCTGGCCAGCAGCTCACCACCTCCCCAGCCAGTCACCACCTCCCCAGCCTGGCCAGCAGCTCACCACCTCCCCAGCCTGTCACCACCTCCCCAGCCTGGCCAGCAGCTCACCATATTCCCAGCCTGTCACCCTGTCCCCAGCCTGGCCAACAGCTCCCCACGTCCCCAACCTGTCACCATGTCCCCAGCCTCGACAGCAGCTCACCACATCCCCAGCCTGTTACCATGTCCCCAACCTGGCCAACAGCTCGCCACCTCCTTGGCCTGGCCAGCAGCTCATCACTTCCCAGCCTGGCCAGCAGCTCACCATGTCCCCAGCCTGGACAGCAGCTCACCAAGTCTCCAGCCTGGCCACCACCTCACCCTGTCTCCAGCCTGGCCAGCAGCTCATCACCTCTCAGCCTGGCCAGCAGCTCATCACCTCTCAGCCTGGCCAGCAGCTCATCACCTCCCAGCCTGGCCAGCAGCTCAGTGCTTGTGGAGCCCAGCTCCTCCTAGGAGCACCAGATCCCTGGGAGAGGAAGGAAGACACCCAGGGAATGGACCCTCCCTGCTGTTACCAAGCATCCATCCCTCAACCTTTCCCCCGTGCCCTGTGCCGAGCGAGACCTCCCCAGCGGGACCTCCCCAGCGGGACCTCCCCAGCTCTTTTCTGTCGGACGGATCCAGCCGTGCCCAGCCCCGGGAGCCTCCGAGGGCAATTTGGCAGCAGGTGCCACCCCCCCCTGCTCCTCGCTGATGTAATCCTGCTCCCTGCCACCAAGCCAAAGGCTGCCAGGAATAAACAGCCCCAGCAGGCTGCTCATCTCCGAATGCCTTTCCATAAGGGGAGCGAACCTGCCGGCACCGAGCTGCTGGCGGAGGTGCTGCTGCCTCCCGGCTCACTTCCAGCCCAGCAGGGTCACCGGGGGCCAGCCAGGGAAAAGAGGCAGTGGCTGCTGCTGCAGAGCCTGGGACCTGCTGCCTGCTGCCCATCCTTGCACTGGGTGCTGAGTCCCTCGGCCACAGGCAGAAGGTTGCAGCTCGGTCACGGTGGAGACAGCTGGAGAAAGGTCCTGAGGGTGTTAGACGTTGGAAAGGACCCCAGAAGGTCATAGAATCATAGAACCAAAGACTCATAGAATGAATCATAGAATCACAGAATGGATCACAGAATCATAGAACCAAAGAATCATAGAATGAATCACAGAATCATAGAATCATAGAACCAAAGAATCATAGAATGAATCATAGCATCATTGAATCACAGAATCATAAAATCATAGAATGAATCATAGAATCATAGAATCACAGAACCATAGAACAAAAGATTTATGGAATGAATCACAGAATCACAGAATCATAGAATGAATCATAGAATCATGGAATCCTAGAATCAGGCAGGGTTGGAAGGGACCACAAGGATCAGCCAGTCCCAACCCCCCTGCCATGCCCAGGGACACCCTACCCTAGAGCAGGCTGCCCACAGCCTCTGCCAGCCTGGCCAAAACCACCTCCAGGGATCTGGCCCCAAACACCTCCCTGCAGGGGCAACCCATTCCAGCCTCTCACCACTCTCATGCTCAACAACTTCCTCCTCACCTCCAGCCTCAATCTCCCCACCTCCAGCTTTGCTCCATTCCCCCCAGTCCTCTCACTCCCTCACAGCCTCAAAAGTCCCTCCCCATCTTTTTTGAAGCTCCCTTCGGATCCTGCAAGGCCACCAGAAGGTCCCCTGGGAGCCTCCTCTTCTGCAGCCTGCACAGCCCCAACTCTTTCAGGCTGTGCTCACAGCAGAGCTGCTGCAGCCCTCTGAGCATCCTCGGGGCCCTTCTCTGCACACCTCCAGCATCTCCACATCCCTCTTGTCCCAGGGGCTCCAGCACTGGATGCACTACTCCAGGTGGGCTCTCAGCAGAGCACAGCAGAGGGGCAGAATCACCTCCCTGGCCCTGCTGCCCACACTGCTCCTGCTGCAGCCCAGCCTCTGCTTGCCTTTCTGGGCTCCAAGTGCACACTGCTGCCTCATCTTCAGCTTCTCCTCCAGCAGCATCCCCAAGTCCCTCTCCTCAGGGCTGCTCTTCAGCCACTCCCTACCCACCCTGGATTGGTGCTTGACATTACCTCCACCCAGCTGCAGGACCTTGTTGAACCTCCTGAGGTTGTCTTGTGCCCACCTCTGCAGCCTGTCCAGGTCCCTCTGGCTGCCATCCCTGCCCTCCAGCCTGGCTGCTGCACCACACAGCTTGGTGCAGGGCATCAGCAAACTTGCTGAGGGATCTCTGAGGTCCTTTCCAACCTAAGCCATTCTGCCATGCCCTTTAAATCCCTCCCTGCTCAGCACTGGGGCAGCCCCAGCCCAGGCCATCTTCCCTTGGACCCATAGCATCAAACAAACTCCTGATCCTCTGCAGCTCCATTTTTGGTACCAGAGCATCCCCTCCTTGCTGCCCTCTCCGTGCCTCCCAGCTGGGCCTTTCCTCCAGCCCTGTCAGACATCTGAGCTGACAGCTTTAACCAGGGTGAATTTTTGATGAACAAGCCATTAAATATTTGTGGCCATCCCCATGAGCCTTCAATTATTCAGCCTGGAAGTGCAGGCAAGGTCAAGGCAGCTCTGGCAGCAGCGTCCTGGGCTCTCCCTGTGTCAGCAAAGGACACAGTGGCTGCCTGAAGGGTGCTGGGGGGGAGGAGGGTGGCTGGAGAGCATGGGCAGAGCCAGCTGGAGATGCTCTACCCCACACTGAAGGGAGTAAAAAACCCCCAGAGGTGAAGGCAGTTCACCAGCAGAATCGTTTTAACTCCCATTAAAAAAGCCTTCCCAGAGGCTACTTGAGCCAGGCAAAGCCTCCCTGGGGTGGAGGCAGTGCTGGGACACCTTGCTGGGGCCTTCCTGGGTCCCATGCTCACATCTTCCACTGCTCCATGGATTTGTTCCTTTGGCCATGGAGTTGCTCCCAGGCAGCACAGCTCCAGGCTGGTTGTGGCCTCTCATAGAATCAGTCAGGGTTGGAAAGAACCACAAGGATCAGCCAGTTCCAACCCCCCTGCCATACCCAGGGACACCCTACCCTAGAGCAGGCTGCCCACAGCCTCTGCCAGCCTGGCCAAAAACACCTCCAGGGATCTGGCCCCAAACACCTCCCTGCAGGGGCAACCCATTCCAGCTTCTCACCACTCTCATGGTGCAGAACTTCCTCCTCACATCGAATCTGAATCTCTCTCCTATTACTGGAAAGTTTTATAGCCACTCACTGTTGATGATTAATCACCCTGCTTTAATTGCTGCTGCTCTGGCTGGCAGAGGCCCAGCAGGGATTTTATTCCTCTTGGCTGCTTCCCCGCAGGTAGGTTCCAGGACTGGGAAGTGTTGAGCAGGAGCAACCCCCACAGCTGAGCTCAGTAGGGTGAAGGTTTGGGTGGTGGCCCTGCAATCAGTGTCAGCTCAAGGACCAGCACCTTGGAGGATGCTCAGAGGGCTGCAGCAGCTCTGCTGTGAGCACAGCCTGAAAGAGTTGGGGCTGTGCAGGCTGGAGAAGAGGAGGCTCCCAGGGGACCTTCTTGTGGCCTTGCAGGATCTGAAGTGGGCTACAAAAAAAGCTGGGGAGGGACTTTTGAGGCTGTCAGAGAGTGGCAGGACTAGGGGGAATGGAGTAAAGCTGGAGGTGGAGAGATTCAGAGTGGAGGTGAGGAGGAAGTTGTTGAGTATGAGAGTGGTGAGAGGCTGGAATGGGTTGCCCCTGCAGGGAGGTGTTTGGGACCAGCTCCCTGGAGGTGTTTTTGGCCAGGCTGGCAGAGGCTGTGGTGAGGCTGCTCTAGGGTAGGGTGTCCCTGGGCATGGCAGGGGGGGTGGGACTGGCTGATCCTTGTGGGCCCTTCCAACCCTGACTGATTCTATGATTAAAGGGCAGGACTTTACAGCCCCATCCAGCTGGGCTCCCATCGCCACATGGCATGGAGAGCAGAAGCCAGGTGCTCTCCTCCTCCTCCAGATGGAAACCCAAGGATTAGCCAGGCTCTTCCATTGCCATGACAACCCTAAAACACTTATCAGAGATAATTGCTGTGAGGCTGAGTCCTGATCTGCTCTGGGCACCACAGTGCAGCACATTGCCTGCTGCCCCAATTGGGTGGGCAGCAGGAGCAGGGCAGTCCTTGTGCCCCTGTGCTCAGAACTGCTCAGGCCACACCTTGAGTGCTGTGTCCAGTTCTGGGCTCCTTAGTTCAAGAGAGATGCTGAGGTGCTGGAAGGTGTCCAGGGAAGGGCAGCAAGGCTGGGGAGGGGCCTGGAGCACAGCATTGTGAGGAGAGGCTGAGGGAGCTGGGGGTGTGCAGCCTGCAGAAGAGGAGGCTGAGGGCAGAGCTCATTGCTCTCTGCAGCTACCTGAAGGGAGGTTGTGGCCAGCTGGGGTTGGGCTCTGCTGCCAGGCAGCCAGGAACAGAAGGAGGGGACACAGCCTGAAGCTGTGCCAGGGCAGGTTCAGGCTGGATGTTAGGAGGAAGTTGTGCACAGAGAGAGAGATTGGCATTGGAATGGGCTGCAGGGGAGGTGGTGGAGTCCCCATCCCTGGAGGTAAGAGGAGGCTGCATGAGGCACTCAGTGCCATGGGTTAGTGAATGAGAAGCTGTTGGGTGCTAGGTTGGACTCAATGATCTCAGAGGTCTTTTCCAACCTGCTTAATTCTGTGATTCTGTGAACTGTCCTCTTGCCTTGGAAACCTGCATCTTGACATTAGCAGCTCCATCCAAACATGAGGAGAAACTTTAATTTAAGGGTGATGGAGCTCTGGAGCAGGTTGCAGGAGAGAGGCTGTGGAATCTCCATCCCTGGACACAGTCAAAACCCACCTGGACATATTCCTATGTGACCTTCTCTAGGTGACCCTGCCTTGAAGATCTCCAGAGGTCCCTTCCATTCCCTACTCTTCTGTGGCCTTCTGAGCAGCCATTTGCCATCCCATTGCAGCCATGCTGGATACTACAGGCAGAGGATGAGAGCAGTGACACCCTCCTGTCCCCAAAAGCTTCTGAAGGGGCAGGGCAGGGCTCTCGAAGCAAGGAGCTGCTTTTTTCCCCACTGGGTTAACAGGAGGTGCAGCCACACTCCTGAGAGCTTGCCCACAGCAACCACAGAACAGGTTGGGTTGGAAGGAACCTTAAAGCTTCTCCAGCTCCAACCCCCAGCCATGGGCAGGGACACCTCCCAACCAGCCCAAGTTGCTCAAAGCCTCATCCTGGCCTTGAGCATCTCCTCAGCCTGGCCTTGAGCACCTCTAGGGAGGGGGTAGCCACAACCTCCCTGGGCAAACTGTGCCAGTGTCTCCCTCACCCTCGTTTCTTCCTCATCTCCAGCTTCAATCTGTGCTCCTCAAGCTTCAATCCATTCCCTCTTGTCCTATCACTACAGGCCCCTGTGAAAAGGTCCCACTCGAGCTGCCTGGCTGTGGCAGGCAGGAGAATGATGTTCCTTGTGGTCCCTTCCAACCCTGACTGATTCTGTGATTCCATCCTATGAATCCATTTCCAGCACTTCATTCTTATAATTATTACTAATAATAATAATTTTTAAAAATGCCTTAAAATGGTGCTGCTGACCTTGGCACAAAGCGTGCCCAGGACTCAGAACCAGTTGGGGTAAGTAAATGGGATTTTTGGATCCATCTCAAGTCATTAACTCCTCCGAGGCTGTCATTAAATCCCAAGGAAATGCCCTGGGACTTGGCTCAGCGCTGCCTAATTAATAGCAGCTCCCATTCCTAGGAGCCCAGGGCCAAATCCTGAAGTCATCCTGTGCAAAGCTTCTCCCTTTGGCTTGCAGGAGCTGCTCCTCCAGCCCCTGGTGGCTGTGGTGGCAGCAGGAGAGAAGACCATGCAGAGGGGTGTGAGTGATGGGTGGTGTGTGTGTGTGGATGGGGCAGGATGTGGGTGCTGGTGGGTGAGGATGAGGTGGGATGCAGGTGCTGCAAGGCAGAGATGCTGCAGGGTGTAGATTCTGGGGGGTATGGTTGCTGTGGGAGATGGATGTTGAGGGTTGCAGGTGCTGCAGAAGGCTGATTTTGGGGGATGCAGGTGGCATGGGATGTGGATGCTGTGGGATATGGCCACTATGGGATGCAGGTTCTGTGGGATGCAGGTGGTGTGGTATACGGATGCTGTGGGATATGGCTGTTGAGGGCTGCAGGTGCTGCAGCATACAGTTTCTGGGGGATGTGGATGCTGGGGGATGTGGCTGCTGGGGGATGTGGCTGTTGAGGGCTGCAGGTGCTGCAGCATACAGTTTCTGGGGGATGTGGATGCTGGGGGATGTGGCTGCTGGGGGATGTGGCTGTTGAGGGCTGCAGGTGCTGCAGCATACAGTTTCTGGGGGATGTGGATGCTGTGGGATATGGCCACTGAGGGATGCAGAAGCTGCAGGATGCAGACTCTGTGGGATGTAACCACTGTGGGATATGGCTGTTGAGAGGTGCAGAAGCTGCAGGATGCAGATTCTGTGGGATGCAGGTGATGTGGGATATTGATGCTGTGGGATATGGCCACTGTGGGATGCAGATGCTGCAGGATGCAGATTCTGTGGGATGCAGGTGATGTGGGATATTGATGCTGTGGGATATGGCCACTGTGGGATGCAGATGCTGCAGGATGCAGATTCTGTGGGATGCAGGTTCCGAGGGATGCAGATGATGTGGGATGTGGCTGCTGTGGGATATGGCCACTGAGGGATTCAGGTGTTGGATGATGCAGATTCTGTAGGATGCAGTAGATGTAGGATGCAGATTCTGTGGGGTGCAGATGATGTGGGATGTGGATGTTATGGGATATGGCCACTGAGGGATGCAGAAGCTGCAGGATACAGATTCTGTGGGATGTGACTGCTGCGGGATATGGCCACTGAGGGATGCAGAAGCTGCAGGATACAGATTCTGTGGGATGTGACTGCTGCGGGATATGGCCACTGAGGGATGCAGAAGCTGCAGGATACAGATTCTGTGGGATGTGACCACTGTGGGATATGGCTGTTGAGAGGTGCAGAAGCTGCAGGATGCAGATTCTGTGGGATGCAGGTGATGTGGGATGTGGCTGCTGTAGGATGTGGCCGTTGAGGGCTGCAGGTGCTGCAGCATACAGTTTCTGGGGGATGTGGATGCTGGGGGATGTGGGTTCTGTGGGACACAGGTGCTGTGGACCGCAGATTCCTTGGGATTCAGGTTCTGCAGGTCTGGGCTGTGGGTCCAGCATCTGCAGCAGCCAATGTGGGTGCCGGTCCAGCAGAAAGGGACCCACAGTCCCAGACCCACACTTTGCTGTGGGCTTAAACCACACCAAGCACCACACCACGTCCAGGACAACCTCTGTGAGGCACGAGCATGACGCCGAGCACTGCACTACATCATCCTAGCACCGCGGAGCCGTGCAGGAAACCTTCACACAGGCTCCTGCTCCCTCCATCCCCAGCCAGGGTTAGGCAGCAAGCGCCGATTTCCTTCCCCCTCTGCCTTCCAACAGCTCTCATGCAATTAGCTTTATCCCCC
>VWZI01005520.1:53976-69365 GCA_013396835.1 Psilopogon haemacephalus
GTGTGTGTGTGAGTGTGTGAGAGAGTGTGTGTGAGAGAGGGTGTGAGAGAGTGTGAGTGTGTGAGAGCGTGCGTGAGTGTGAGAGAGTGTGTGAGTGTGAGAGTGAGTGTGTGTGAGAGTGTGTGAGTGTGTGTGTGAGTGTGTGAGAGCGTGCGTGAGTGTGAGAGAGTGTGTGTGAGAGTGTGAGACTGTGTGTGAGTGTGTGTGTGAGTGTGTGAGTGTGAGAGTGTGTGAGAGTGTGTGAGTGTGTGTGTGAGTGTGTGAGAGAGTGTGTGAGAGTGTTTGTGAGAGTGTGTGAGACAGTTTGTGTGTCAGTGTGTGAGTGTGAACTTCCTCTTGGCCTCTGCTTTCCTCACCAGCTCAGCACTTTGCTTCCATGCTGCTGCTATTTCACCAGGTGCTCCCCAACAGACACTTGGGCAGAACAGCCATATTTGGAACTCTAATTTGCTGCATCTCACCAGCATCCATCTGCATCTACCACTAATTTTCAACTTCCATCCACTCCCATCTGTGGGTTGTATTTTATTTCATTTTGTACTTTGTTTTTTTTTCCCTTCCCCCTACCCTCTGTAATTCCCCTTACCTTATACCTGTGCCTTGCATTTTGTTCCCTCTCCCCCATATCCTCTGTCATTCCCCTTACCTTATACCTGTATCTTGTATTTTGTTCCCTATCCTCTGTAATTCTCCTTACCTACAGTACCTTCTATTTATAGTTTAAGTTTATTTTTTACTTTCAAATCAACTTAAGTATTTATTGAGCTTTTGAGCTCAGGTGGGGGCTAGCTTAAACCAACACAGGGCTGAAGTGCTCCCACTTGACCAACTTTATGGCTTAAACTCCTGCCATTTCCCTTCAAACACCAGACCTCCAGAGGCTGAAGAACAGAGAGTCAAACTCCCTTCGTTTTCACACACTTCTCTGCATCAGTTTTGCTGCCTGTGTTGAGAGACATTACATCATCCCTGACATTACTCCACCAAAGATGTTACTCCACAGTGATGCTACTCTGCCAGCAGTTCTCCTACCAAGGCTGCTCTGGTTCTCTCAAGCCAAGCTGGCAAACTAATCTCCCACCAGAGCCTCAAACTCCCTTCATCTTCACACACTTCTCTGCATCACTTTTGCTGCCTGTGTTGAGAGACATTACATCATCCCTGACATTACTCCACCAAAGATGTTACTCCACAGTGATGCTACTCTGCCAGCAGTTCTCCTACCAAGGCTGCTCTGGTTCTCTCAAGCCAAGCTGGCAAACTAACCTCCCACCAGAGCCTCAAACTCCCTTCATTTTCGCACACTTCTCTGCATCAGTTTTGCTGCCTGTGTTGAGAGACATTACATCATCCCTGACATTACTCCACCAAAGATGTTACTCCACAGTGATGCTACTCCGCTAGCAGCTCTCCTACCAAGGCTGCTCTGGTTCTCTCAAGCCAAGCTGGCAAACATATCTCCCACCAGAGCCTTAAACTCCCTCCATTTTCAAACACTTCTGTGCATCAGTTTTGCTGCCTGTGTTGAGAGACATTATATCATCCCTGACATTACTCCACCAAAGATGTTACACTACAGTGATGCTACTCTGCCAGCAGTTCTCCTACCAAGGCTGCTCTGGTTCTTTCAAGCCAAGCTGGCAAACTAACCTCCCACCCCCATCAATAAAATGGCTATTTTTAGCCTCACACTCTATAGCTACACCCATAACATAAGGGAACATTAACGTAGTTAATAAAATTGGGCTATAAATAAGGAGTAGAACAGCGGCGCTGCCTTAGAAGCACACCTGGGATTTGACACTGGGAACGATTTTCCATTTAGCTCCTTTCCTAACAGGGCAAGAAGACCTCTCAGTAACACAACCTGAGTGTTAAAGTGCTCACACTTGGTTTCTGGTTTCTTTCACAGCGTTGCTCTGCCCCCACCCTGTATGCGTGACAGCTTCAGGCATGCATCTGTGCGACCGTGACCAATGCTGCAGCCCCGCATGATTTGTGGGTCTGTTTCTTGCACCACAGACCTTAAGGAATTAGGTCAGAGCGATGCTGCTTGTGTCATCTCCCACCTACCTCCACCCCCCAGATTTATTATCTGTTTGCCTCCCTGGCAAGCTCATCCTCACAAAGCAAGCCCCAGCTCACCAGACCCCGGCGTGATCAGCGGACCCTCCAGCTCGAAGGCGTCATCGTCACATTGATCATCCAATTTCTTCTTTTTTTTCTTGGATGGATCCCTGGGTTTCCTCAAAAGGGAGAGCTCTTCTGGATGCCTGATGTCTGGGGAGAAAACGGATCGCTTTTAGAAAGGCATGATACAAAAGAAGGGAGAAAAGAGAATATTCTTCCTTTAGAGCCACAGAACTGCTTAGGCTGGGAAAGAACTTTTACGATCATGGAGCCCAACCATTAACTTTGCTCTCATCAGACCCCACCTGGAGTACTGTCTGCAGTTCTGGAGTCCCCAGCACAGGAAGGACATGGAACTGCTGGAGAGAGTCCAGAGGAGGGCCACGAAGATGATCAGAGGGCCGCAGCAGCTCTGCTATGAGGACAGGCTGAGAGAGTTGGGGCTTTTCAGCCTGGAGAAGAGAAGGCTTCGAGGAGACCTTATAGTAGCCTTCCAGTATCTGAAGGGGGCCTACAGGAAGGCTGGGGAGGGACTGTTCACAAGGTCTTGTAATGAGAGGATGAGGGGGAATGGGTTCAAATTGGCGGAGGGGAGATTTGAACTGGATGTTAGCAAGAAATTCTTCACAGTGAGGGTGGTGAGGCACTGGAACAGGTTGGCCAGGGAGGTTGTGGCTGCTCCCTCCCTGGAGGTGTTCAAGGCCTGGCTGGACGAGGTCTTGAGTGACCTGATCTAGTGGGAAGTGTCCCTGCCTATGGCACAGGGGAGTTGGAACTGGATGATCTTTAAGGTCTCTTCCAACCTAAACCATTCTATGATTCATTCTATGATTTATGGAGGAAAAGACACCTCGAAATTTGCACTTCCAACTGGACCACTGGTCACTGCCAAGTCACCACTAAACCATGCCCCTCAGCACCACATCTACCTGCTCACTGCCAGGTCACCACTAAACCATGCCCCTCAGCACCACATCTACCTGCTCACTGCCAGGTCACCACTAAACCATGCCCCTCAGCACCACATCTACCTGCTCACTGCCAGGTCACCACTAAACCATATCCTTCAGCTCCACATCTACCTGCTCACTGCCAGGTCACCACTAAACCATATCCTTCAGCTCCACATCTACCTGGCTTTTAAACCCTTTCAGGGATGGTGACTCCATCAATTCCCTAGGCAGCCTGCTCCAGGCCTTGACAGACTTCCAGGGAAGAAATTTTTCTCAGTGTCTAACCTAAACATTCCTTGGTCTTTGCTTTTGCCCTACCACCTGATACTTGGGAGAAGAGTTTGACCCTCACCTGGCTCCAATCTCCTTTCAGGGAGTTGTGGAAAATGAGAATGTTTCCCCTCAGCCTCCTTTTCCCAGAATTAAACAACCTGAGTTCCCTCAGCTGCTCCTTCCAAGACCTGTCCTCCACACCCTTCACCAGCTTTGTCAACCTCCTCTGGACCTACCCAGCACCTCAATGTCCTTCTTGGAGTGAAGGGTCCAAAACTGAACCCAGTATTCAAGTTGCAAACAACATCCAACAACACACATTACATCCCTTGGCTGATTCTCCTTCTTTGCAATGGTTAAAAATCAAGCTGAGAACATTTTCCTTGCCAGCCTGTTGGAAACAAGCCCTGTCCTTGGCTGGAGAACGAGGACAGAATTTGGGTGAAATGTAGAATTGCTCAGGCACAGCCACTCAAATGCAAATCCAAGCACTGCTAGACCCTGGGAAGGAGCCTAGAATCAGTCCCACTCATCTATAAGCACATACATAAATAAGTAAATATATTATATATGTATTAATCAGCAGGTAACCCCCAATTGAGGCACCTGAGCCACAGCCCAGGTGTTCTCACTTCCACAGGAGCAGAGTGGAGTGGAAGTTTTAGAGCCTGTATTTAAGGCACCCACTTTTAAAAGAGATCTTACTCAACTTGTTTCCCTTTTGCAAGGAAACTCTCCCATTTCCCTGACCACAACCAGCCTGAATGATTTTAAAGCTGTGTTATTTGATATGGAGAGTATCCCAGTGTGTTTGTGTTCTCAACCATGGCACTACAGGGAGGGGGCAGGGGGGAGGCTAACAAAAAAGATTTTTAAGGGCAATTTCCCATAAAAGTTAATATTTTGGGTTTGCTGCCTGCTGCAATTGCTTCCAAGTGGGATGGAGCTTTCTGAGAAACCACTGAAGGACCACAGGGCAGCCAGGAGTCCCTCATCAGCTCTGTAAAAAACAAGAGGGGAGAAAAAAAATCCCTCCATTTATGTCACAGAATCACAGACTGGTAGGGATTGGATGGGACCTCTGGAGATCAGGCGTTTGACTCTGTTCTACATGACAACCTGGTCACCAAACTGGAAAAACATGGACTTCATAGAATGGGTTAGGTTGGAAGGGACCTCAAAGCTCAGCCAGTTCCAACCCCCCTGTGCCATAGGCAGGGACACCTCCCACTAGAACAGGTTGCTCAAGGACTCATCCAACCTGGCCTTCAACACCTCCAGGGAGGGAGCAGCCACAACCTCTCTGGGTAACCCGGATGGTTAGAGCACTGCTGGATAAGGAATAGGCTGGATGGTGGCACACAGAGTGGTGCTCAAGGGCACAATGTCCACCTGGAGACCAGTGCCAAGTGGCACCCCTCAGGGGTCAGTGCTGGGCCCAGTGCTGTTGAACATCTTTGTCAGCCACAGGGACAGAGGAATCAGTGCAGCCTCAGCAAGTGTGCAGATGGCACCAAGCTGTGTGGCACAGGAGACTTGCTAGAGGGCAGGGATCCATCCAGAGGGACCTGCACAGGCTGCAGAGCTGTGCCCAGGCCAACCTCAGGACATTCATCAAGACCAGGTGTAAGGTCCTGCACCTGGGTGGGTGCAATCCCAAGCACAACTGCAGGCTGGGTGGGGAATGGCTGAGAGCAGCCCTAAGGAAAAGGCCCTGGGGGTGTGGGGTGAGGAAAAGCTGAAGATGAGGCTGCAGTGTGAGTGCAGCCCAGACAGCAACTGTGTGCTGGGCTGCAGCAAGAGCAGCTGTGGGCAGCAGGGCAAGGGAGGGGATTCTGCCCCTTTGCTCTGCTCTCCTCAGACCTTGCCTCCCAGTCAGCTCTTGCTGAGCATGAGCAAGGTCTGTTCTTAGTCTGCTCTCCAGAGAAAGACAATCCACAGCCTCCCGGGGCAGCCTGGTCCAGGGCTCTGGCATCCTCACAGGAAAGAAGCTTTTCCTTTTCCTGTCCTCAGCTGATACGTGGGAAAAGATCTGGAAAAGCATTTAGCCGGGCACAAAGCCATCCTGCTGCAATGATGAAAGGCTGCAAAACAGATTGGAGAGCTCTAAAATACAACCTGGGTTGGAGAAAAGCAGATTATGGGTCATGCTTGAGCCCGGAAGGAAGAATTCTGAAGCTCTCCTCTGCAGCTGGTTGTCCATGTTCAAACCTCTCTGTAATTTCTAGCAATGGCTGAAAGCAGCCCTGAGGAAAAGGCCCTGGGGGTGTGGGGTGAGGAAAAGCTCAAGATGAGGCTGCAGTGTGAGTGCAGCCCAGACAGCAACTGTGTGCTGGGCTGCAGCAAGAGCAGCTGTGGGCAGCAGGGCAAGGGAGGGGATTCTGCCCCTTTGCTCTGCTCTCCTCACACCCCACCTGCAGCACTGTGTGCAGCTCTGGAGCCTCCAACACAAGAAGGACATGGAACTGATGGAGGCCATGAAGATGCTGAGAGGGCTGCAGCAGCTCTGCTATGAGGACAGGCTGAGAGAGTTGGGGCTCTGTAGCCTGGAGAAGAAAAGGCTTCCAGGAGACCTTAGAGTGGCCTTCCAGTATATGAAGGGGGCTACAGGAAGTCTGTGGAGAGACTTGTAATGAGAGGATGAGGAGGAACAGGTTTAAAGTGGCAGAGGGGAGATTGAAACAGGATGATAGGAGGAAGTTGTTTGCAGTGAGAGTGATGAGACACTGGCACATGTTGCCCAGGGAGGTTGTGGCTGCTCCCTCCCTGGAGGTGTTGAAGGTCAGGTTGGATGAGGCCTTGAGTGACCTGTTCTAGTGGGAGGTGTCCCTGCCTGTGGCACAGGGGGGTTGGAACTGGATGAGCTTTGAGGTACCTAAACCATTCTGTCATTCTATGATTTTCAGTAACTGCCTGTGCACTGCCATCAATCCCATTGTGCCTGTCACATTTTAAGTGACCTCCACAGACAGATGAAGCTAGCCCTGGAATTCCCAAATGCAGAGATGAGACATTTATCCAGAAAGACAAGGAACTACTGGAGAGAGAGTCCAGTGGCAGCAACAAAGATGATGAAAGGAGCAGAGCATCTCTTTGAGAAGGAAAGGCTGAGACAACTGGGGCTGTTCAGCCTGGAGAGGAGCAGCCTGAGAAGGGAACTGATCAATGCTGATCAACAGCTAAAGGATGGGGTGCAAGAGGGCAGGGCCAGACTCTTTTCAGTGGTGCCCAGAGACAGGACAAGGGGCAATGGGCATCAAACTGGAATCCAGGAGGTTCCATCTGAGCAGGGGGAACAGTTTCTTTGCTGCGAGAGTGCTGGAGCCCTGGAGCAGGCTGCCCAGAGAGGTTGTGGAGTCTTCCTCTGTAGGGATTCCAAATCTGCCTGGACACTGTGATCCTGGGCAAGCTGCTGTGGGTGACACTACTGTAGCAAAGGGGTTGGACTGGATGATCTCCAGAGGTCCCTTCCAACATCCACCCTTCTGTGATCTCTCTTATCACAGGTCTCCCATCCCACACCATCATCTGGTCCAGCTCTATTTTAAGCTTTATGTATATTTACTCCCACACTATCTGTGGACTTTATTTATTTGTATTTATAAGCTTTCTTTAATTTAAGCTTCAATGGAACACTGATTTATTATCACCACACACAGAGAGCAGTTCCCAGTGACAGGACAAGGGGTAATGGGCACGAACTTGAAAACAGGAAGCTCCATCTAAACATGAGAAGGAAGTTCTCTCCTTTGAGGGTGGCAGAGAACTGAGACACAGCCAGCCCAGAGAGGTGGTGGAGTTCAGTCTGGGTGGTGAGTGCCTGGATAGCAGCCCTGAGGAAAAGGCCCTGGGGGTGTGGGGTGATGAGAAGCTGAAGATGAGGCTGCAGTGTGAGTGCAGCCCAGACAGCAACTGTGTGCTGGGCTGCNCTCACCACACACACAGAGCAGTTCCCAGTGACAGGACAAGGGGTAATGGGCACGAACTTAAAAACAGGAAGCTCCATCTAAACATGAGAAGGAAGTTCTCTCCTTTGAGGGTGGCAGAGAACTGAGACACAGCCTGCCCAGAGAGGGGGTGGAGTTCAGGCTGGGTGGTGAGTGCCTGGATAGCAGCCCTGAGGAAAAGGCCCTGGGGGTGTGGGGTGATGAAAAGCTGAAGATGAGGCTGCAGTGTGAGTGCAGCCCAGACAGCAACTGTGTGCTGGGCTGCAGCAAGAGCAGCTGTGGGCAGCAGGGCAAGGGAGGGGATTCTGCCCCTCTGCTCTGCTCTTGTCAGACCTCACCTGCAGCTCCCTCCCTGAAGGTGTTGAAGGCCAGGCTGGATGAGGCCTTGAGTGACCTGTTCTAGTGGGAGGTGTCCCTGCCTATGGCACAGGGGGGTTGGAACTGGATGAGCTTTGAGGTCCCTTCCAACCTAAACCATTCTATGATCATCCAGACTTCCAAGGGCCCCCTGCAGATGTTCCTACGTTATCTGCTTTAGTAATCCTGATCTGGCAGGGCAGTTGGACTCCATGATCTGGAGCTGTGGCTGTTTAGCCTGGAGAGGAGGAGGCTCCTGGTCTACCCACATTTCCTTGACCCATTTTCTTTCAAAGTGACCTTTAGCAGGAGCAGCTTCACATCACAGAATCACAAGTTTATCTCTGCCTGGAAGAGACCTCTTCGAGGTCATCCACTCCAACCTTCAACCCAGCACTATACTTCCCCTGTGCTTGGCACTGCTCAGGCCATGTCTTGAGTACTGTGTCCAGTTCTGGTCCTCTCAATTCAAGAGAGATGTTGAGGGCCTGGAAGGTGTCCAGAGAAGGGCAACAAAGCTGGTGAGGAGCCTGGAGCACAGCCCTGTGAGGAGAGGCTGAGGGAGCTGGGGGTGTGCAGCCTGGAGAAGAGGAGGCTCAGGGCAGACCTCATTGCTCTCTACAACTACCTGAAGGGAGGTTGTAGCCAGGTGGGGTTGGGCTCTTCTCCCACGCAACCAGCAACAGAAGGAGGGGACACAGTCTCAAGTTGTGCCAGGGGAAGTTTAGGCTGGATGTTAGGAGGAAGTTGTTGCCAGAGAGAGTGATTGGCATTGGAATGGGCTGCCCAGGGAGGTGGTGGAGTCNTCTCTTCTCTTCTCTTCTCTTCTCTTCTCTTCTCTTCTCTTCTCTTCTCTTCTCTTCTCTTCTCTTCTCTTCTCTTCTCTTCCCTTCCCTTCTCTTCCCTTCCCTTCCCTTCCCTTCGTTCCATTCCATTTCTATTCCATTTCTATTCCTTTTCTATCTTCAGAGGTCCCTTCCACCTCCTACCACTCCCTGATTCTGTGATTATTGTGCTAAACTCAATTCCTGCACCCAGTAACCTACAGTCAGTTTCACCACCCAACTTGTCGACCATTTCTAGCAATAAACATCTCCCACACGCATCCAGGGAGCTCCTCATGTTCCCATTTTTCACAGCCAGCTTACCTCATCGAGAAAAAATCTGCTGGGACAACCAGGGTCGTGCAAAAAAAGGGACAACAAGCAGCACAGGCTAGAATGAGGAGTTCCCTTTGGTATTTTGCTAGGGAAGTTTATACTCTGCTGTTTTATTTATGGTGCATTAGCAACTGATACAACCCCTTTGGCTGAAACCATTCAGAGTGGCCAAGAGAAGGGCTCTGGGCCAAGCACTGGCTCCTGCAAGCAATCTTTTGGAGGCAGCCCAACATTTGACCATCTGATTTCAAAGCCACTTTTTATAGTCCCTCAGTTGTTCGTGACGCTGTCATCGGATTACAAAGGAAAGAGCCAAGATTTGGGCAGCTGCTTCAAAACAGAGTTTGGCTGCAGGGCAGGGCAGAGGCAGTGGCATGCCTGTGATGCTGGAACATCCCTCCCTGTGATGCTGGAACATCTCTGCTTCACTCCAGCCATGCATCTGTCCTTGTGGCCAAGAGGGCCAATGGGACCCTGGGGTATATTAAGAAGAGTGTGTCCAGCAGATCAAGGGAGGTTCTCCTCCTCCTTTAGTTTGCCCTGCTGAGACCTCATCTTGAGTACTGCCTTCAGTTTTGGGCTCCCCAGTTGAAGAGGGACAGGGATCTGCTGGAGATCGTCCAGTGGAGGGCTAGGAGGATGCTGAGGACAGTGGAGCACTGCCTGATGAGGAGAGGCTGAGCGACCTGGGGCTGCTTAGTCTGGAGAGAGAAGACTGAGAAGGGATTTAGTAAATGTTTATAAATATCTGAGGGCTGGGATCAGGAAGGGGGGGACAGGCTCTGCTCACTTGTTGCCTGGGATAGGCTGCAGCACAGGAGGTTCCAGCTCAACACAAGGGAGAATTTCTTGACTGGAAGGTTCCCAGAGCACTGGCACAGGCTGCCCAAAGAGGTTGTGGAGTCTCCTTGTCTGGAGACTTTCAAGGCCTGTCTGGATGCGTTCCTCTGTGACCTGAGATAGATTGTCTGGTCCTGCTCTGGCAGGGGGGGTTGGACTTGATGACCTCTTTGGGTCCCTTCCAACCCCTGACATTCTGTGATCATGCGTGATTCTATCTCTAGAGGTCCCTTCCAAATCCCAACTTTCTATGATTCTATCAAGTCCAATGTTCAACCAAAGGCCACCATGTCCACCTCTCTTACGAGGAGATAATGAGGGAGCTGTGGCTCTTTGGCTTGGAGGAGACTGAGAGGTGACCTCATCCTGTTTTTTAACCGCCACCTGGTTTCAAATTGCATCTTGGAAGTCACCACAACTTCTCCACAGATTTTTCAGTGGGACACTGGAATGGGTTGCCTGTGGATGCCCTCTCCCTGGAAGGGTTCAAGGCCAAGTTAGATGAGGCCTCGAGCAACCTAGTCCTAGTGGAAGGTGTCCCTGCCCATGGCAGGGGTTTGGAACTGGATGATCTTTGAGGTTCCTTCCAACCTAAACCATTCTATGAATCTACAGGAGGTTCCAGCTCAACACAAGGGTGAACTTCTTGACTGTAAGGCACTTGATGATCTCTTTGGGTCCCTTCCAAACCCTAGCATCCTATGAGCCTGTGATCCTGTGCCCTGCTGTTAAGCTCCACATTGCTTCTGCTGGATGTATCATTACCACCAAGACTTTCCCAACCCAACTGAGGGAAGCAGAGGAAACCAAAAACGAAGCCCACCATGATAAAGTAAGGAGAGAACAGGAAAAGCAGCATAAAAGCAACAGTGGTTTCAGCTCCCACCCCAGAATTAAAAGAAAAAAGCAACTCTTCACCCTTCAACCTTTCAGTAAATTGCTGGTGAAAAAGATGTTTGCTGCTGCTTATGATTACAAAGAGTCTTAAAGTGTATTTTGAATGGAGACAAGCTTGGCAAATATGGTGTTTAGTTCCTGTTGCCAACGCAGAGCCTGTCCCAGGGTGTAAGAGCTTACAGATGGTAGGGCTGCAGCTAATTGGAAGCTGGGACAAAATATTGCTCCAGAGAGTTGGTCTTGATGATCCTGTAATGACAGGATGAGGAGGAATGGGTTTAAAGTGGCAGAGGGGAGACTGAAAGTGGATGTTAGGAGGAAGTTGTTTGCAGTGAAGGTAGTGAGACACTGGCACAGGTTGCCCAGGGAGGTTGTGGCTGCTCCCTGCCTGGAGGTGTTGAAGGCCAGGTTGGATGAGGCCTTGAGTGACCTGATCTAGTGGGAGGTGTCCCTGCCTGTGGCACAGGGGGGTTGGAGCTGGATGATCTTTGAGGTCTTTTCCAAGCTAAACCATTCTATGATTCTACTTGATTGGCAAACCCAGTTCCTGTTTTTCTGGCTGTAAAAGCAAGCGAAAGATCCTTAAAGTACCCAAGTGGGGCAGAAATATTCAAGTCCTTTATCTAGCTTTGGGATTTTTTACTGAGTTCTACTGGACCTGGAGGAATCCATTATGCTGGAGCTCGTCATCTGGAGGTAAAACATCTACCCAGAGTTTGACTTGAGCCAGGAGCTTGTTGTGGTAGGATGAGAGGGAATGGATTGAAGTTTGAGAAGGGCTGAATTAGACCGGATCTTAGGAAGAAATTCTTCAGTGTGAGGATGGTGAGACATTGGCACAGGTTACCTAGGGAGGTTGTGGAAGTTCTTTCCCTGGAGGTGTTCAAGGCCAGGTTGGATGAGGCCTTGAGCAACCTGCTCTAGTTGGAGGTGTCCCTGCATATGGGAGGGGAATTGGAACTAGATGATCTTTAAGGTCCCTTCCAACCCAAACTGTTTGGTGATTCTGTGATTTTCACTACGAACTTTCCATTAACTATTTCATCCATGTTTTCCAGCTGAAAGGGTTTTTCTTCACTGAAAGGGTTATCAGACACTGGAATGGTGTGCCCAGGGCAGTGGAGGAATCACCATCACTGGAGGTGTTTAAACAGCATGTGGACCTGCTGCTTAGCGATGTGGTTTAGTGTTGACCTTGCAGTGAGAATAGAATAGAGTAGAACAGAGTAGACTAGACTAGACTAGACTAGAATATAATAGAATAGAATGATGCCAGACCTCCAAGATCATTCAGTCCAACCTATCACCCAGCCCTAGCCAATGTCACTAAGTGCCCCATCCAGGCTTTGCTTCAACACTTCCAGGGATGGGGACTCCACCACCTCCCTGGGCAGCCCATTCCAATGCCAATCACTCTCTCTGCCAACAACTTCCTCCTAACATCCAGCCTGAACCTGCCCTGGCACAACTTGAGGCTGTGTCTCCTCGTTCTGTTGCTGGTTGCCTGGGAGAAGAGCCCAACCCCATCTGGCTACAACCTCCCTTCAGGTAGTTGTAGAGAGCAATGAGGTCTGCCCTGAGCCTCCTCTTCTCCAGGCTGCACACCCCCAGCTCCCTCAGCCTCTCCTCACAGGGCTGTGCTCCAGGCTCCTCACCATCTTTGTCGCCCTTCTCTGGACACCTTCCAGGCCCTCAACATCTCTCTTGAATTGAGGGGCCTGGAGCTGGACACAGTACTCAAGATGTAACCTGAGCAGTGCCAAGCACAGGGGAAGTACAGTGCTGGGTTGAAGGTTGGAGTGGATGACCTCGAAGGTCTCTTCCAAGCAGAGATACACTTGTGATTCTGTGAATCATAGAATGGTTTAGGTTGGAAGGGATCTCAAAGCTCATCCAATTCCAACCCCCTGCCATAGGCAGGGACACCTCCCACTAGATCAGGTCACTCAAGGCCTTGTTCAACCTGGCCTTCAACAGCTCCAAGGAGGGAGCAGCCACAACCTCCCTGGGCAACCTGTTCCTGTGTCTCACCACCCTCACAGTGAAGAACTAAGCCAGGCTGCTCCTGCTAAAGGTCACTTTGATGGAAAATGGGTCAGGGAAATGTGGGTAGAGCAGGAGAAGTGACCTCCTGAACAAGGCTAATGTGTTGACTCTTCAATTGACGCATTGGCGAGGGCTGTGTTTGCTTTCGAGCAGGCTCCTTGTCTGTACACACGAGACAGATGGCACTGGCAACATCTACCAGAAACTGCTGTAAAGGATCCTTTTAGCATTTTCTTTCTGGTTATTGCCTGGGTGCATGCACACCCAGCTCCCCAGCCCCTTCCTCGGTGCCCCTGGCATCGCTGGTGGCAGCCACAGGCAGCAACTATCTGCGAGGACATGCAGCAAGATCCATATGGAGCCTACAGCACCGCACAGAATCTGCTCCAAACCCATTTTTTTCAGCTGGATTACAGCAGGAACCTTTCAACATCTCCTCCAACCCACGCTGGCCCAGCTGCAGTTAAGCTCTAACACTGCTGCAGCTCCGAGTGACTGTCTGGGCAGAAGGGTTTCGTCAGACTTAAAGGATTTGTTGCTTGGAGAAGACTCATCACTTAGACTGGAAGAGTTGGGGCTGTCGAGTCTGGAGAAGAGGAAGCTCCCAGGTGACCTTCTTGTGGACTTCTAGTATCTGAAGGGGGCCTACAAAAAGCTTGCAGAGGTGGGCACAAGCCAACTTCAGGAGGTTCAACAAGGCCAAGTGCAAGGTCCTGCAGCTGGGTAGAGACAATCCCAAGCACCAATCCAGGCTGGGCAGTGAGTGGCTGGAGAGCAGCCCTGAGGAGAAGGACTTGGGGTGTTGGTGGAGAAGCTCAACGTGAGGCAGCAGTGTGCACTTGCAGCCCAGAAAGCCAAGCAGAGCCTGGGCTGGATCAGGAGAATTGTGGCCAGCAGGTGGAGGGAGGTGATTCTCCCCCTCTAATCCACTCTGGTGAGACCCCACCTGGAGTACTGCATCCAGTTCTGGAGCCCCTGGGACAAGAGGGATGTGGACATACTGGAGTGTGTCCAGAGAAGGGCCATGAGGATGCTCAGAGGGCTGCAGCACCTCTGCTGTGAGGACAGATTGAAAGAGTTGGGGCTGTGGAGGCTGGAGAAGAGGAGGCTCCCAGGTGACCTTCTTGTGGCCTTCCAGCATCTGAAGGGGGCCTACAGAAAAGCTGGGGAGGGACTTTTTAGGCTATGAGGTAGTGACAGGACTAGGAGGAATGGAGCAAAGCTGGAGGTGGAGAGATTCAGACTGGACATGAGGAAGAAGTTGTTAAGCATGAGAGTGGTGAGAGCTTGGATTGGGTTGCCCAGGGAGGTGGTTGGGGCTCCATCCCTGGAGGTGTTTGCAGCCAGGCTGGCTGAGGCTGTGGGCAGCCTGATGTAGGGTAGGGTGTCCCTGGGCATGGCAGGGGGGTTGGATCTAGCTGATCCCTGTGGTCCCTTCTAACCCTGACTGATCCTCTGACTCTCTGATTCATCCCTGGAACCGTTTCCAGCTCAGGTTGGAGAGG
Source organism: Psilopogon haemacephalus (assembly GCA_013396835.1). Lineage (NCBI taxonomy): Eukaryota > Metazoa > Chordata > Aves > Piciformes > Megalaimidae > Psilopogon > Psilopogon haemacephalus. The sequence goes on from VWZI01005520.1 coordinate 68,085, forward strand.
GCTCCAAGCAACTTGATCTGCTTGAAGATGTGCTGACTGCAGGGGGTGGAGGGTGGGACTGGATGACCTTTAAAGCTGCCTTTCAACCCAAAGTATTCCATGATTTTATCAAGTGAGGGAAATGCCCTTTGGCAGGAGGAGCAGACAGAAGGATTCCATGGGAGGCATTTCAAAAACGCGAGCAGGAAGGCGGCTGTTGACCTCCAAGAGAAGTTTTTCCAGCTGTTGGGATGGAGCTATTTTACTCCCTACAGGATCTTTTCCATCTGCCTGCAAAAGCCTGCTTGTGTCTGCGTTGTCTCTGTCTGAAGACAAATCCATGGCCTCTTTTTTTCCTCCCCCCTTCACCCTCCTCCATGCAATCTCTCATTTCTTGTCCGGTCACTCAGCTCAGCTGTGCCTATTTATCTCCCAATGAAAAAAAAAAAAAAAATTCCAGAGGTGGGATAAAATCCTCCTTTTTTATATGCTGAGTGGTCTGGAAAGAAAAAAAAAAATGGCTTGAAAGAAAAATTATCTGCTTTGCAGGGCATAAAATTCACAGTTCAAGCTCCTTTGTGCTAAATCCACCAAGTAAATCGTGCAGCTGCTGCAACTTTAACCACCAAGGTGTGGTGTGCTGACACAGGAGAGCAGCTGTGGTCAGAAATGGGACCAAAATCCACATTTCATCACAGAGTCAAGAGTGGTGTGGTTGGAAGGGACCTCAGGAGATGATCCAGTGCTAAAGACCTTTGCTAAAGCAGGGTCACCCACAGCAGCCTGCCCAGCATCACAATATCCAGGTGGGTTTGGAATTTCTCCACAAAAGCAGACTCCACAACCTCTCTGGGCATCCTGCTCCAGGGCTTTACCACTCTCACAGCAAAGAATTTTCTCCTCGTAGAATCATAGAATGGTTTAGGTTGGAAGAGACCTCAAAGCTCAGCCAGTTCCAACTCCCCTGTGCCATAGGCAGGGACACCTCCCACTAGAACAGGATGCCCCAGACCTCATCCAGCCTGGCCTTCAACACCAGGAGCAGCCACAACCTCCCTGGGCAGCCTGTGCCAGTGTCTCACCACCCTCACTGTGAAGAACTTCCCCTTAACATCCTGTTTAAATCTCCCCTCTGCCACTTTAAACCCATCCCTTCTCGTCCTGTCATTACAAGACCTTGTCAATAGTCCCTCCCCAGCCCTCCTGTAGGCCCCTTTCAGATACTGGAAGGTTGCTATAAGGTCTCCTGGAAGCCTTCTCTTCTCCAGGCTGAAAAGTCCCAACTCTCTCAGCCTGTCCTCA
>VWZI01005520.1:75775-94011 GCA_013396835.1 Psilopogon haemacephalus
TCTTCCATTTGGGTCAGTTTGCAATTAAACCTCATCATTTCCTTTTGGCCCAGCCTCTGGTGCTGCTCTGGATGCTGCACAGCAGCTGCAGCCCAGCGCCGGCAAGGAACGAAAGAGGAAAAAGGAGCAAAATGAAGAAGTTGGCAGCAGAGCGCGCTTGGGCCTCACCGTTTCAAAAAGCTGAGTGCATTGCAACTTGGCCCAGGCTGGAAATGGTAAGATTTCCTTCCACACCCATCCCCTAGACATATTTAGAAATAGCTGTGCTACTGCCAAACCCCTCTGCTCGTGGCAGCAAACCCTTCCCTGCTCTGTCTCCATGCCAGGATGTCAACGCCGCCTCCAGGCATCTCCAAACCCCCTCTACTCTGCCCTGCTGAGACCTCACCTGCAGTACTGCATCCAGTTCTGGAGCCCCTGGGACAAGAGGGATGTGTGGATGCTGGAGTGTGTCCAGAGAAGGGCCACGAGGATGCTCAGAGGGCTGCAGCACCTCTGCTATGAGGACAGACTGAAAGAGTTGGGGCTGTGCAGTCTGGAGAAGAGGAGGCTCTGAGGTGACCTTCTGGTGGCCTTCCAGCATCTGAAGGGAGCCTACAGAAAAGCTGGGGAGGGACTTTATAGGCTATGAGGTAGTGAGAGGACGAGGGGGAATGGAGCAAAGCTGAAAGTGGTGAGATTCAGCTGGAGGTGGAGCAAAGCTGGATGTGAGGAGGAAGTTGTTGAGCATGAGAGTGTTGAGAGCCTGGAATGGGTTGCCCAGGGAGGTGGTTGGGGCCACATGCCTGGAGGTGTTTGCAGCCAGGCTGGCTGAGGCTGTGGGCAGCCTGATGTAGGGTAGGGTGTCCCTGGGCATGGCAGGGGGGTTGGAACTAGATGATCCTTGTGGTTCTTTCCAACCCTGACTGATTCTGTGATTCTATGATTCACAGTGCTACTGAGCGTCCAGGAACCATCAGGAGATGCTATTGCTGCCCTCTAAGTACCTCCTGGGATGCTCACATCTCTCCACAAGGATTCCTTTTCAACTCCACAGTCTCAAGTAGAAGGACAGGGGGCAGTGTGGCTGGAGAGCTGCCTGGCAGAAGAGGATCTGGGGGTTGTAATAGACAGGAGCTGAATATGAGCCAGCAGTGTGCCCAGGTGGCCAAGAAGGCCAATGACATCCTGGCTGGGATTAAAAATGCTATGGGCAGCAGGAGCAGGGAGGTGATTGTCCCCTGGACTCGGCTCTGGTGAGGCCACACCTTGAGTATTGTGTTTAGTTTTGGGCACTGCAATCCAGGAGCGATGTGGAGGTGATGGAGTCCAGAGGAGGGCAACAAAGCTGGGGAAGGGCCTGGAGAATAAATCTGATGAGGAGCAACTGAGGGAGCTGGGGATGGTTAGTGTGAGGAAAAGGAGGCTGAGGGCAGACCTCATTGCTGTTTACAACTACCTGAAGGGACATTGTGGAAAGGCTGCTGCTGGGCTCTGCTCACAGGGAATTGGAGACAGAAGAAGGGGGAATGGCCTCAAGCTGAGGCTGGGGAGGGTTAGATTGGATGTTAGAATCATAGAATCAGTCAGGGTTAGAAGGGACCACAAGGATCATCTAGTTCCAACCCCCCATAGGAAGAAGTTTTTTCCCATCAAGAGTGGTCAGGGACTGGAATGAGCTGCCCAGGGAGGTGGTGGAGTCACCCAGCCTGGATGTGTTTCAGGGTGGTTTGGATGTGATGCTTAGGGAGATGGTTGAAGGTGAATCTTGTAGAGTAGGGTTCTAGGTTGGATGTGGTGATCCTGAGGGTCTCTTCCAGCCTGGGTGTTTCTGTGAATCTGTGTGACACAAGGCAGATGTCTGTTGCTAACAATCTCACCATGAGCCAGCAATGGTCACTTGCAGCCCAGGAGACCAACCGTGTTCTGAGCTGCATCAAAACAACTGTGACCAGCAGGATGAAGGAGGTGATTCTGCCCCTCTGCTCTGCTCCTGTGAGACCACACCTGGAGCTCTACATCCAGTTCTGGTGCCTTCAACATGTGGAGGACATAGAACTCCTGGAGTGGGTCCAGAGGAGGCCATAAGGATGATGAGAGAGCTGAAGCATCTCCACTATGGGGACAGGCTGATAGTGTTGGGGCTGTTCAGCCTGGAGAAGAGAAGGCTTCAAGGAGACCTTAGAGGGGCCTTGCAGTAGCTGGAAGAAAGATGGGGAGGGACTTTTTACAAGGGCTTGTTGTGATAGGACAAGAAGGAATGGATTGAAGCTTGAGAAGGGCAGAATTAGACTGGAGAGGGAAGGGATTGAAGCTGGAGGAGGGGAGTTTCAGACTGGATATCAGGAAAGAATTTTCTAGTGAGGGTGGTGAAACAGTGGAACAGGCTGCCCAGGGAGGTTGTGGCTGCTCCCTCTCTGGAGGTGTTGGAAGGTTGGACGAGGCCTTGAGCAACCTGTTCTAGTGGGAGGTGTCCCTGCCTACGGCACAGGGGGGTTGGAACTGGCTGAGCTTTGAGGTCCCTTCAAACCCAAACCGTTTGATGATGATAATTATAGGGAAAGTGCTACTTCAGCTCTCAGCAGGGTGTGCAGGAAGACAAAAAAAACGAAACAAAAAAAGGTTTGAAAAGGTTCTCTGTGGTGATGAACAACTCCAGACAGCTTTGCCCCCACGCTGGGGTTGCCACTCTGTGTGCTAACAGAGCCCTGGGAACGCTGCGCATCTCAGAACACCAAAAAGCTTCAGTTTTGCAAGGGGAAAGAAAAAAAAACCAACAAAAAACCCCCAAAACAAAACACAACAGAGTAGCTTTTTATAGAAGTTTTTTTGGCAAGGGAGGGTGTGGAAATATTACAAATACTTCAGAAGTCAGAGGACGTTCTGTACTGGAGTGGAGACCATTTATAAAGGCAGGAGTGGGACAGGGGAAATAAAAAAAGGTAAGGTCATATTCAGTGTCTGGACTGGATGATGGTGGTGCCTTGCTGGGGCTGGGCTTGCATCACAGCGTGCCCAGATGCCACCATCACCTTCTCTAAGGTTGCATTTCATGGCTGGAGGCTGAAGAAAGGAAAGCTGACTGCTGCCATCCCATCGGTCCCACAGCCTTGGGCAGAGATCATAGAGATCATAGAATGGTTTAGGTTGGAAGGGACCTCTGGAGATGATTCAGTGCAACCCCTTTGCTAAAGCAGGGTCACCCACAGCAGCTTGCCCAGGATCACAATGTCCAGGTGGGTTTGGAATTTCTCCACAAAAGCAGCCTCCACAATCTCTCTGGGCAGCCTGCTCCAGAGCTTCAGCACCCTCACAGCAAAGAATTTTCTCCTCATAGAATCATAGAATGGTTTAGGTTGGAAGAGACCTCAAAGATCATCCTGTTCCAACCCCCCTGTGCCATAGGCAGGGACACCTCCTAGTAGAACAGGTTGTTCAAGGTCTCATCCAGCCTGGCCTTGAACACCTCCAGGGACGAACCAGCCACAACCTTCCCAGGCAACATGTTCCAGTGTCTTACCACCCTCACTGTAAAGAACTTCCTCCTAACATCCAGTTAAAATCTCCCCTCCACCAGTTTAAATGCATTACCCCTTGTCCTGTCATTACAAGACCTTGCAAATAGTCCCTCTCCAGTCTTCCTGTAGACCCCATGGTAGGCATCTCATGGTTTTGGGCAGGAGAGCCTCTCACCAGACTTTCTGCATCCCATCCATCCCCCACAGGCTCACCAGGGTGGGACACACTGTGCAAAAGGGTCCCAATTTCCTGGTGTCCCTCATCCCTGGGGAGCTGAGGATCAGAGTGAGATGGGATTTAGGCAGCTGCTCAACATAAGATGCTCCACAGACTTCATTTTCTGTGCAACAGGACCCCAATTTGCTGATGTCACTCATCCCTGCAAAGCTGAGGATCAGAGTGAGATGGGATTTGGGCAGCTGATCAACACAAGATGCTCCACAGACTTCGTTTTCTGTGCAACAGGGTCCCAATTTTCTGATGTCACTCATCCCTAGAGAGCTGAGGATCATAGTGAGATGGGATCAGAGTGAGATGGGATTTGGGCAGCTGCTCAACACAAGATGCTCCACAGATTGTGTTTTCTGTGCAACAGGGTCCCAATTTTCTGGTGTCTCTCATCCCTGGGGAGCTGAGGATCAGAGTGAGATGGGATTTGGACAGCTGCTCAACAAGGGATTCATAGAATGGTTTAGGTTGGAAGAGACCTCAAAGATCATCCTGTTCCAACCCCCCTGTGCCATAGGCAGGGACACCTCCCACTAGAACAGGATGCTCAAGACCTCATCCAGCCTGGCCTTCAACACCTCCAGGGAGGGAGCAGCAACAACAGATGGATGCTCAGTCTGTGGATGCTCCTCAGACTTTGTTTTCTGTGCAACAGGGTCCCAATTTTCTGGTGTCCCTCATCCCTGGGGAGCTGAGGATCAGAGTGAGATGGGATTTGGGCAGCTACTCAACATAAGATGCTCTATAGACTTCATTTTCTGTGCAACAGGATCCCAATTTTCTGGTGTACCTCATCCCTGGGGAACTGAGTATCACAGTGAGATGGGATTTGGGCAGCTGCTCAACAAGGAATGCTCCAAAGACTGCATTTTCTGTGCAACAGGGTCCCAATTTCCTGGTGTACCTCATCCCTGGGGAGCTCAGGATCAGAGTGAGATGGGATTTGGGCATAGAAAGTGCACCTGCTCCACATGGGATGCTCCACAGCCTTCATTTTCCAAAACAGGTGATTAATTCACACAAAGCTCTTTGAGGATGATGAGGCAGGAGCTGGATGTGATGCCCTACTAGCCTCATGGGAACTAAAAAAAACCCAGGACTGGAAGGGAATTTCTTCATCTTGCACAGCCTCAGGGTGTGTAAGGCAGGGAGTAGTCACGAATTTTGGAGTGTTTCCTCCCAGAGCTGCCTCCTCCCAGCTCCAGAGCTGTTTTTTCCCCTCCCAGCTCTGCCACCATGTCCTCCTCCCACCTACGTGAACTGGAACGATGCCTGCTGCTCTGTTCAGGCTGGAGGACAGACAGCACAGGTCCCAAATCTTCACAGCCAGGAGAAGAGGAGGATGAAAGCTTTTAGTCCATGCCCTGCAGCTCTGCAGCACACGCTGTTTCCCCAGGAGAAGCAGCATCTCCAGGGCAGGAAACGCTGAGGCATGGGAAAAAAAACTTTCAGGCTTGCATCTCACTGTTTGCTTTTCTTCTCCCACGTGCCCACACAGCAGCAGCAGCAGCAGATCCTGCCTGGAATCCTTCACTGCTCCCAGGACACATGGAAAAAAACACACAGGCAGCAGCAGCAGGAGAAAAGGGACGTTGCAAAGAAGCAGCTTAAGGGCATGAGCAGATGCAAGGCATCTGCTGTCTTAAAACCAGATGAAGCTGTTGTGGAGGAAGAGGATTTTTCCACTCCTAGGATGCTGGGTTAAGCATGAGCAATGCAACATAACCATTGTTGGGGGGGGGTTGGAGAAGAAAACAAATTTTCTGCTCATTGTGTGTAGCATATAGAGAATACAGAATGGAAATACAGGACCATAAAGGGTTGGAAAAGACTTTTAAGATCAATGAGTCCAGCCACTGTAAAGTCCACCACTAAGCCATGCCCCTCAGCACCACATCTACACAGCTTCTGAATACCTCCCGGGATGGAAGCTCCACCACTGCTCTAGGCAGCATATTCCAGGACTTGACAACTCTTGCAGGGAAAAAAAAACTGTTTCCAATGTCCAGCCTAAACCTCTCCTGACACAATTTGAGGCCTTTGTCTCTTGTCCTATCACTCGTTATGGGGGAGAAGATACCAACCCAAACCTGGCTCCAACCTCTGTCCAGGGCACTATAGAGAGCAATCAGACTAAAAAGCTCCAGTTCCCTCAGCTGATCCTCACTAGATTTATTCTCCAGACTCTTCACCAGGCTTGGTGGCCTTCTCTAGATACACTCCAGCACCTCAATATCCTTCTTGGAGCGAGGGACCCAAAACTGAACCCCATATTCGAGGCGTGGCCTCACCAGTGTGGGGGACGACAATCACTGCCCTGGTCCCACTGGCCACACTATTGCTGACCTCATCAAGGATGCTGTTGGTTTTCTTGGCCACCTGGGCACACACTGGATCTTATTCAGCCACTGTTAAACAACAACCCCAGGTCCTTCTCCACGACAAAGCTCTGCAATGGAGACACATCTCCTATATCCCCAAATCAACATGAGGCAGCAGTGTGCACTTGCAGCACACAAAGCCAAGCAGAGCCTGGGCTTCAGCAGAAGTGTGGCCAGCAGGGTGAGAGAGGTGATTCTCCTCCTCTACTCTGCCCTGCTGAGACCCCACCTGGAGTACTGCATCCAGTTCTGGAGCCCCTGGGACAAGAGGGATGTGGACATGCTGGAGTGTGTCCAGAGAAGGGCCACGAGGATGCTCAGAGGGCTGCAGCACCTCTGCTGTGAGGACAGACTGAAAGAGTTGGGGCTGTGCAGTTTGGAGAAGAGAAGGCTCCCAGGTGACCTTCTTGTGGCCTTCCAGTATCTGAAGGGGGCCTACAGATAAGCTGGGGAGGGACTTTTTAGGCTCTCAGGTAATGAGAGGAGTAGGGGGAATGGAGGCGGGGAGATTCAGATTGGATGTGAGGAGGAAGTTGTTGAGCATGAGAGTGGTGAGAGCCTGGAATGGGTTGCCCAGGGAGGTGGTTGGGGCCACTTCCCTGGAGGTGTTTGCAGCCAGGCTGGCAGAGGCTGTGGGCAGCCTGATCTAGGGTAGGGTGTCCCTGGGCACGGCAAGGGGGTTGGAACTGGATGATCCTTGTGGTCCCTTCCAACCCTGACTCATTCTGTGATTCTCTACTGTGGTTCCTGAACTTACATGATTCCTGAGTCTGCAGAATGAAGTCCCTTCCAACCTAAACCATTCTATGATTCTATATCCCTGGAGGTGTTTGCAGTCAGGCTGGATGAGGCTGTGGGCAGCCTGATCTAGGGTAGGGTATCCCTGGGCATGGCAGGGGGGTTGGAACTTGATGATCCTTGTGGTCCCTTCCAGCCCTGACTGATTCTATAATTCTATGATTCTAAATCCCACTTTCCAATGAGGAGTTGGAACTGGATATTCCCACCCACACTAATAAAGCTTTGATTGCAGCCCCACCGAATCACATTTGTGTATTCACATTGTGTATAAGAACAGGCTGAAGGAGTTGGGGCTTTTCAGCCTGGAGAAGAGAAGGCTTCTAGGAGACCTTATAGTAACCTTCCAGTATCTGAACGGGGCCTACAGGAAGGCTGGGGAGGGACTATTGACAAGGTCTTGTAATGAGAGGATGAAGGGTAATGGGTTAAAACTGGCGGAGGGGAGATTTAAACGGGATGTTAGGAGGAAGTTCTTCACAGTGAGGGTGGTGAGACACTGGAACAGGTTGCCCAGGGAGGTTGTGGCTGTTCCCTCCCTGGATGTGTTCAAGGCCTGGCTGGATGAGGTCTTGAGTGACCTGATCTAGTGGGAGGCGTCCAAGCCTATGGCACAGGCGGGTTGGAACTGGATGATCTTTGAGTTTTCTTCCAACCTAAACCATTCTATGAGTCTATGATTTGATGGACTCTCTGTTGGGCAGAAATGGTGACAGGAGGGGACACAGAGGAGCCCCACAAGGAGCAACTTATCTCAGCCTTCACACCTCGCTGCTGGTCAGGCAGGCAACAAAAATCCCTGCTGTTCCAGGGGGAAGAAAAAAACAACCAAAGCCAAAAAAGTGAAGTTTTACTTTCTCTTTCCCTGGTCTTTAATTGCAGATCAAAGCTGGCCCTGCAGGCTGCTGTCGCCTGCCAGCAGCTGCTCCTGGGCAAGCTTCCAGGCCACCCTTTGGGTGATGGCTGCCCATCAGACCCACCACACTGTTCCTCTCCTCCTGCCTGCTCCTACGAGAGGCAGGGTCAATCCATGCCATTAACCCTCCAGAGTGGGTTGCTGTGGGAATCTAGGGGCTACAGTCCAGGGACTGGGAGTGAGACCGAGGACCCTTCCGGCTTCGCACTACCTCCAGGGAAAGTGAGAGACGTGTGAGCAGCTCCAGCATCTTCCCACAGCCACCTCCAGGCCACCCCTTGGGAGCTGAGAGTTGTCCTTTGCAACAACTTCCCTGCAAGAGCAGAGAATGTCTTTCCAAAGCCACCAAACCCTGCAGCAGTGACACTTCTGGGGACCGTTTCAAGGGCACGTCAGAAAAGGCACAACCCCGAATCACAGAAGGGTTGAGGATGGAAGGGGCCTTAAACATCATCCTAGTTACAACACCCCTGCTGTGGGCAGGGGACACCTTCCACTAGACCAGGTTGCCCAAGGCTTGGCCCAACCTTGAACACCTCCAGGGAGGAGGCATCCAAAACCTCCCCATTTGCTCTGCTCTCCTCACACCCCACCTGCAGCACTGTGTCCAGTTCCGGAGCCCCCAACACAAGAAGGACATGGAAGTGTTGGAGCCAGTGCAGAGGAGGCCACCAAGATGCTGAGAGGGCTGCAGCAGCTCTGCTGTGAGGATAGGCTGAGAGAGTTGGGGCTCTGCAGCCTTGAGAAGAGAAGGCTTCCAGGAGACCTTAGAGTAGCCTTCCAGTATCTGAAAGGGGCTTACAGGAGGGCAGGGGAGGGACTATTGGAAAGGGCTTGTAATGAGAGGATGAGGAGGAATGGGTTTAAACTGGCAGAAGGGAGACTGAAAGTGGATGTTAGGAAGAATTTATTTGCAGTGAGGGTGGTGAGACACTGGCACAGGTTGTCTAGGGAGGTTGGGGATGACAGAATCACATTGGGGGATCTGTCAAAGATCACATTGGGGGATTCTGTCATCCCCAACCTCCCTGGAGGTGTTGAAAGAGGTGGTGGAGATGTGATTTTATCATCTACAACCTCCCTGGAGTTGTTGAAGGCCAGGTTGGATGACGCCTTGAGGAACCTGTTCTAGTGGGAGGTGTCCCTGCCTGTGTCACAAGGGGGGTTGGAACTGGATGAGCTCTGAGGTCCCTTCCAACCTAAACCATTCTGTGATTCCATGATTCTATAACTGGGCAACCTGTTCCAGTGTCTAACCATCCTCACTCTAAAGAACTTCTTTCTAACCTCCAGTCTATACCTGCCTTCTTCCAGCTTCAACCCATTCCCTCTCATCCTATCACTACCAGCCCTTGCGAAAAGTCCCTCCCCAGCTTTCCTGTAGGCCACATAACTCACACCAGTCTGTTCCTGCTGGAGTACAGAGGATTTTTAAAGGCAACCAGCTTGAGGCCCAGCAACATGAGGAATTACTTCAATTACTCATTCATCATGTCATATGCTAAAATTACTGAAGTGTGTAACTAAATGCTCCAGGGGCAAAGATGGCAAACACTTACGGGAAAAGACTGTGACAGTTGGGGCTGCTCAGCCTGGAGAAGAGAAGGATTCAAGGAGACCACAGAGCAGCCTTCCAGGATCTGAAGGGGGCCTACAAGAAAGCTGGGGAGGGGCTTTTTACAAGGGCATGTAGTGATTGGATAGAATATAATAGAATAGAGCAGAATAGAATGGAATGGAATAGAATAGAATAGAATAGAATCATCCAGGTTGGAAGAGACCTCCAAGCTCATCCAGTCCATCTTATCACCCAGCCCTAGCCAATGGCACTAAGTGCCCCATCCAGGCTTTGCTTGAACACCTCCAGGGATGGGGACTCCACCACCTCCCTGGGCAGCCCATTCCAATGCCAATCACTTTCTCTGCCAACAACTTCCTCCTAACATCCAGCCTAGACCTCGCCTGGCACAACTTGAGACTGTGTCCCCTTGTTCTGTTGCTGATCGCCTGGCAGAAGAGCCCAACCCCACCTGGCTACAACCTCCTTTTAGGTAATTGTAGAGAGCAATGAGGTCTGCCCTGAGCCTCCTCTTCTCCAGGCTGCACACCCCCAGCTCCCTCAGCCTCTCCTCACAGGGCTGTGCTCCAGGCCCCTCCCCAGCCTTGCTGCCCTTCTCTGGACACCTTCCAGCACCTCAACATCTCTCTTGAATTGAGGGGACCAGAACCGGACACAGGACCCAAGGTGTGGCCTGACCAGTGCCAAGTACAAGGGCAGAATAACCTCCCTTGTCCTGCTGGCCACACTGTTCCTGATCCAGGCCAGGATGCCATTGGCTCTGCTGCCCACTTGGGCACACTGCTGCCTCATCTTCAGCTCCTATCTGCCAGCACCCCCAGGTCCCTCTCTGCCTGGCTGCTCTCAGCCACTCTGTCCCCAGCCTGTAGCACTGCCTGGGGTTGTCATGGCCAAAGTGCAGAACCCTGCACTTAGCCTTGTTAAATCTCATCCCATTGGCATCTGCCCCCTTTCCAAGCCCTACCATGCTGAGATCCTCTGCTCTTCAGTGAGGGCTGTGTTGACGAAAAACAAAAATGCAAGGGATGACCTCACCACCCTACAGCTTCTCTGAATTTTGGCAAGCTGTAGCAGGCACTGAAGTGTGAGCAGACATCTCCCATGACTTCCAGGAACTAAGCACCCCGTGCAAATTCAGCGTTGACACCTCCAGGTCGATTTCACATGGTAGAAAGCAGCAGCCTCTTCTGCCTGGCAGGCATCCTGACCTCCAGACCCAGATTAGCTCCTGCCTCCATCATCACTGCTTGTCTGCAGCCCCCTGTGATTGAGGACATGAGTCTGCCCCATGGCACAGCATCAAGGTCAGCCACAGGGGAAGGAAAGGACAGGTGGTGACTGGGATTTGCCTGCAGTCCTGTGTGGTGTTTGCCCCAAGGAACTTTTGGATGTATGTGATTTGAGACATCCCCGGGGCAAGCCCCAAACCCTCTAAGAGTGTCTTCTCACTGGGGAGTTCCTCCATCAATCACAGGAGGGTTTTGGGCACCTCTATTTTATTTTTCTTTGTAGATATATTTTTTCTTTCCTCTGAAGAAGAGGAAGCTAAGGGGATACCACATTGTTCTCTACAGATATCTGAACGGAGACTGTAACAAGGTGGCTGTTGGCCTCTTCTCCCTAGTAACAAGTGATAGAACAAGAGGAAATGGCCTCAAGTTGCACCAGGGAAGGTTTACATTTGGTATCAGAAGAAGCTTCTTCGCTGTAAGTGCTATCAAACAGTAAAAGAGGCTCCCCAGGGAGGTAGTTGATTCCCATCTCTGTAGGTGTTTAAAAGGTGGAGAGATGTGGTGCTAAGGGACAGGCTGAGAGAGTTGGGGCTTTTCAGCCTGGAGAAGAGAAGGCTTCGGGGAGACCTTATATAGCAGCCTACCAGTATCTGAGGGGGGCCTACAGGAGGGCTGGGGAGGGACTGTTCACAAGGTCTTGTAATGATAGGACGAGGGGGAATGGGTTCAAATTGGTGGAGGGGAGATTTGAACAGGATATTAGGAAGAAATTCTTCACAGTGAGGGTGGTGAGGCACTCGAACAGGTTGCCCAGGGAGGTTGTGTCTGCTCCCTCCCTGGATGTGTTCAAGGCCAGGCTTGATGAGGTCTTGAGCGTCCTGATCTAGTGGGAGGTGTCCCTGCCTATGGCGGGGGGGTTGGAACTGGATGATCTTTGAGGTCTCTTCCAACCTAGACCATTCTATGATTCTATGATTCTATGGTTTAGAACCAGACTTGGTAGAGTTAGGTACTGGTTGGACTTGATGATCTGAAAGGTCTTTTCCAACTGAAAGAAACAATTCTTTGATAATTCAAAGAACATGGAAGTGTTGGAGCCAGTCCAGAGGAGGCCACCAAGATGCTGAGAGGGCTGCAGCAGCTCTGCCATGAGGACAGGCTGAGAGAGTTGGGGCTCTGCAGCCTGGAGAAGAGAAGGCTTCCAGGAGACCTTATAGTAGCTTTTCAGTATCTGAAGGGGGCCTACAGGAAGGCTGGGGAGGGACTGTTCACAAGGTCTTGTAATGACAGGATGAGGAGGACTGGGTTTAAAGTGGCAGAGGGGAGATTGAAACTGGATGTTAGGAGGAAGTTGTTTGCAGTGAGGGTGGTGAGACACTGGCAGGGAGGTTGTGGTTGCTCCCTTCCTGCAGGTGGGCTTCCTGATCTAGTGGGAGGTGTCCCTGCCTGTGGCACAGCAGGGCTGGAAATGGCTGAGCTTTGAGGTCCCTTCCAACCTAAACCATTCTATGATTCTATAAACTCAAATACTCTTCTCCTAGAGATTCAGGTTGGACTCAATGAGGGAGGTTGGACTTGATGTGGCTTCTCCCTCCCTGGAGGTGTTCAAGGCCAGGCTGGATGAGGTTTTGAGCGTCCTGTTCTAGTGGGAGGTGTCCCTGCCTATGGCACAGGGGGGTTGTAACTGGATGAGCTTTGAGGTCTCTTCCAACCTAAACCATTCTATGATTCTATGATTCTATGATCTCTGGAGGCCCCTTCCAACCTCTAAAGTTATGTGAGCTTTGAGGTCCCTTCCAACCTAAACCATTCTGTCATTCTATGATTCTATGTATATAAACCTCAGTACTTTGACACATCATATGTAAATATATATGGACAACATATATCAGGTACACCTATGTATCAGAAATACATTGATGTTAAAATAGAAAATCACAGAATAATTCAGGTTGGGAAAGACCTTTAAGGTCATCAATCATTAACCCATTACTGCCAGGGTACCACTAAACCGTGTCCCTCAGCACCATATCTAGATGGCTTTTGAAGCTTTCCAGGGGTGGGGACTCCACCACCACCCTGGGTAGCCTGTTCCCTTTTGGGGAAAAAAAGTTCCTCCTGTCCAACTTAAACCTCTCCTGATGTAACCTGAGGCCATTTCCTCTTGTCCTATCTCATGTTATTTGAGGAAAGAGACCAACACCAGCTTGTGACATCCTGTTTTCACATAGCTGTAGAGAGCAAGAAGGTCTCCCTTCAGCCTCTTGTTCTCCAGACTGAATGACTGCAGATCCCTCAGCTGCTTCTCACAAGATTTGTGCTCTAGAACCTTCACCATGCCTCTTGTTCTCCAGACTGAACGACTGCAGATCCCTCAGCTGCTTCTCACAAGATTTGTGCTCTAGAACCTTCACCATGCCTCTTATTCTCCAGACTGAACTACTGCAGATCCCTCAGCTGCTTCTCACAAAATTTGTGCTCTAGAACCTTCACCATGCCTCTTGTTCTCCAGACTGAACGACTGCAGATCCCTCAGCTGCTTCTCACAAGATTTGTGCTCTAGAACCTTCACCATGCCTCTTGTTCTCCAGACTGAACGACTGCAGATCCTTCAGCTGCTTCTTACAAGATCTGTGCTCTAGAACCTTCACCATGCCTCTTGTTCTCCAGACTGAACAACTGCAGATCCCTCAGCTGCTTCTTACAAGATCTGTGCTCTAGAACCTTCACCATGTGTTAGACCTTCTTCCACACAGTGTCCCAGCATGGTGGGGGTTGGAAGGAACCTCTGGAGATCATCTAATCCAATCTCCCTGATGTATCAGATAGGATATTATGTTATTTTTATATATACACACACAAATATTGGTGTATTCTTCTGTGGTCCTGGGAAGAGCTTCCCAGCAGCTCCAGCTCCAGCACTGCCTCCTCTTTGCATCACAATCCCCTCTGATGCCGAGCCCACGTAGCAATCTTCTCCATAGCTCTGCTGAACATCTGGCTCCCAACAAACAGAAAACCCCGAGTCTAAACAAGATTTAATCACTGCAGACTCCCACAGTTTTCATCAGTCTTCAAATATACCTCGCTGCTTAAGAGCCACTAAAAAGAGTCTGAAGCTCCCAGCAAAAATCCTGCCTTTCCCCCCAAATCAGGAACATGTATTCCAGCACATCAGATGCCTTGGGAGGGCAGTCAGAAAACCCTCAACAGATGTGTTCTTGCTTGTTGCAGAGAGCTCCCACCACAGCTGGGCTGCAGCTATCTGAGAGGCTTTTTTTCTGCCCCCCTGCCCCCCCCCCCCCAACTTTCCACATCTTTAAATATTAGCATTATTCTGCTGCTTTGCTCATAAATACACTGAGAGCCCTGGAGTTGACCAAATAGCTGTTCCAGGCCCATGTAAGGTTCTGGCTGCCTGGTGGGTCACTGGAAGATCTCTCATGAAGTGATTAACCATATCACAATTTCCTGACGTGACTCACTGCTGAGAAAGATTCATCAGCGACCATAGGGGGAAGCTGTGACCTCACTGTCTAGCATGACATTAAAAATGGGGATGAGAGACAGGAGGGGGAAGGAAAATCGACTGGGAAATAATGCTGGCTAAGCCTTTTCTATTTTAAGGAGAAATTTCCCAATGCATCTTAAAAAAAAAGGGAAAAAAACAGGAAAGCAGGAAAGAAACAGCAAAGATTCATAACCGACTCCGCACGCCCAGCTGACCACAGGCTGAGCTGGAAGACACAACTAACACCACACCTATGGCTGAGCTCTGCCTGCCTCCTGAAAACAACTGGGTCAGCCAAGACTGCTTCTTTGGGACAGCAGAAATAGATTTGACTATGGCTGAGGTGTCCAGAGAAGGGCCGTGAGGATGCTCAGAGGGCTGCAGCACCTCTGCTATGAGGAGAGACTGAAAGAGTTGGGGCTGTACAGTCTGGAGAAGAGGAGGCTCCCAGGTGACCTTCTTGTGGCCTTCCAGCATCTGAAAGGGGGACTACAAAAATGCTGGGGAGGGACTTCTTAGGCTATCAGGTAGTGAGAGGACTAGGGGGAATGGAGTAAAGCTGGAGGTGAGATTCAGACTGGATGTGAGGAGGAAGTTGTTGAGCATGAGAGTGGTGAGAGCCTGGAATGGGTTGCCCAGGGAGGTGGTTGGGGCCACATGCCTGGAGGTGTTTGCAGCCAGGCTGGCTGAGGCTGTGGGCAGCCTGCTGTAGGGTAGGGTGTCCCTGGGCATGGCAGGGGGTTGGAACTAGCTGATCCTTGTGGTCCCTTCCAACCCTGACTGATTCTATGATTCTGTGATGAGGCACCCACAACTTCTGAGTTGTCTCACTACCTTCATAGTAAAGACTTCAGTATGTCACCTCCCTCATAGTAAAGAACTTCTTCCTACTGTCCAATCTAAATCCACCCTGCTCTAGTTTCAAACCATTGCCCCTCATCCTGTCACTTACAAGCCCCTGTTAAAAGTCTCTCCTCAGCTTTTTTGCAGCCCCCTTCAGGTACTGGAAGGCTGCTCTAAGGTCTCCATGGACCCTTCTTCCCTCCAGCCTGAACAGACCAAACTCAGTCTGTCTTCATAGGAGAGGTGATCCAGCCAGCTGATTATCTTTGTGCCCCTCCCTGTCCCTGAACCCTCTTGGGGTGCTCCAGAGCTGGACACACAACTCCATGTGGGGATCATCATAATGGGTTCAAACTGGCACAGGGGAGATGTTAGGAGGAAGTTCTTCACAGTGAGGGTGGCGAGGCACTGGCACAGGTTGTCCAGGGAGGTTGTGGCTGCTCCCTCCCTGCAGGTGTTGAAGGCCAGGCTGGATGAGGTCTTGAGTGTCCTGCTCTAGTGGGAGGTGTCCCTGCCTATGGTACAGGGGGGTTGGAACTGGATAAGCTTGGAGGTCTCTTCCAACCTAAACCATACTATGATTCTGTGATTCTATGATCTCACAAGAGCAGAGGGGCAGAAGAAAAGCAGCAGCCTAGGACAAGCCCTGTGTGCCTGGTAGAAAATGATTCACCTTTTCTTTCAGGGCTTCTTTTCAACAAGGGAAAGGAGAATGAGGAGCTGGGGAGGAGGGAGACTTGCTTCCTTCCCTCCACCAGACAGCTGAACAGTGAAGCATCATCGCTTAATCTCTACTGTGATTTTCCACTGGAAGGGAACCCATGGAGCTGGGAGGTTTCCTATTTCAGAGTTTGCTTTTCAGCCAGCACATAAATTTGGAGGGAAGGAAGAAAAAAAAGAGAAAACCACCACCACCAACCCAATGACCCAAGAGCAGCAGCTTTAACACAAAGCAGGGCTGCCACCACCACCTCACCGACGACCAAACTGAATACAGCAGGAGAACTGAGCACACAAAAATGCTTTTCCTCTTACACAAATCAGTTGCAGTACCAAAGCATTTGCCTCTAAAATGTCTGATCTGAAAGGGGAAAAGCAGACACACGCAGGCTGCTCGATCCCCAAGTGATTGCTGGCAAAAGCAGTGCTTCAGGATATTGAGTGCAGCCTTAGCAAATGTGCAGATGGCACCAAGCTGTGTGGCACGGTCGACTTGCTAGAGGGCAGGGATCCATCCAGAGGGACCTGCACAGGCTGCAGAGCTGTGCCCAGGCCAACCTCATGACATTCAACAAGGCCAAGTGTAAGGTCCTGCACTTGGGTGGACACAATCCCAAGCACAACTCCAGGCTGGGTGGTGAGTGGCTGGAGAGCAGCCCTGAGGAAAAGGACCTGGGGGTCTGGGTTGATGAAAAGCTCAACATGAGCCAACAGTGTGCACACACAGCTCAGACAGCAACTGTGTGCTGGGCTGCATTAAGAGAAGTGTTGCCAGCAGGGCAAGGGAGGGGATTCTGCCCCTTTACTCTGCTCTCATCAGACCCCACCTGCAGTACTGTGTGCAGTTCTGGAGCCCCCAGCACAAGAAGGACATGGAACTGCTGGAGAAAGTCCAGAGGAGGGCCACGAAGATGATCAGAGGGCTGCAGCAGCTCTGCTATGAGGACAGGCTGAGAGAGTTGGGGCTCTGCAGCCTGGAGAAGAGAAGGCTTCCAGGAGACCTTATAGCAACCTTCCAGTATCTGAAGGGGGCCTACAGGAAGGCTGGGGAGGGACTGTTCACAAGGTCCTGTAATGACAGGATGAGGGGAAATGGGTTTAAACTGGCAGAGGGGAGATTTGAACGGGATGTTAGGAGGAAGTTCTTCACAGTGAGGGTGGTGAGACACTGGCACAGGTTGCCCAGGGAGGTTGTGGCTGCTCCCTCCCTGGAGGTGTTCAAGGCCAGGCTGGATGAGGTCTTGAGCATCCTGATCTAGTGGGAGGTGTCCCTGCCTATGGTACAGGGGGGCTGGAACAGGATGATCTTTGAGGTCTCTTCCAACCTAAACCATTCTGTGATTCTATGAAATTCCTGAGAGGAGCAGAGGGCACCAAAGGAGAGGCAGGAGCTGAAGCCAGTGGCCACCTCCCCGCCGGCAGCTTCCGCCGCTCGCTACTTACTGAAGGTTTTGCAGATGTCCGAAACCGCCTTGAAGACTCTGTCTGAGAAGTTGACTTTCACCTTGACGTACTTCATGTTGGGCAGCTGAAGGCGAAGCAGCTTGTGCTGAGGGGTGAACTGGAGCTTGGCGTCAGCCTGTATCCCGTATTTGTCCAGGGTCCAGTGCGTTTTCAGCAGCCAGGTCTTCTTCTTCTCCCACCACAGCGCGTGATCCGACCAGTCCTTCTTCACATCTAGAACGAGGAAAGCACTTACAGGTCAAAACCTGGAGGGAAAAGGAGGCTTCAAAAGCCAAAAGCCAAAGTTTAAATGCGTTCCACCCAGAAGCATCCACCCCCCCAAAGGCTGAAAGCCCTTTGCAGATACAAATAACTGCTCCCATTTGATAATGTCAAGATCATAGAATCACAGAATCATAGAATGGTCTAGGTTGGAAGAGACCTCAAAGATCATCCAGTTCCAACCTCCCTGTGCCATAGGCAGGGACACCTCCCTCTAGATCAGGTCGCTCAAGGCCTCATCCAGCCCGGCCTTGAACACATCCAGGGAGGGAGCAGACACAACCTCCCTGGGCAAGCTGTTCCAGTGTCTCACCACCCTCACTGTGAAGAATTTCTTCCTAACATCCTGTTCAAATCTCCCCTCCGCCAATTTGAACCCATTCCCCCTTGTCCTGTCATTACAAGTCCTTGTGAACAGTCCCTCCCCAGCCCTCCTGTAGGCCCCCCTCAGATACTGGAAGGTTGCTATAACGTCTAAGATGAAAGCAGGAAAGAGCTCAGGAGGTTTAGGGATGAGATACTCAAGCCCAGAAGGAATGCCAAGCAGGAAGGCAATTGGGTCATTTGCCTGACATATTTGGTGGCTTTCTATGATGAAGTCACAGCAGAGGTGGAAAAGGGAAGGGTAACTGATGGCATCTACCGGGACCTGAGTAAGGTGCTTGACTCTGTCCCACAGGACATCCTGGTCACCAAACTGCAAAAACACAGACCTGATGGGTGGAGCACTGCTGGATAAGGAATTGGCTGGATGGTGGCACACAGAGTGGTGATCAAGCACACAATGTCCACCTGGAGACCAGTG
>VWZI01005520.1:94124-106620 GCA_013396835.1 Psilopogon haemacephalus
CTGAGAGCAGCCCTGAGGAAAAGGCCCTGGGGGTGTGGGGTGAGGAAAAGCTCAAGATGAGGCTGCAGTGTGAGTGCAGCCCAGACAGCAACTGTGTGCTGGGCTGCAGCAAGAGCAGCTGTGGGCAGCAGGGCAAGGGAGGGGATTCTGCCCCTTTGCTCTGCTCTCCTCACACCCCACCTGCAGCACTGTCTGCAGCTCTTCAGCCCCCAGAACAAGAAGGACATGGAACTGTTGGAGAGAGTCCAGAGGAGGCCACCAAGATACTGAGAGGGCTGCAGCAGCTCTGCTATGAGGACAGGCTGAGAGAGTTGGGGCTCTGCAGCCTGGAGAAGAGAAGGCTTCCAGGAGACCTTAGAGTAACCTTCCAGTATCTGAAGGGGGCCCACAGGAGGTCTGGGGAGGGAGTATTGACAAGGTCTTGTAATGAGAGGATGGGGAGGAATGGGTTTAAACTGGCAGAGGGAAGATTGAAAGTGGAGTTTAGGAGGAAGTTGTTTGCAGTGAGGGTGGTGAGACACTTGCACAGGTTGGTCAGGGAAGCTGTGGCTGCTCCCTGCCTGGAGGTGTTGAAGGCCAGGTTGGATGAGGCCTTGAGCAACCTGCTCTAGTGGGAGGTGTCCCTGCCTATGGCACAGGGGGGTTGGAACTGGATGAGCTTTGAGGTTCCTTCCAACCTAAATCATTCTATCATTCTGTGCTTCCTTACAGTAGGGACATGACTATGATCTCTTCCATGGTCATGTCAAAGTTGGCAAGCATTTGGAGAACTCAAGCATGGTGACAACTCCAAAGGACAGGCACTCTGCAACAATTTCCCTGGAAAATGCTCCAAAATATTTCCCCTAACACCTGGAGTATGTTTTACCACACTCCCCAGAGCCCAATTCCTGCAGAGCATCTTCCAGCACAACATCCTCCAATCCGCATTAACAGTTCAATGTCCCTCCATGGCAGAGGAGAAAAGGAGAAGGGGAGGGAATGATCCAGGCATTGCAGCTGCCTTTTGCAAAGCTCTGCTTAGTCCAAAGCCTTCACCTCCAGAAAGACTGACCGTGGGGGAGTGTGTGTCAGCACTGGCAACGGCAGCCAAATCTCTCATTTCAAAAGAAAAACCAAATGTTTCCGCAGGATGTCATCTGGGCAAGGACACCAGAACCTCAAAAGGCCACAAGACAAGTCACAGAGACACTTCTGCTCTTGATACTGAAAATGGTTGAGTCACCAGCAAGTGTTGAGCTTACAATCTTGTGTTCAGCTTTGGGCACTGCAATGCTGGGGAGATGTGGAGGTGCTGGAGCAGGTCCAGAGGAGGGCAATGAAGCTGGGGAAGGGCCTGGAGAATAAATCTTATCAGGAGCCTCTTCTTATGAGGAAGAAGAGGCTGAGGGGAGACCCCATTGCTGTCTACAGCTTCCTGAGAGGACATTGTGAGAAGGCTGCTGCTGGGCTCTTCTCACAGGGAACTGGAGATAGAACAAGGGGGAATGGCCTCAAGCTGAGGCTGGGGAGGTTTAGATTGGACATTAGATCATAGAATCACAGAATCAGTCAGGGTTGGAAGGGACCACAGGGATCATCTAGTTCCAAACCCCACTGGGGAAATAATCACAGAGAGAGTGGTCAGGGACTGGAATGAGCTGCCCAGGGAGGTGGTGGAGTCACCCAGCCTGGATGTGTTTAAGGGTGGTTTGGATGTGATGCTTAGGGAGATGGTTTAAGGTGAATGTTGTAGAGTAGGGTTCTAAGTTGGACCTGGTGATCCTGAGGGTCATTTCCAACCTGGATGTTTTTGCGATTCTTTGACTTTGTATGAGGAATGCTTCGATTTTCATAATAAAAATAGAGAAGCTTGAAAGCTTTCCAGGTGAAGGCACTGGTGGTGATAACATCATTCAGATCTCAGCTCCAGAGTCTCCTGTGACCCCACCTTCAGTACTGCACCCAGTTCTGGTGTCTCCATCATAAGGATAACATAGAACTGTTGGAGCAAGTGCCAAGGAGGGCACTGAGGATGATCTGAGGGCTGGAACACCTCTGCTAGGATAGGCTGAGGCAGCTGGGGCTTGGTCATCCTGGAAAAGAGCCTGAAGACTGGAAAAGAGAAGACCTTATAGCTGCCTTCCAACACCTAAAGGGAACCTGCAGGAAGGATGGAGAAGGACTTTTCACAAGGGTGTCTAATAACAGGACAAAGGGGAATGGCTTTAAGCTGAGGGAGAGGAGGTTTGACTGGATCTTAGGAACAAGTTCTTCAGTACAAGGGTGGTGAGACCTTGGGATAGGCTGCCCAGACTGGGTGTAGATTGCCCCTCCCTGGATGTGTTCAAGTCCAAGGTTGGATGAAGATGTCTAGTTGAGAGGCATCCCTGCCCATGGCAGAGGGGTTGCAGTAGATGCTCTCTGAGGTCACTCCCAACCTAGCCCACTCTATGATTCCCAACAAGAAATATCTGCTTAACTCAAATCAAACCTGATGTTCATTTCAACAGCTCCTTCCTCCACTCTTCAGCACCAATGCTTGTGCACTGCAGGGCAGCATCTGGCAAGCCAGGCACAAACCCAACACAGCCCAGGGGTGAAGCCTCAGCAGAAACACCACCAAACAGGCAAAGGTGCTGAGACCCTGGAATAAGTTGCCCAGACTAATCATGGATTCCCCTTCCCTGGATGTGTTCAAGTCCAAGGTTGGATGAAGAAGTCTAGTGGGCAACCAAGCCTAGTTGAGAGGCATCTCTGCCCATGGCAGAAGGATTGCAGTAGATGCTCTCTGAGGTCACTCCCAACCTAGCCCACTCTATGATTCCCAACAAGAAATATCTGCTTAACTCAAATCAAACCTGATGTTCATTTCAACAGCTCCTTCCTCCACTCTTCAGCACCAATGCTTGTGCACTGCAGGGCAGCATCTGGCAAGCCAGGCACAAACCCAACACAGCCCAGGGGTGAAGCCTCAGCAGAAAACACCACCAAACAGGCTGGAGGGACCAAGGAACCCACTCCAGGGCAGACATCACAAAAATCATCCACATGAGCCACAGCTGCATTTAATCAAGACGAGAACAGTGTAACTAATCAACTTTCTTATTTTCTTTTTTTTTGTTTTTTCCCTGTCCCTATCTGCAAATGGGATCTTGATCTGAGTTGTTACTGAGAAAAGCCAGCAGAAGTATTTTTCTTTTTATTTTCTTTTTTTTTTTTTTTGTTAATTTTTGAAGTCTTGGTCTGCTGGCCAGAAAAGTAGAAATGTTCAGCTGGACTTTTCCGCAGCTTTGTCCAATGGCAATTAAACAAAACCAAATATAGAAAAGCATGCACACTTGCAACCAGCCTTGGCTACTAGCAGGAATTAAAAAAAAAATAAAAATCTGAGAAATCATTACAATGGACTTTGGTAATGAAGTCTGACTTCTGCCTTACTGAAAGCTGAACAAATTGGGACTGAAAAGTCTGCAGCCGGGGCAGGGGGGGGAGGGGGTAATGGAAAAAAGGAAAAAAAAGGCATTTTGAAGCACAGAACTTTAGAAGTTGGAAGGGACCTCCAGAGATCATCAAGTCCAACGTGAATCTCTAAGAGAAGAGTATTTACGTTTATAGAATCATAGAATGGTTTAGGTTGGAAGGGACCTCCAGAGATCATTGAGTCTGACCTGCCTCATGGAGTCCAACCTGAATCACTAAGAGAAGTGTATTTGGGTTTAGAATCATAGAATCAGTCAGGATTGGAAGGGACCACAAGGATCACCAAGTTCCAACCCCCCTGCCATGGGCAGGGACACCCTACCCAGAATGGTTTAGGTTGGAAAGGACGTCCAGAGATCATTGAGTCTGACCTGCCTCATGGAGTCCAAACTGAATCACTATGAGAAGAGTATCTGGATTTAGACTCATAGAATCATAAAATCAGTCAGGGTTGGTAGGGACCACAAGGATCATCAAGTTCCAAACCCCCTGCCATGGGCAGGGACACCCTAACCAGAATGGTTTAGGTTGGAAAGGACCTCCAGAGATCATCAAGTCCGACATGCTTCATGGAGCCCAACCTGAATCACTAAGAGAAAAGTTTTTGGGTTTAGAATCATAGAATCAGTCAGGGGTGGAAGGGACCACAAGGATCATCAAGTTCCAATCCCTCTGCCATGGGCAGGGACACCCTACCCAGAATGGTTTAGGTTGGAAAGGACCTCCATAGATCATCGAGTCTGACCCGAATCACTAAGAGAGAGTATCTGAGTTTTATAGAATCATAGAATGGTTTAGGTTGGAAGGGACCTCCTCAGATCATCGAGTCTGACCTGCCCCATGGACTCCAACCTGAATTACTAAGAGAAGAATATTTGTGTTTATAGAATCATAGAATGGTTTAGGTTGGAAGGAACCTCCTCAGATCACCAAGTCTGACCTTCCTCAAGGAGTCCAACCTGAATCACTAAGAGAAGAGTATTTGGGTTTATAGAATCATAGAATGATTTAGGTTGGAAGAGACCTCAAAGCTCAGCCAGTTCCAACCCCTTGTGCCATAGGCAGGAACACCTCCCACTAGAACAGGTCGCTCAAGGCCTCATCCAGCCTGGCCTTCAACACCTCCAGGGAGGGAACAGCCACAACCTCCCTGGGCAACCTGTGCCAGTGCCTCACCACCCTCACTGTGAAGAACTTCCTCCTAACATCCAGTTTCAATCTCACCTCTGCCACTTTAAACCCATTCCCCCTCATCCTGCCATTAGAAGACCTTGTCAACAGTCCCTCCCCAGCCCTCTTGTAGCCCCCTTCAGATGCTGGAAGGCTACTATAAGGTCTCCTGGAAGCCTTCTCGTCTCCAGGCTGCAGAGCCACAACTCATAGCAGAGCTGCTGCAGCCCTCTCAGCATCTTCGTGGCCTTCTCTGGACTGGCTCTAATAGTTCCATGTTCTTCTTGTGCCAGGGGCTCCAGAACTGCACACAGTGCTGCAGTTGGGGTGTGAGGAGAGCAGAGCAAAGGTGCAGAATCTCCTCCCTTGCCCTGCTGCCCACAGCTGCTCTTGCTGCAGCCCAGCACAGGGTTGGCTACAGATTAACCTTTCAGGGCACGGCACAAATATGCACAGCATCATCTTTCAGCCCGAGTGTAATTAACACTTTGAATTAACAGGGAGATGCTGGCCAGGGCCAAAAAGGCAGAGGTTTGTGACTGCCCCATGGGGTAGTTATATATAAAAAGAGCTTGGCAAATGTTTACCAGCTGCCTCCTGGAGTCCAGTTTAACACCAACACATTGACCAGCAACCCTGGGAGCTTTGCAAGGCAGCTGCTGTGACCCTGGGCTTGGAGCAATCCTTGGTGCTGACTGCTTGGTTAAACCCCATCAAAGGTGTAGAAATCTTCACCAGGGTCCCAGTTCATGAGTTACTGATTTGTGAGGGGGGGATTACAGCTTCCTGAGGAGGCTTAGTTCAGCTCAGCCTTTCCCCCTTTACTACTGGGTCACTCGTAGGAGAGGCCACTTTATACCAGCAGAGCCTGGGTTAAGTCTCTGAATGCCGCAAACTCATTTTAGAGAGCCCAAACCTCAACTTTGAAAGGTCCAAAACGCACACCACAAATTTTGGCAGAGGAGTTTACATATCCAGAAGCTCCTCTGGATGTTAAAAGCTCCTCACACACCCTTCAAGTGCCATTTCCAGCTCTGAATTCCCTTGCAGCAACCCTGTCATGCACAGCAGAAGTGGTGAGAGCCAGCAAGGGTTCATGACCATGTGGATATCAGGTCTCGTAATGACAGGAGGAGGAGAAATGGGTTTAAACTGTCTCAGAAGGCTGCAGCAGCTCTGCTATGAGGACAGGCTTAGAGAGTTGGGGTTCTGCAGCCTGGAAAAGAGAAGATTTCTGGGAGACCTTATAGCAGCCTTCCAGTATCTGAAGGGGGCCTACAGGAAGGCTGGGGAGGGACTATTGACAAGGACTTGTAATGACAGGATGAGGAGGAATGGGTTTAAAGCAGCAGAGGGGAGATTGAAAGTGGATGTTAGGAGGAAGTTGTTTCCAGTGAGGGTGGTGAGACACTGGCACAGGTTGCCCAGGGAGGTTGAGGATGACAGAATCACCCAATGTGATCCAAGATCATATTGGGTGATTCTGTCATCCACAGCCTCCCTGGAGGTGTTGAAGGCCAGGTTGCATGAGGCCTTGAGTGACCTGTTTCAGTGGGAGGTGTCCCTGCCTATGGCACGGGGGGGCTGGAACTGGATGAGCTTTGAGGTCTCTTCCAACCTAAACCATTCTATGATTCTATGAAATGTGCTTCACACATTTGCCAGGGTCAGAGCAAACCATGCCCAGCAGTGTTGCACTTTCAGGCAAAGAACCTGCCAGGAGAAGGCTGCAGAGATGTGGAGACTGGAGCCATCAGCATCAGCTGGAGCATGGGTTGGGGACAAGTAGCTCCAGGAGCCCAACCCCAGTCACAGCGGCTGCGGGAAAGGGAAGCACGGCACTTCCTTCCCAGCATCAAAAATAATCCCCACTCCCTGCTTCCTCCACCTCCCTGCACAGCCTGAACCAAAACCTTGGCTGCTGGCAGCCCAAGAGGGTTGGGATATTTTTTTTTCTCCAAGGAAGAACCTGGTTTAGCATTTTCCTACCATCACTGTGCCAAGAGTCAGAGACACAGCACGGGGGTGAGGGGATCATAGAATCAGTCAGGGTTGGAAGGGACCACAAGGATCAGCTAGTTCCAACCCCCCTGCCATGCCCAGGGACACCCTACCCTACATCAGGCTGCCCACAGCCTCTGCCAGCCTGGCTGCAAACACCTCCAGGAATGGAGCCCCAACCACCTCCCTGGGCAACCCATTCTGGGGTCCCACCACTCTCATGCTGAAGAACTTCCTATGATTGTATGATTATACCTGTTGTTCCTTGTCCTATCACTGGGCACCACCAAAAAAGAGATTAGCACCTTCATCTTGACACCCACCCCTCAGACACTTACAGACATTAACAGAATTCCCTCCCAGCCATCTCTGCTCAAACAGCCACAGGTCTCTGAGTCTTTCATCACAGGATATGTGTTCAAGTCCCTTAATCACGCTCAGTAGACTTCACTTGACCCTCTCCAGTAGGTCCCTATCTTTCTTGAACTGGGGAGCCCAAAATCGGGCACAGTATTGCAGGACAGAGTAGAGGAGGAGAAGAACCTCCCTAGACCTGCTGGACACACTTTCCCTGATGCATCCCAGGATACCTCTTGGTCAAAAGGGCACGTTGCTGTCCCATGGATAAGTTACTATCACAGAATCACAGAACCATTTCAGTCGGCAGAGCCCCTCAGGATTACCAAGTCCAACCTACAACCCTACTCTACAACATTCACCTTAACCCATATCCTCAAGTACCACATCCTAATGACTTCTAACCACATCCAGGGTTGGTGACCTCACCACCTCCCTGGGCAGCTCATTCCAGTGCCTGACCACTCTTGCTGGGAAAAATACGTTTCCTAATGTCCAGTCTAAACCTACCCAGTCACAGCTTGAGGCCATTCCCTCTTGTTCTATCACTAATTACCTGTGAGAAGAGACCAGCAGCAGCCTCTCCACAACATCCTTTCAGGTAGCTGTAGACAACGATGAGGTCTCCCTTTTTCACCCTAACCATCCCCAGCTCCCTCAGTTGCTCCTCATCAGATTCATCCTCCAGTCCCTTCACAGCTTCCTTGCCCTCCTGTGCTGGTTTGAACTAACTGGAGAATTTGAGTGAGAAATTAGACTATTGGTTGAGAGAGGAAAACACATTATGGCATTTCACCCAGAGCTTTACTGAGAAAGACAAAAGAAAATTGTTTTAAAAGTGTAACCCAAACATAGATACCACAGACGGTTTCAGACCTCGCTGGGCTGCAGCTGCTCCTCTTGCATGGTTCCTTTGTCCCTCTGCCTTGGTAGCTGGTTTTCAATAATTCTACTAATTTCTTTCCCTACTGCTAATCCCCCCTGGCTGATCTACCTCAGCTTATCTGCAGCATCACCAGGTGGTGAGATAAGACTGGGGAAGGGGGGAAAGGTGGTAGGGGGTGGTTGGTTACCCCTCTTGGGGATTTTGGTCTCTGGGAGGGCTGTGGTGTTTCTGTATTACCTTTTCATTGTATATATCTGTAAATATCTGTTATACCTTGCAAATATCTGCTTGGATATTGTGTGTTGCTGTAAATATAAAGCTTCATTTATCAACTTCCAGTGTTCTGAGTCCTAGCTGGGGTTTATTTCAAAAGGTGTGGGGGGGCAGGTAACTGCTTAAACCACCACACCTCCTCTGCACTCGCTCCAGCACCTCCACACCCCTCTCAACGAGGTAACGAGGTACCCAAAACTGGACACAATACTCAAAGAAGGACTCCAAGGTCCTCCTCCACAGAGATTCAAATGTACCTTAAATCACCCAGAGAGCTCTGTCAGGACAGAACATTACGAGAAGAGACGAAGGGCTGCTCAATAAAGTGTTTAAAAACATCCTTAGCTTTCAAGTCACGCCAAGCGCCTCGCCGCAGTCACATCGCATCAGCTGCTCCAGCATTAGCTACAGTAGGAGAATTTTATTCCCACAGCAGGCACTAAATCACATCTAGAATCCCAGTAGCAAAATCCCAGTCTTACTTGAGATGCATATGAAGTGTATTTTAATTCCGAGCTCACTGCTGGACAGACTCACACACACTGGCACAGTGACTATGAATAGAACAGAACAGAACAGAACAGGAGAGGATAGGATAGGATAGGATAGGATAGGATAGGATAGGATAGGATAGGATAGGATAGGATAGGACAGGATAGGATAGGATACAACACAACACATTACAATACAATAAAGACAGGTTGGAAGAGACCTCCAAGCTCATTAAGTCCATCCTAGCACCCAGCCCTAGCCAATGGCACTAAGTGCCCCATCCAGGCTTTGCTTCAACACCTCCAGGGATGGGGACTCCACCACCTCCCTGGGCAGCCCATTCCAATGCCAATCACTCTCTCTGCCAACAACTTCCTCCTAACATCCAGCCTANGCCCTTCTCTGGACACCTTCCAGCACCTCAACATCTCTCTTGAACTGAGGGGCCCAGAACTGGACACAGCACTCAAGGTGTGGCCTGACCAGTGCTCAAAACAAGGGCAGAATAACCTCCCTTGTCCTGCTGGCCACACTGTTCCTGATGCAGGCCAGGATGCCATTGGCTCTGCTGCCCACCTGGGCACACTGCTGCCTCATCTTCAGCTCCTATCTGCCAGCACCCCCAGGTCCCTCTCTGCCTGGCTTCTCTCCAGCCACTCTGTCCCCAGTCTGTAGCACTGCCTGGGGTTGTTGTGGCCAAAGTGCAGAACCCTGAACTTAGCCTTGTTAAATCATCCCATAAGTCACAAACCTGACTTCTGCTGAAGTCCAAAGAAGACTGAGGCAGCCCCAGAACCCCTGAGTGATGGTGTATGAGGCAGAGTATCCCATTTATCCCATTTTCCCCAGGAGCTGGCTGCTCCAAATGCTTTCCCTCTGCTGATCCATGGATTTTAAAGTTGCCATCTCTGCTCCACTTCCGCAGCAGCTACTGAACCTCCTTTCTTCAGAAGCATTACAGGCACTTGGCAGGCTCTCTCTGCACAATCTTATGACTTACTAGCAGTAGTATACAAGTCTCCTGCGTTACATAAACACTATTTGCCTTGTTATTTTGGGATATCCCCTGCTGCAGATGGGCTCTCCTTCCGTGGACTGCTCAGGACAATGGAGCCCTGATATGACAGAAACGGACCTCTTATTTCTCAACCCTCACCTCTGCACATGACTAAATCCCACTAGATTGCTATTTGGAGGGCAGGAAATTCCAGCAGCAGTGGTCTCTGTCTCTGGGAGCAAAAGAGGGAGAAAGGCAAAGGAGGGGATTCTGCCCCTTTGCTCTGCTCTCCTCACACCCCACCTGCAGCACTGTCTGCAGTTCTGGAGCCCCCAAAACAAGAAGGACATGGAAGTGTTGGAGCCAGTCCAGAGGAGACCACCAAGATGCTGAGAGGGCTGCAGCAGCTCTGCTATGAGGACAGGCTGAGAGAATTGGGGCTCTGCAGACTGCAGCCTGAAGGCTTCCATGAGACCTTATATTAGCCTTCCAGTATGTGAAGGGGGCTACAGGAGGGCTGGGGAGGGACTACTGACAAGGTCTTGTAATGAGAGGACAAGGAGGAATGGGTTTAAACTGGCAAAGGGGATGTTAGGAGGAAGTTTTTTGAAGTGAGGGTGGTGAGACACTGGCACAGGTTGCCCAGGGAGGTTGTGGNCACAGGTTGCCCAGGCAGGTTGTGGCTGCTCCCTCCCTGAGGTGTTCAGGGTCAGGTCGGATGAGGCCTTGAGTGACCTGATCTAGTGGGAGGTGTCCTTGCCTATGGCACAGTGGGGGTGGAACTGGATGAGCTATGAGGTCCCTTCCAACCTAAACCATTCTGTGATTCTATGATTCTATCCTCTGGGGTAGCATCACAACCCCTTTCACACACACATCCTTGACCTGATCAATGAGGTCTTGAGTGACCTGTTCTAGTGGGAGGTGTCCCTGCCTATGGTGGGGGGTTGGAACTGGCTGAGCTTTGAGGTCACTTCCAACCTAAACCATTCTATAATTCTACGAATGCTGATCAATAACTAAAGGGTAGGAGGCCAGAGGATGGGGCCAGATTTTTTTCAGTGGTGCCTAGTGCCATGCTGAGGGGCAACGGGCACAAATTGGAACTCAGGAGGTTCCATCTGAATAGGAAGAGAAACTTCTTTGCTGTGTAGGTGCCAGAGCCCTGAAGCAGGCTGCCCAGTGAGGTTGTGGAGTTTCCAACTCCACCTGGATGATCTCAGAGGTCTTTTCCAACCTGATTAATTCTGTGATTCTGTGATATTGTGATGTGGACATGCTGGAGTGTGTCCAGAGAAGGGCCACGAGGATACTCAGAGGGTTGCAGCACCTCTGCTGTGAGGAGAGACTGAAAGAGTTGGGGCTGTGCAGTTTGGAGAAGAGGAGGCTCCCAGGTGACCTTCTGGTGGCCTTCCAGGATCTGAAGGGGGACTACAAAAAAGCTGGGGAGGGACTTTTTAGGCTATCAGGGAGTGAGAGGACTGGGGGGAATGGAGCAAAGCTGGAGGTGAAGAGATTCAGAGTGGATGTGAGGAGGAAGTTGTTGAGCATGAGAGTGGTGAGAGCCTGGAATGGGTTGCCCAAGGAGGTGGTTGAGGCCACATCTCTGGTGGTGTTTAAGGCCAGGCTGTGTGAGGCTGTGGGCAGCCTGATGTAGGGTAGGGTGTCCCTGGGCATGGCAGGGGGGTTGGAACTAGATGATCCTTGTGGTCCCTTCCAACCCTGACTGATTCTATGAGTCTATGATCTGGGCATCCTGCTGTGGGTGAGCCTCCCTTAGCAAGGGGGATGGACCAGATGAACTCCAAAGCTCTCTCCCCAACCCCAGCATGCTGAGATTGTCTGATTAAATTCATAGGGCAGCAAAAAGCCTATGAAAGCCTCCATCACCTCAGCATCAGAGGTAAACTATTAAACAGACCCTGTGTAAGCTTGAGTAGGTAGGGAGGGCTCTTCTGCAAGCCTGCCTGCTTTGCATCACGGATTTCTGTCTGGCTTTTGGAAACAAGAATCAGCAACTGGAGCTGGTTTCCCTGTAATGCTCTTCAACACAGGAAGGGCAGCAGATACAGCCCAAGCAGAGGCTTCAGCTCATTTCTTAATTAGAAGAGATGGCTTTTAGAGCAACAGATTCGAGTCTGCAGCCCTCCCAAGGGAGCAATCCGGAAGGATCCATCCTCCTCCTCTGGCACAATGCACAGCAGAACCAGAGCTCATCCATTCCACTGCTTGTTTTTTCCATAGAAACAGAATTAACAGCCTGATCCTGGCTCTTCTGCAGTGCTGAGTGCACCAGGAGTGCCTTTAACCATAACTCTCCCTGCTCTGCTCTGGTCACTCTCAGGAAATCGAGGCAGCAAAATGCTTTTCCATTACCCACACAACACCTCAAACTGGACACAATATTCCAGGAGTGATCTAACCAGGGCAGAGCAGATGGGGAGGGGAATCTCCCTAGACCTGCTGGACACACTCTTCTTGATGCATCCCAGGATACTATTTGCCCTCTTGGCTCAGGGGTGACCTCATTGCTGTCTACCACTACCTAAATAGAGGTTGTAGCCAGGTGGGGGCTGGGCCACTCGATTCAAGAGAGATGTTGAGGTACTGGAACACGTCCAGAGAACTGGTGAGGGGCCTGGAGCACAGCCCTGTGAGGAGAGGCTGAGGGAGCTGGGGGAGGTGCAGCCTGGAGAAGAGGAGGCTCAGGGCAGACCTCATTGCTGTCTACAACTACCTGAAGGGAGGTTGTAGCCAGGTGGGGGTGGGGTCTTCTGCCAGGCAACCAGCAACAGAAGGAGGGGACACAGTCTCAAGTTGTGCCAGGGGAGGTCTAGGCTGGATGTTAGGAGGAAGTT
>VWZI01005520.1:131750-168541 GCA_013396835.1 Psilopogon haemacephalus
AGTTAAGGGAGAGCCCAAGGCTATCTCCCAGCACCAGCCCCTCCGAGGCCAGCCCTTTGCCTCCTCTCAGAACCAGCACATTTTTAAACACATCTCTCCCTCCTCTGAACTTCGGATAGTGGGTTCCTAAATCACAACCCAGGGTGGGTGGAAGTGGGCACCTCTCTCAAGCTTGCTCGGGCGTCCAGCGGGGTCCTGCGGGCACAAGCTGACGGCTCCCAGCTACTCCCACAGCCGCAGGCACGCGCGGGCACCTCGCAATTAATATTTTATTTGAGCAATTACAGGCATCAGCCCAGACTGTACCGTTGAGTAAACAACCCCCGAAGCCATAAAGGAGCCAATTAAAAAAAAAAAAAAAAAAAAATCAGACAAGAGTGAGATTTGGTGAGGCAGAGCTCCCCCACAGCCAGCAGGTCCTCAACCCAAAGCTGGGCTTCTCCGCCCCATAAAGCTGTCTCCCTGGCTTCTGGCTCCACGTTCCCACGAGTCCTGGACAAACGGGTTCTTTGCCCAGGTGCTCACCACGGCATCCTCAACCTCGACCTCACGCCCCCCACCTCACCCATGCCAGCCTGGTCATCACCCTGCCCTCACAAAGAACCCTCAAAGGCGCTCTCCTCATCCAGATCAGCACATGGCCAGCTAAAACATCAGCCTAAAAATTAAGGTGTTTCCCAGCTCCGTGTAAGATCCCGGGTGCAAAGCAGCTGGCAGATGGGGGCTGAGGCCCTGCCACAGTCAAACCAGCCTCGGCGTGCAAAAGTTGAGATGGTTTTGTCCCACAGCAGTGGGGAAACCCAGCACAGGGCACTGACTGGGAGTACGGTGGCTGCTGGCAGGGTGGGTGCTTCTGGGAGGGGCACAGAAGGCTGCATGGGGGAGAGGAGGAGCTCAAGACTGGGATGAGGTGCTGGGCAGGGTGCTAGGCTGCAGGGTGCTGGTCAGGCAAGGTGCTGGGACCTGAGGTGGGCAGGGTGCTCGGGTGGGGTGCTGGGTGCTCAAGCAGAGTAATGGGGCAGGATGCTGGGAGCGAAAGCACATTGCTGGGGCAGGATGCTGGGTGCTGGGAGCAAAGGCACAGTGCTGGGGCAGGATGCTGGGTGCTGGGAGCAAAGGCACAGTGCTGGGGCAGGATGCTGGGTGCTGGGAGCGAAGGCACAGTGCTGGGGCCGGATGCTGGGTGCTGGGAGCAAAGGCACAGTGCCGGGGCAGGATGCTGGGTGCTGGGAGCAAAAGTACAGTGCTGGGGCAGGATGCTGGGTGCTGGGACAGGATGCTGGGTGCTGGGAGCAAAAGTACAGTACTGGAGCAGGTTGCTGGGTGCTGGGAGCAAAGGCACAGTACTAGGGCAGGATGCTGGGAGCAAAAGTACAGTACTGGAGCAGGTTGCTGGGTGCTGGGAGCAAAAGCACAGTGCTGGGGGAGGATGCTGAGTGCTGGGAGCAAAAGTAGAGTGCCGGGGCAGGATGCTGGGCGCTGGGTCAGAATGCTGAGTGCTGAAGCACAGTACCGGGAGCCAAGTGCAGTACTGGGAGCAAATGCACAGTACTGGAGCAGGGTGCTTGATACTGAACGGGGCGGGATGCTGGGTGCTGGGAGCAAAAGCACAGTGCCGGGGCACGATGCTGGGTGCTGGGGCAGAATGCTGAGTGCCGAAACGCAGTACTGGGAGCCAAAGTGCAGTACTGGGAGCAAAAGCACAGTAGTGGGGCAGGATGCTGGGTGCTGGGGCAGAATGCTGAGTGCCGAAACGCAGTACTGGGAGCCAAAGTGCAGTACTGGGAGCAAAAGCACAGAGCAGGACGCTTGAAACTGAATGAGGCAGGATGCTGGGTGCTGGGAGCTAAAGCATTGTCCCGGGGCAAGGTGCTGGAGGGGGAGGTGGGATGTAAAGCGCAGTACCGGAGCAGGATGCCGGGTACTTAAGCACTGCGCCGGGGCAAATTACTGGAGCGCAGCAGTGGGACAGGGTGGCCGAGCTGGCTGAGGAGCGCCGGAGCGGGCGCGCAGAACTCACCGAGTTTCTCGACTAGCCGCAGCATGACGCCGCCGATGTGAATCTCGCCGGTGACCCTCAGGGTGACGTCGCGGCCCAGGTCGGTGACATGGACGCTCAGCTCCCACGTCCCGTCGGCGTAGCAGCCGTCCGGCATGCGGATCCCGTCCAGCGCCATGGTCCCGGCCTCCTGCGCCGCCAGCCGCCTTTTATGGAAGCGAAGGACGGAGCGAGCGGGGGCTGCTCCAACATCCGGGACTCGCCGGGGGCGGCTCGGGTGGGTTCGGCTCGGTCCGGCCCGACTGGGCTTGGGCTGGGCTNGGTTCAGCACGGCTCAGCCCGCCTCCGCGCCCCGGGGGATGAGGGGGAGTGCGTGTGTGTGTGGGATGGGGGCGCGGTGGGGCGGGATCGGGCGGGGGGAGCCGTGCGGAGCTCGCCCCACCGCCCCCCAGCCGCTGCCTGCGGGGCCGCCGCGNGGTGGAGCAGGCCTCCCTCCGCAGCCCCGGGACGGAGCCGGCTGGACCCGGGCTAAGCGGCGAGGGGAACTCGGGAGCCATCCCGGAGAACGGCCTCTAAGGGCCGCTGGGAGCCCGTTCCCCGAACAAGCCTGAATTCCCCCGAGCACCCTTCCGTGGCAGCCTGACACCCTCTCTGCTGCCTTTCGGGTTGCTCTTTTAAAACTCCGGTCATTAAACAAAACAAAACAAAACAAAAAACCCAAAACTTTCATTCACAAGGAAAAAAATCCTTATTTTTGCGGCGAGCCTCCTTACCTTCGCATCACCATCAACGGCCCATGCCGTGCCCGCAGCGAGGCTGGGCGATGTGGTGCTTCCCTCCGTCCGCATCATCATCTGTGGAGCTGGGCGATGGGAACTGGCTTTAGAGTCCGAACCGGCACAAATGAAGGGGGGACGGGGAAGGGGGGACGGGGGAACCAAACCCACCAAAAANAACCTCTATCCGCTTCCTGTAGCTCTCCACCCAATGATACATACATCCCGCCAAGGCAAGAGGGCTTCCTGAAAAGCCCTAGCACGGAAGGAGCTGCCTGGCCAGGTCCAGCACCGGGGTTGGTGGTGCTGGGCAGGACGTGTCCTGCACAGGGCTGGCCGATGGGAAGCGGTGTCCCGACAAAGCTGTGCCCTCCCTCCAGCAGCCTCGGGGATGTCTCCAGCAGCCTTGGATTCTCCAGCAGCCTTGGGTCCTCCAGCAGCCTTGGGTTCTCCAGCAGCCTTGGGTTCTCCAGCAGCCTGGATGATGCTTTCCCCTTGAGCGCCCTTCCCACCTCCCGTGCTGCTGAGATGGAGCTTTGCTGCCGTGGAGGCAACAAGAATCTCGTAATGGGGGTGAGAAGTTGTCACCATCTTTTCACCTTTGCTGTTATAATAGAACTACTTAGAGAATCATAGAATGGCCTGAGTTGGAAGGGACCTTAAAGATCACCCAGTTCCAACTCCCTTGCTGTGGGCAGAGACAGCTCTCCTTAGACCAGGTTGTTCAAAGCCTCATAGAATGATAGAATGGTTTAGGTTGGAAGGGACCTCAAAGATCATCCAGTTCCAACTCCCTTGTTATGGGCACAGATGTCATCAGACAAGGTCATTCAAAGCCTCATAGAATGATAGAATGGTTTAGGTTGGAAGGGACCTTAAAGATCACCCAGTTCCAACTCCTTTGCTATGGGCAGAGACAGCTCTCATTAGACCAGGTTGTTCAAAGCCTCATAGAATCATAGAATGGTTTAAGTTGAAAGGGACCTCAAAGCTCAGCCAGTTCCAACCCCCCAGTACAGGCAGGAACACATCCCACTAGAACAGGTTGCCCAAGGCCTCATCCAACCTGGCCTTCAACATCTCCAGGCAGGGAGCAGCCACAGCCTCCCTGGGCAACGTCTTCCAGTGTCTCACCACCCTGCGAAGAACTTCTTCATAACATCCAGTTTCAATCTCCCTTCTGCCAGTTTTAAGCCATTCCTCCTCATCCTGTCATTACAAGACCTTGTTAATAGTCCCTCCCCAGCCCTCCTGTAGCCCCCTTCAGATACTGGAGGGCCACTCTAAGGTCCCCTGGAAGCCTTCTCTTCTGGGCAACCTGTGCCAGTGTTTCACCTCCCTCACTGCAAAGAACTTCCTCCTAACATTCAGTTTAAACTTCCCCTCTGCCAGTTTAAACCCACACCTTCAATACAGTGCTCAGTTTTGGGCCACCCTCCCTCCAAGGACACTGAGGTGATGGAGTGTGTCCAAAGAACAGCAAATCTGGTGAAGGGTCTGGAGAACAAGTCTTGTGAGGAGTGACAGAGGGAACTGAGGTTGTTTAGCCTGGAGAACAGAAAGCTGAGGAGAGACCTTCTTGCTCTCTACCACTCACCTGAAAGGAGGCTGGAGCCAAATGTGAGTAGATCTCTCCTCTCAAGGAAGGAGCAGCCACAACCTCCCTGGGCAACCTGTGCCAGTGTCTCACCACCCTCACTGCAAACAACTTCCTTCTGACATCCACTTTCAATCTCTCCTCTGCCAGTTTAAACCCATTCCTTCTCACACTGTCATTACAAGACCTTGTCAGTAGTCCCTCTCCAGCCTTCCTGTAAGCCCCCTTGGAAGGCCACTCCAAGGTCTCCTGGAAGCCTTCTCTTCTCCAGGCTGCAGAGCCCCAATTCTCTCAACCTGCCCTCAGAGCAGAGCTGCTGCAACCTTCTGTGCATCTTCATGGCCCTCCTGTGGACGTCCAGCCTGGTCCTAAACACCTCCAAGAACTGGCATAAGGCCATTCCTCTGTTTTCCCCTATGCATTAATAAAAACATTCCCAAACTTACCCCAGGTAGAATAACCCAAATTTTAGCCCTAAACAGCAGGATTTGGGCTAATGTGGCCGATGCTGCCACGGGGAAATTGGCTGGCACTGCCCTCAACAGCAGGAGGATGGGCAGCAGATGACCTCCCCCACCCAATCCTCCTTGGATCCTTGATCCTCATCAGTGTAACCCCCCCAAAACTGGGAAGCCGGAGCGTAATTTAGAGGTGGGTGTGCAACAATAAAGCTTTCACAGATGGTATCTCAGTGTTCTTCCAGTTGTAAACAATAGGACAATCAAAAGAAAGGGTTACTCTCTGCTGAAGCTCTTTGGATGAGGTTTCCAGCTGATGCAATTCAATCCAGCTCCACCAGAGCTAGTAACTGTTTAGTACAGCTGATTGCATGCCCTGTGGTAGAACCTGCTGGTTTCTGCTGCCCTTAAAACCACTTGTTGAGCTTTTATTTTTGGGTTTTGGGTTGTTTTGGGTTTGTTTTTTTTTTTTCCCCTCGCCCTGAGGTCTTGGAAAGCCTCTCTCTGCCTTCTCCGCCCTGGGACACTGCTCTTCTTCCCTCCCTCAGCCGTGGGTGTGTGGAGAGGAGGGCAGCGCGATCTCCAATGCCGGGTTGAGACGCAAAGCAAGGTCAAAAATGCACCAGCAGGGCCCTTACGTCAGAGGCAGCCAAGCTTCCCCAGGGTTCTTCCCACTGTTTGCAAGAAGTCCTCGCAGCAATAGCCAAATAAGGTGTTGTGGAGTGGGCGCCTGCTTCCATCAGGGCGAGGATGATGCCTACCAGATCTGCCTCCGCTCCGTGGAAACCGGGGATGCTTTTTCAACAGAATCCCTCAATGGGCATCTTTGGGATATCCACGCTGAAGATGAGTAGCTCCTTCCCTGCCATGGGTTTATTTGACTTGGGTCGTTTTGGTGTGTTGTTTTTTTGGTTTTGTTTTTGCTTTTTTTCCTTGTGACTTTGTCGCTGTTTTAAAAGGTTTTTAAAGTCTCAGAGGGCAGTGTATGAAACCAGCTGGCTTTGCAGCCCGGCTGCGCTGGGCAAGCCGGTCAGACTGGCTCTTCCCTGGGGTGATTGGCCGTGGAAATCTGCCTGCCCCCTGCATTTGGGTGCCTTGGCTTAGGTGGCTGGAGCAGGAAAAGCAGCGCCCAGCTGTCTCCTCTGCACAGAGGCTGAGAATTTCCCCAAACCTCCATGTAAACAAAAGCTTCTTATCCTCAAACGCTCTGGCGCGGGTCGAGCGCGGTATGCTCTGAGCTGCCGGCCAGCAACCCCTGCTTGGCCCCTGTCACCCCTCTGCTTCACTCGATATTCCCCATCTGCAGCTTCTTCCTTAACAAGGGTGAAGTTCAAAAGAAAACCCAAAAAAGGAGAAATGCAAATGCTTGTTTATCCCTCTCTCCCCCCGCCCCATCCCGCTCCAGCACTTTTATGTATCTCTAACACCCCTCGGCCCATATCCTCCCATGCAACCCACTGCTTCTGGTCCCACTTCTCTTCATGTGGGGTGTCCAAGCTCTATAGTTCTCCCTGAGATCTTCACAGACATAGAATCAGTCAGGGTTGGAAGGGACCACAAGGATCACCTAGTTCCAACCCCCCCTGCCATGCCCAGGGACACCCTACCCTAGAATAGACCAGACAGAGCCTCATCCAGCCTTGCTTTAAACACCTCCAGGGAAGTGGTCCCAAGCATCCCCCTGGGCAACCCGTTCCAGGGCCTCACCACTCTCATGGTGAAGAACTTCCTCCTCATGCCTTAAGTGACCAGAGACTTGGAACATTCCTTGAATCCCTTTGAATAAATGCATCACTAGAAATAAACTTGGGCAGCGACCAAACGCTAGCACAAAGCACTTATTGCCTGCTCCTGCATCGCATCACAGAATCATTGAACTGGTGGGGGTTGGAAAGGAGCTCTGGAAATCATCTAGTTCAGCCCCCTCCCACTCTGCTAAAGCAGGGTTGCCCACAGCAGATTGTTCAGGAGCATCTCTAGGAAGGTTTTGGAATCACTCCAGAGAAGGAGATTCCACAGCTTCTCTGGGCAGCCTGCTCTGGGGCTCCAGCACCCTCACAGCGAAGAATTTTCTCCCCATGTTCAGATGAAACCTCCTGGCCTCCAGTTTGTCTCTTGTCCTGTCACTGGGCACTCCCCCACCCTTTAGATGTTGATCAGCATTGAGAAGATCCCCATGAACATCAATAAGATGCCCAGCATTGAGAAGATCCACGCACAGCAGGTCAGAGGGGTTCAAACCACCTGGGTGGTTTTATTGTTGTGTCTCTCCATGATAAACCCAAGGTTGCCACACATTGAGTATGGTATTCAGTTTTGGGCACTGCAATACAGGAGAGATGTGGAGGTGCTGGAGTGGGTCCAGAGGAGGCTGAGGGCAGACCTCATTGCTGTCTACAGCTACCTGAAGGGACATTGTGGAGAGGCTGCTGCTGGGCTCTTCTCAGAGGTAATTTGAGACAGAACAAGGCGGAATGGCCTCAATGGCCAGACAAGGGGGAATGGGGAGGTTTAGATTGGACATTAGGATAAAGTTTTTTCCCAGAGAGTGGTCAGGGACTGGAATGAGCTGCCCAGGGAGGTGGTGGATGTGCTTCAGGGTGGTTTGGATGTGGGGCTTAGGGAGATGGTTTAAGGTGAATCTTGTAGAGTAGGGTTCTAGGTTGGACTTGGTGATCCTGAGGGTCTTTTCCAACCTGGGTGTTTCTGTGATTCTGTGATCTTCTTCCACCTTTAAACATCTTTGGGACATAGCTGAGGTTCATGTCTCACAAGTCACCGTTTCCCAGCAGAGAGAAATCCATGCTTCTGGCAAAGGAAATATGCTGGCTAACTGCTTCCTTCTCTGTTCGTGGCCACATTTCATAGAATCATAGAATCATAGAATCATAGAATCATAGAATGGTTTAGGTTGGAAGAGACCTCAAAGATCATCCAGTTACAACCCCCCTGTGCCATAGGCAGGCACACCTCACACTAGATCAGGTCACTCAAGACCTCATCCAGCCTGGCCTTCAACACGTCCAGGGAGGGAGCAGCCACAACCTCCCTGGGCAACCTGTTCCAGTGCCTCACCACCTTCACTGTGAAGAATTTCTTCCTAACATCCCATTTACGTCTCCTCTCCACCAATTTAAACCCATTCCCCCTCATCCTGTCATTACAAGACCTTGTGAATAGTCCCTCCACAGCCCTCCTGTAGGCCTCCTTCAGATACTGGAAGGTTGCTATAAGGTCTCCTGGAAGCCTTCTCTTCTCCAGGCTGAAAAGCCCCAACTCTCTCAGCCTGTCCTCAGAGCAGAGCTGCTGCAGCCCTCTGATCATCTTTGTGGCCCTCCTCTGGACTCTCTCCAGCAGTTCCATGTCCCTCTTGTGCTGGGGGCTCCAGAACTGCACACAGTACTGCAGGTGGGGTGTGAGGAGAGCAGAGTAAAGGGGCAGAATCCCCTCCCTTGCCCTGCTGGTAATGCTTCTCTTGCTGCAGCCCAGCACACAGTTGCTGTCTGGGCTGTGTGTGCACACTGTTGGCTCATGTTGAGCTTCTCATCCACCCAGACCCCCAGGTCCTTTTCCTCAGGAAATCTTCCCTGATTTTGTCACTTCTAGATGTCCACCTGACTTGGCTTTTTTTCATTGCCTGACCGTGTGTGCAGAGCCACGAAGCTGTCGAAGGTATGGACTGGACCAGTGCGCAGTCGCAGAGTTGCTCAGCATCCTCCTAATGAAGGCGTGGACACTATTTGGGATTAAGATCTTGAAGAAGCACCTGGCTTTAGCCTTCCCAGGTTGTATTTCCTTCTTGTGATCTGCACACCATGCTGCTCAGCAGTAAAATATTTGCTTGGGACACAAGTGCAGAGATGCAGCTGCAGCTGCTTTGCTCATGCCTGGCTTTCCTGCAGGCTCATCTCAGCTGGATGTAATGTTTGCTTCTGACGAGTGAGGTCAGAAGAATTCCCAGGAGCTTGGCTCATCTTTGGGCCTGTTTGTAACGGAGCTCAGCACTCTTTTCTGGGCAGGTTCGTAGCTGCTTTGGTATCTATCCGAGGTGACCTTCTTGTAGCCTTTCAGGATCTTAAGGAGGGCTACGAGGAAGCTGGAGAGGGCCTTTTTAGGATGTCAGAGAGTGATAGGACTAGGGGGAATGGAACCAAGCTGGAAATGGGTAGATTCAGACTGGATGCTAGGAAGAATGAGGGTGTTGAGACCCTGGAATGGGATGCCTAGGTTGGTGGTGGAAGCCCCATCCCTGGAGGTGTTTAAGGCCAGGCTGGATAAGGCTCTAGAGAGCCTGATCTAGTATGAGGTGTCCCTAAACATGGAAGGGTCATTGGAACTAGATGATCCTTGTGATCCCTGCCAACCCTGACTAGTTCTAGGATTTTTGGGTTTTCCCACCAGCTGTGGGGGAGAACAGAGATGACAGCAGGCACTGGGAGCTGGAGGGGTAAGTGGAGCCCAGGGTTGAATACACAGGGAAATGCTGCATATCTTCACAGAACTTGAGGTCCAGGAGGTATCTGTAGACTCAACTTCTCACATCTTTTGGATGGGGCATTTGTCCTAGTTATTCCAAGCAAAGTTTGGGCAACCTGTTGTGGAAGTGCCTCTGGGTGCTCTGGGCAATGATGAACTGAGGCCATGATGGATTGTCCAAAGAGGTGGTGGAATCTGCATCTCTGGATACATTCAAAACCCACCTGGACATCTTCTTGTGTGACCTTGTCTGGGTGAAACTGCCTTGGCAGAGGGGTTAGACTTCATGATCTCTGGATGTCCTTTCCAATCCCTACTATTCTGTGATGCTGCTGTATCCCTACAAAGACCAAGAGTCATAGAATCATAGAATAAGCCAGGTTGGGAGGGACCTCCAAGCTCATCCAGTCCAACCTATCACTCAGCCCTAGCCAATGGCACTAAGTGCCCCATCCAGGCTTTGCTTCAACACCTCCAGCAACGGTGACTCCACCACCTCCCTGAGCAGCCCATTCCAATGCCAATCACGCTTTCTGGCAACAACTTCCTCCTAACATCCAGCCTGAACCTGTCCTAGCACAACTTGAGACTGTGTCCACTCCTTCTGTTTCTGGGTGCCTGGCAGAAGAGCCCAACCCCACCTGGCTACAACCTCCCTTTAGGTAGTTGTGGAGAGCAATGAGGTCTGCCTGAGCCTCCTCTTCTGCAGGCTACACACCCCCAGCTCCCTCAGCCTCTCCTCACAGGGCTGTGCTCCAGGCCCCTCACCAGCCTTGCTGCCCTTCTCTGGACACCTTCCAGTATCTCCACATCTCTCTTGAATTGAGTGGCCCAGAACTGGACACAGGACTTACAGTCATTAACCTTAGGAGAGTTATGAGGCCAGATCTCTCATTCTGATGGCTAAGGACACATGGGATGAAGCCAGGGACCAAAATTTGAGACTCTCACAACCACCCAGCTAGGTCTTTCGTACCCAAAGGTTACGAAATGCATCCCTGCAGCTACAATAAATTCTAGCTTGCAAGAGATAGCCACACTGAGATAAGAGCCATGGAGCCTGACTGAGAGCTTCCTCCTCCTTTGGTAAGTCAAGCCAAGCTGCCCTACAGCTACAAAATCTCATCTCATTTCCAGCATGCATGTGCCTAACACCAGCCATTGTGCACCAAAGCTTGCTGGGCTTGTGCTGCAGGCCAAACCCTGCTGCAGGGCTCTTCTCTGTCCCCTCTTCACCTTCTTTCCAGGAACTGGGATCAATTAAGCTCTTGTAGCCTCAGGCTGAGAGGTTTGTTTCTTCAGCCTCTTCCTCCTCAGCCAGCTCTTCATAACAAATAATTCCACTGGCTCTCCTGACCTGGACTGTGTCAGGCAGGACGAGGGGTAATGGGTTCAAACTGGCAGAGGGGAGATTTAAATGGGATGTTAGGAGAAAGTTCTTCACAGTGAGGGTGACGAGACCCTGGAACAGGTTGCCCAGGGAGGTTGTGGTTGCTCCCTCCCTGGAGGCATTCAAGGCCAGGCTGGATGAGGTCTTGAGCGTCCTGATCAGGTGTCCCTGCCTATGGTGGGGGGTTGGAACAGGATGATCTTTGAGGTCTCTTCTAACCTAAACCATTCTATGATTGGTTTCCTGTTAACATTATTCCCTGTGCCATCATTTATCCTTCATCCTTCTCCCATCATGTGGTCCTAGCAGCTTCCAGCAGCTTCCAGCTGCTAGGAGCAACCTCACAGAATCATAGAATCAGCCAGGTTGGAAGAGACCTCCAAGATCATCCAGTCCAACCTATCACCCAGCCCTAGCCAATCAACTAGACCTCCAACAAGTGTGAGGCTTACCTTGGCCCAGAAAGGAGACATTGTGTCTCAAATCACTCTCCAGTTGTCCCCATGGCCTGAAGGGTCCTTGAACTTTGTGTCTGTAAAGAGTTAACCCCTCCTGGAGGGGTTTAACTGGATCCTGACTCCTCCCTGGGGGTGGTCTGATCTTCCCCTAGGTGTCCTGTTTAGCCCCCTCCCACTTCCTGCTGAGACCCCCCTATAGATTGGGAATGAGCTTCCTCTTTCTTCCTCTTGGTCTCTGCTTTCCTCACTAGCTCAGCATCCTGCTTCCCTGCTGCCATTTCACCAGGTGCTCTCCAGCTCTCTCACATGAGGAGAGCAGCCATGTTTGGAACTCTAACTCACTGCATCCCACCTGCATCCATCTGCATCTCCCACCAATTTCCAACTTCACCGCTTGGCTTCAACTTCCATCCACTCCCATCTGTGGGTTGTATTTTATTTCATTTTGTACTTTGTTTTCCCTCCCCCATATCCTCTGTATTTCCCCTTACCTTATACCTGTGCCTTGTATTTTGTTTTCCCTCCCCCATACCCTCTGTATTTCCCCTTACCTTATACCTGTGCCTTGTATTTTGTTCCCTCTCCCCCGTATCTCTGTAATTCCCCTTGCCTTATACCTGTATCTTGTATTTTGTTCCCTCTCCCCATATCCTCTGTAATTCCCCTTACCATATACCTGTGCCTTGTATTTTGTTCCCTCTCCCCCATATCCTCTGTAATTCCCCTTACCTTATACCTGTATTTTGTATTTTGTTCCCTCTCCCCATATCCTCTGTAATTCCCCTTACCTTATACCTGTATCTTGTATTTTGTTCCCTCTCCCCATATCCTCTGTAATTCCCCTTACCTTATACCTGTATCTTGTATTTTGTTCCCTCTCTCTCTATCCTCTGTAATTCCCCTTACCTAAAATACCTTCTATTTATTGGTTTGGGGTTTTTTGGTTTTTTTGTTTGTTTGTTTGTTTTTTTTAACTT
The DNA here is from genome assembly GCA_013396835.1 of Psilopogon haemacephalus. Lineage (NCBI taxonomy): Eukaryota > Metazoa > Chordata > Aves > Piciformes > Megalaimidae > Psilopogon > Psilopogon haemacephalus. The sequence goes on from VWZI01005520.1 coordinate 143,882, forward strand.
CCAAATAAAATTAAGTATTTATTGAGCTTTTGAGCTCAGGGGGACTGGCTTAAACTAATACTATTGTCTCTCCCTAAAGAGCTGGTGGGTCCTGCAGCACTCCCTTGATGTCTGTTTTAGCCAAAAGGAGGTGTTAGCAGCACTTGTATCCATGTGATGGAGAAATTGGATAAATCCCAGATACTCAGGCTCTGAGCAACCTGATCTAGTTGAAGATGTTCCTGTTGACCACAGTGGGGCTGGGCTGGATGACTTTTACATGTCCCTTTCAACCCAAACCATTCTGTGATTCTACCAAATGTCAATTAATCCATTCTGTGATTCTGTAGATTTTACCAACCACTGATTCACCCCAAGGCTGAAAATGTCCTTCCAGCTCCTTGCCCAGAGCCCGAGAGTCTCACAACAGCTGTGCCCAGGACCTCACTCCCATTGCTGATCTTCCCCTGCATCACCTGTATCTGGTTCATAGTTTTGCTGCCACTCTTGATGCTCAGCTTGGACTCTTGATGGACTCTGACAAATTTGGTGGCTTTCTATGATGAAGTCACAGCAGTGGTGGACAAGGGAAGGGCAACTGATGTTGTCCACCTAGACCTGAGTCAGGTGTTTGACTCTGTCCCACAGGACATCCTGGTCACCAAACTGGAAAAACACAGACCTGATGGGTGGAGCACTGCTGGGTAAGGAATTGGCTGGATGGTGGCACACAGAGAGTGGTGATCAAGGGCACAATGTCCACCTGCAGACCAGTGCCAAGTGGCATCCCTCAGGGTTCAGTGCTGGGCCCAGTGCTGTTGAACATCTTTGTCAGCCACAGGGACAGAGGAATCAGTGCAGCCTCAGCAAGTGTGCAGATGACACCAAGCTGTGTGGCACAGGAGACTTGCTAGAGGGCAGGGATCCATCCAGAGGGACCTGCACAGGCTGCAGAGCTGTGCCCAGGCCAACCTCATGAAATTCAACAAGGCCAAGTGTAAGGTCCTGCACCTGGGTGGGTGCAATCCCAAGCACAACTGCAGACTGGGTGGGGAATGGCTGAGAGCAGCCCTGAGGANCCAGTCCAGAGGAAGCCACCAAGATGCTGAGAGGGCTGCAGCAGCTCTGCTCTGAGGACAGGCTGAGGGTTGGGGCTCTGCAGCCTGGAGAAGAGAAGGCTTCCAGGAGACCTTAGAGTAGCCTTCCAGTATCTGAAAGGGGCCTACAGGAGGGCTGGGGAGGGACTATTGACAAGGTCTTGTAATGAGAGGATGAGGAGGAATGGGTTTAAATTGGCAGAGGGGAGATTGAAAGTGGATGTTAGGAGGAAGTTGTTTGCAGTGAGGGTGGTGAGACACTGGCACAGGTTGCCCAGGGAGGTTGTGGCTGCTCCTTGCCTGGAGGGGTTTAAGGCCAGGCTGGATAAGGCCTTGAGTGACCTGTTCTAGTGGGAGGTGTCCCTGCCTATGGCACAGGGGGGTTGGAACTGGCTGAGCTTTGAGATGTCTTCCAACCTAAACTATTCTATGATTCTATGTCACCTCATGACTCACACAGCAAATCACCATTCCCTGCACCTTCCATGTCTTAGCAAAGGGTGAGGCAGAAATGCTGCATGAGGATGTAGGAATGTGTCTCTTTCAGCTTTTGCTGTCCCTAGCAGTCTTTCAACCAGCCCCAAGATTCAGCCCATACATTCAGGGATGCTGAACCATTGCCTTCAGCCAGCCTACTGACAGGGCTTCCAAATTCTTCCAGCAAAGCCTGCCCCAAACTTAGCTTTCCTTGGCCACTTGCGCTGATTCCTGGAGGGTGCCTTCCTGTGGATGCTGCAGATGGTTTCCCTGGTGCTGTCAGCAGGCAGCTGGTGTGGCTCATTTTCTAGACACCCAGGATGGAAAACTCTGTTTTTATGAGGGCATCCCACAAGAGGATCAGTCAGCAGAGCTTTTTGAAACAGAGTAGGAATAGAGTAGGAATAGAATAGAATAGAATAGAATAGAATAGAATAGAATAGAATAGAAAAGAATCAGCCAGGTTGGAAGAGACCTCCAAGATCATCCAGTCCATGCTCCCTGCTATGGTCAGGGATACCTTCCACTAGAGCAGACTGCTCCAAGACACATCCAGTTTGGCTCTGAACGCCCTTGGCAGCAGGGTGGCAACTAGATGATAGAATAGGAGAGAATAGAATAAAGTCAGGTTGGAAGAGACCTTCAAGCTCATCCAGTCCAACCTATCACCTAGCCCTAGCCAATCAACTAGACCCTCGCACCAAGTGCTCCATCCAGTCCTTTCTTGAACACCTCCAGGGATGGTGACTCCACCACCTCCCTGGGCAGCCCATTCCCATGCCAATCACTCTCTCTGTGAAGAACATCTTCCTAATATCCAGCCTATCAGAAGGTACTTTAAGACACTACTGGTTTACACTTACCCAAGAGAAAAGAGGTAACCCCAGCCCAAAGGTTCAAATGTCTCACCCCCTGCCTTTTCTCCTGTAATATACAACATATTAAACCACTTTCTGTTGCCCAAGGGAGGTTTTGAGCCTTTGCCACTCTCATCCTGGCTCTCGTCCACCCTCCAGAAGGCCTCCTATTCATTGCTTTTACAAATACAAAGTACAGGCTGGAAGGCTGAAACTCTCCCACGGAGCTGGAGCTCGACGAAAACCCACATGTCACGCAATGCTCTGGCACCATCCCTGGGGCTGGTGACTCTGGAGTGTCAGAAGAAACACCCAGTGTCAGTTATCCACTGCTAGTCAGCAAGAAGGAAAAAAGCAGTCCTGTGGAGAGGGACCTGGGAGTGCTGGTGGAGAACATCCATGGGACAGCAATGTGCCCTTGTAGCCAAGAAGGCCAATGGGATCCTGGGGTGTATTAAGAAGAATGTGTCCAGCAGATCAAGGGAGGTTCTCCTCCACCCCTACTCTGCCCTGCTGAGACCTCATCTTGAATACTGCCTTCAGTTTTGGGCTCCCCAGTTTAAGAGGGACAGGGATCTGCTGGAGAGGGTCCAGTGGAGGGCTGCAAGGGTGATTAGGGGACTGGAGCACTGCCTGATGAGGAGAGGCTGAGGGACCTGGGGCTGCTTAGTCTGGAGAAGAGAAGACTGAGAGAGGATTGAATCAATGTTTATAAATATCTGAGGGCTGGGGAGACAGGAGAGGGTGGACAGGATATGCTCATTTGCTCCTTGGGATAGGAGAAGGAGCAGTGGGTGGAAGCTGCAGCACAGGAGGTTGCAGCTGAACACAAGGGGCAACTTCTTGACTGGAAGGGTCCCAGAGCACTGGCACATGCTGCCCAGAGAGGTCGTGGAGTCTTCTTGTCTGGAGCCTTTCAAGGCCTGTCTGGATGTGTTCTTGTGTGCCCTGAGCTAGATTGTCTGGTCCTACTTTCTCAGGGGGGTTGGACTCAATGATAAGGACAGGCTAAGGGAGTTGGGGCTTTTCAGTCTGGAGAAGAGAAGGCTTCGAGGAGACCTTATAGCAACCTTCCAGTATCTGAAGGGGGCCTACAGGAAGGCTGGGGAGGGACTATTCACAAGGTCTTGTAATGACAGGATGAGGGGGAATGGGTTCAAATTGGTGGAGGGGAGATTTAAACGGGATGTTAGGAGGAAGTTCTTCACAGTGAGGGTGGTGAGGCACTGGCACAGGTTGCCCAGGGAGGTTGTGGCTGCTCCCTCCCTGGAGGTGTTGAAGGCCAGGTTGGATGAGGTCTTGAGCAACCTGATCTAGTGGGAGGTGTCCCTGCCTATGGCACAGGGGCTTGGAACTGGATGAGCTTTGAGCTCTCTTCCAACCTAGACCATTCTATGATCAGCCTAGACCATTCTATGATTCTATGATCTCTTTGTGTCCCTGCCAACCCCTAACCTCCTGTGAGCCTGTGATCCCTAACCATTTGTCAGATGGCTCTGCCACCAGCATCTGCAGAGCTGGCCAAATAGTGGGAAGTGTCTATTTGGAAGTGATTTCCTGGGAAGCAGTGGGGAAAGAAAGAAAAAAATCCACAATTCACACTGCCAGTTATTCCCAGCTGCTCTTTTGGGGTGTGATGGGGAGCAGAAGCTGTGGGAAGGCGCCTTGTGCTGGGACCCAGCATCCTGCAGATTCCTCCAGGTCGTGAAAGAAGGGAGGGAAACTGCCCCCAGCACTCTTGTGTGTTTGCAAAGCAGCAGGCCCACGACCTTCACCAATTCTACAGCACCAGCTCCCCACCCTGAGCCCTGGCACTGCTGTTTCCTGTTATCTCTCCAGCCCCAGCTCTCCCCTCCCCAACGGTCTGGAGAAGCTGGCTGCCAGCCCAAGGGTTTGCCCTCTATCAGTGCAGGGAGCAGCGAGGTGAAGCTCATTCCTCATGCCTCATTGAGGGGTCTGGGGCCTCTGGAGGCATGGGGCATTCCTGAGCCATTCCTAACCATTGCCAGCCCTATGGATGCCTTCTGGGGTGGGGTCAAAGTCATCTCAAAATCTCAAGACATATATGGAGGAAGTTGTTCACGTGGGAGTGGTGAGAGCCTGGAATGGGTTGCCCAGGGAGGTGGTTGGGGCAACATGCCTGGAGGTGTTTGCAGCCAGGCTGGCTGAGGCTGTGGGCAGCCTGATGTAGGGTAGGGTGTCCCTGGGCATGGCAGGGGAGTTGGAGCTGGCTGATCCTTGTGGTCCCTTCCAACCCTGACTGATTCTATGATTTCATGATTCTAACCACTTCCTAAATAAACAGGCTGTGAGAGTTGAGGCTGTTCAGCCTGGAGAAGAGAAAGCTCCAGGAAGACCTTAGAGCAGCCTTCCAGTACCTGAAGGGGGCCCACAAGAAAGCTGGGGAGGGGCTTAGAAGAGCTTGTAGTCATAGAACCACAGAATCAGCCAGGTTGGAAGAGACTTCCAAGCTCATCGAGTCCAACCTATCACCCAGCCCTAGCCAATGGCACCAGGTGCTTCATCCAGGCTTTTCTTGGACACCTCCAGGGATGGTGACTCCACCACCTCCCTGGGTGATTCTATATGGGTCAAAGATAAAGCCCAGCAACAGTGGATCCCTGTTCTGGCCAGATCTGGGGTTTCACCAAACCAGTTTTTCTTTGCAAGTATTGCAACTGTTGCTCGGGGAATAGTTTGACCCCATGGCATTGCAAATATCACCAGATTATGAAATGGAGCAGTAAGTCCAGCATTGGGGACTGGCTGCAGAGAGGTCCTCAAGGGACAGGAGGACTCTGCTCTCCTCAGACCCCACCTGCAGTACTGTGTGCAGTTCTGGAGCCCCCAACACAAGAAGAACGTAGAAATGTTGGGGCCAGTCCAGACAATGCCACCAAGATGCTGAGAGGGCTGCAGCAGCTCTGCTACGTGGACAGGCTGAGAGAGTTGAGGCTCTGCAGCCCAGAGAAGAGAAGGCTTCCAGGAGACCACTAAACCATGTCTTGAAGTGCCATGTCTACACATTTCTTGAACGCCTCCAGGGACAGTGACTCCATCACCTCCCTGGGCAGCCTGACAATGCCTGACAAATGGAGCCACGTGGCCCCTCCAGAGCTAAGAGGATGCTGAGGGGACTGGAGCACTGCCTGATGAGGAGAGACAGAGGGACCTGGGGCTGCTGAGTCTGGAGAAGAGAAGACTGAGAGGGGATTGAATCAATGTTTATAAATATCTGAGGGCTGGGGGTCAGGAGCATGGGGACAGGCTCTGCTCATTTTCTCCCTGGGATAGGACAAAGAGCAATGGATGGAAGCTGCAGCACAGGAGGTTGCAGCTCAACACAAGGGGAAAGTTCTTGACTGTAAGTGTCATAGAATCATAGAATGATTTAGGTTGGAAGAGACCTCAAAGATCATCCCAGTGGTCCCAGATCATTGGCACATGCGGCCCAGAGAGGTTGTGGAATCTCATTCCTGGAGCCTTTCAAGGCCTGTCTGGATGTGTTCCTGTGTGACCTGAGCTAGATTGTCTGGTCCTGCTCTGGCAGGAGGGTTGGACTTGATGACCTCTTTGTGTCCTTGCGAACCCCTGACATCCTGTGAGCCTATGATCCTGTGCTCCTAAGAGAGGAGCTGCCTGATGCCCCCAAGCCCAGAAAGAAGAAATGAGAGGCCAGGAGTGCTGATCTCACAGAACCATCACCACTTTGTCCCCATTGTCTAATTCCAGTAGCATCCAAAGTCTTGGGAATAAAGGACTTGGAGGAACCCACAATGGCACAGGGAGCCAGGAGTACCCTATGGCTGCAAAGCCCCAAAGGGCAGACAAGTAGAGCAGCAGCCCCATACATCACCACCCTCCTACCAATCACACCCTCCTGAGAAATGCCACCTCTACAGCAGGAAGCATCAAAGGCTGGAGGTGGAGGAGGAGGAGGGCACTGAGAACAGAGCTGCTGGGGTCTGACCACCTTTGCTGGAGAACAAAAAGCTTCCGAAGGTAAGGATTTATCGGCACACACGTCAGAGCTCTGCCAGAGCTGGGCTGATAACAGGGACCTGAGCCAAGGCACCAGCAGGTCATGGGCACCAGCAGACGTGCCTCAGGAGAGTGTTTGGCCAGGCAGTCCTGGTGGAACCATCATAGAATCGTAGAATGGTTTAGGTTGGAAGGGACCTCAAAGCTCAGCCAGCTCCAACCCCCCTGTGCCATAGGCAGGGACACCTCCCACTAGAACAGGTTGCTCAAGGCCTCATCCAACCTGGCCTTCAACCCCTCCACGCAGGGAGCAGCCACAATGTCCCTGGGCAACTCGTTCCAGTGTCTCACCACCCTCACTGCAAACAATTTCCTCCTAACATCCACTTTCAATCTCCCCTCTGACACTTTAAACCCATTGCTCCTCATCCTGGCATTACAAGACCTTGTGAATAGTCCCTCTCCAGCCCCCCCGTAGGCTCCCTTCAGATACTGAAAGGCCACTCTAAGGTCTCCTGGAAATCTCTTCTCCAGGCTGCAGAGCCCCAACTCTCTCAGCCTGTCCATGTAGCAGGGCTGCTGCAGCCCTCTCAGCATCTTGGTGGCCTCCTCTGCACTGGCTCCAACAGTTCCATGTCCTTCTTGTGTTGGGGGCTGCAGAGCTGCAGACAGTGCTGCAGGTGGGGTGTGAGGAGAGCAGAGCAAAGGGGCAGAATCCCCTCCCTTGCCCTGCTGCCCACAGCTGCTCTTGCTGCAGCCCAGCACACAGTTGCTGTCTGGGCTACATGCTGGGTACTTACACCCTGTGCGAATCATAGAAGAACAGAATGGTTTAGGTTGGAAGGGACCTCAGAGCTCAATTCCCTCCATAGGCAGGGACACCTCTCACTAGAGCAAGTTGCTCAAGGCCTTATCCAACCTGGCCTTGAACACCTCCCTGGGCAACCTGTTCCAGTGTCTCACCACCCTCACTGCAAAGAACTTCCTCCTAACATCCAATTTAAATCTTCCCCTGTGCCAATTTAAACCTATTCCTCCTTGTCCTGTCATTACAAGACCTTGTTAATGGTCCCTTCCCAGCCCTCCTTCACATACTGGAAGGTCACTTCAAGGTCTCCTCAAAGCCTTCTCTTCTTCAGGCTCAAGAGCCCCAATTCAGCTCCAAGTGGGATGGAGATTTGTTCACCCAGGCTTTAAACATCTCAGGGTTTGGTGATTTAGGTCATCACTGACAAAGCAGAGAGAACTGCAGCTCAGCAGGGCTTGTCAGTAGGACCTTTCACTTCCTCCATCACAGCACTCAGCTGCCTGGAAATAACACACCCACTGCACATGTCTAAGGGACACCCCAGATCTACACACATGGAATCATAGAATGGTTTAGGTTGGAAGAGACCTCAAAGATCATCCAATTCCAACCCCCCTGTGCCATAGCAGGGACACCTCCCACTAGAACAGGTCGCTCAAGACCTCATCCAGCCTGGCCTTGAACACCTCCAGGGAGGGAGCAGCCACAACCTCCCTGGACATGCCTTGAGAAAGAGTCATGAATGACCATGACCTTGCCCTCAGGCCTTGAAATGTTGTGAGCCTGTGGGTAAACCACTCTTGGAATTATCTGAGCCACTTCAGTTCCATTTTGCAGTATCCTCTGCTTTATTTCTCATTTATCTTCATCAACCCAGCCCTGAGCTCAGCTTTCCCCTTTTTGCCCACATTCCTGATCAACACCAGTCAAGGAAGTTGAGTTTTGTACTTGTGGTCGTGACTGGGAATCATCTGAACTGTTAGGAAAGGTCCTCACCTTGCTGTTGTCGTTCAAACTAACCTGCATTTCTATTTGTCCTTGCTTAAGAGTGGCAAACCCCCAGGAAATGTTTGAATTCAGGGATTTTTTACTCCTGTAGGCCCCCATCAGACACTGGAAGGCTGAATTCGCCCCAGATCCCAGGTTGTGGGTGCAGCTGGAGTGACCCAGCATTGTCCCCTCTGACTGCATCACTTGGGCATCCGTGGGGCTCCCCACAGTCCCTCAGACTGCTCTTCTGTCTTTTTGGTTTTAAGCCAAACACAAGCACTGACCTAGACAGGTTGGAGAGGAACCTCCTGAAGTTCAACAGGGTCAAACATAGAGTCCTGCACTTGGGGAGGAATAATCCCCTGCACCAGTACAGGTGAGAGGCTGACCTGTTGGAAAGAAGCTCCTCGGGTACAGATCTGAAAGTCCTGGTGGACATCAACTGGGTTCAAACTGGCAGAGGGGAGATTTAAATGGGATGTTAGGAGGAAGTTCTTCACAGTGAGGGTGGCAAGACCCTGGAACAGGTTGTCCAGGGAGGTTGTGGTTGCTTCCTCCCTGGGTGTGTTCAAGGCCAGGCTGGATGAGGTCTTGAGCGACCTGATCTGGTGGGAGGTGTCCCTGCCTATAGCACAGGGGGGTTGAAACTGGATGATCTTTGAGGTCTCTTCCAACCTAAACCATTCTATGATTCTAAACTCACCATGAGCCAGCAATGTGGTTTTGAAGCCAAGAAGGTAAATAACCTCCTGGGCTGCCTGAAGAAGAGTGTGGCCAGCAGGTCTAGGGAGGTTATCCTCCACCTCTACTCTGCACTCGGGAGGCCACAGCTGCAATACTGGATTCAGTTCTGGGCTCTCCAGTTCAAAAGAAAGGAACTGCTGGAGAGAGCCCAGTGGAGGTTAGAAAGATGCTGAGGGGCCTGGAGCATCTCTGTGAGGAAGAAAGGGTGAGAAACCTGGGGCTGTTTGGCCTGGAGAATAGCAGCCTGAGAGAGGAACTGATCAATGCTGATCAACAGCTAAAGGGCGAGGATCAAGTGGATGGAGCCAGACTCTTTCCTGTGGTGCCCAGTGACAGGACAAGGGGCAATGGGTGCAACCTGGAACCCAGCAAGTTCCATCTGAACAGGAGGAACAATGGCTGTGAGGGTCACAGAGAATCACAGAATGTCAGGGGATGGACGGGACCTCAAAAGCTCCTCCAGTCCAACTCCCATGCCAGAGCAGGATTTACTACACCAGATCACATGGGAACATGTCCAGGTGGGTTTGGAATCTCTCCAGAGAGGGTGTTGGAGCCGTGGAGCAGGCTGCCCAGAGAAGTTGTGGAGTCTCCTTCTCTGGAGAGATTCCAAACCCATCTGGACATTGTGATCTTGGACAACCTTCTATGGGTGCCCCTGCTTCAGCAGGGATTTGGACTCTAGGGGTCCCTTCTTCCCCCACCATGCTACTCTTGTTATATGTCCCTGGCCAAATCCAGCCCAAAACCAGCAGCAGCTAAGGAAGCTGCACCAATTCTGCAGATGGAGATGCTGAGGCTGGAGACACAGTGGTGATTTCCAACCACTAAGGATGCAGCTCCCTGCTGGGGCCAGGATCATGTCACTCAGGATGGCTGAGGGGGGTTTGCACGGTGGAAAAAAGCACAACAATTTCTATGTGCAGGTTTGGGGCAAACATAACCCTCAGCTGCTCGGGTTTTTTTGAGGGGAAAAATAACACTGGGAGGATGCAGAGAAAAGAGAGGATTTTTGTGCACTGCTGGACACTGGGCTCAGATTTGCCAGCCACATCCACACAGAATCACAGAATCAGTCAGGGTTGGAAGGATCAGCCAGTTCCACCCCCCCTGCCATGCCCAGGGACACCCTACCCTACATCAGGCTGACCACAGCCTCACACAGCCTGGCTGCAAACACCTCCAGGGAAGTTGCCCCAACCACCCCCCTGGGCAACCCATTCCAGGCTCTCACCACTCTCATGCTCAACAACTTCCTCCTCACATCCGATCTGAATCTCCCCACCTCCATCTTTGCTCCATTCCCCTTAGTCCTGTCACTACCTGATAACCTAAAAAGTCCCTCCCCAGCTTTTTTGTAGGCCTCCTTCAGATTCAGGAAGGTCAGCTGGGAGCCTCCTCTTCTCCAGACTCAACAGCCCCAACTCCTTCAGTCTCTCCTCATAGCAGAGGTGCTGCAGCCCTCTGAGCATCCTCGTGGCCCTTCTCTGGACACACTCCAGCATCTCCACATCCCTCTTGCTTTGGCTCTCGGTGCTGTGCTGAGGTTTTCTGAGCTGAATAAAAGGACGTGAGAACATCAAGCAAAAAATAAATATATCTCAGATACCTGAGATGCTTCATGTAGCTGCAGTGGCCAAGCACGTTTGGGACTGAAGGAAGCTGGAGATGGATGATGTCCAGACAGCTGGATGAGTTTGGCTTCAGTCTCCAGCAGAAAGGTCAGATGCAGGAGGGATGGTAATGCAGTTAGTGCTGGAAAAATAGAGAGAGAGCAGAGTGGAGTGGTTTAGCATGGGAGATGTTATTGAGTCATCTGGGTGGGATGAGCTTCACCTCTGAGCAGAGAGGTCTGAGCGATGGGAAGCTCCCAAAGAAAGGACCCAAGCAGGAATGGGTGATGTGGGGAGAAGTTTGGTGTTCCCCAAACCCCAGTGAAGCAGGAATGGGTTGATGCAAGGGTGGTGAGACACTGGCACAGGTTGCCCAGGGAGGTTGTGGATACTCCTTCCCTGGAGGTGTTCAAGGGCAGGCTGGATGAAGCCCTGAGCAACCTGGTCTAGTGGAAGATGTGCCTGCCCTTGGCAGCAGGGTGGTAACTAGATGATAGAATAGAATAGAATAGAATAGAATAGAATAGAATAGAATAGAATAGAATAGAATAGAATAGAATAAGCCAAGTTGGAAGAGACCTCCAAGATTATCCAGTCCAACCTATCACCCAGCCCTAACCAATCAACTAGACCATGGCACTAAGTGCCCCATCCAGGCTTTGCTTCAACACCTCCAGGGATGGTGACTCCACCACCTCCCTGGGCAGCCCATTCCAATGCCAATCACTCTCTCTGCCAACAACTTCCTCCTAACATCCAGCCTAGACCACCCCTGGCACAATTTGTGACTGTGTTGCCTCATACTGTTGCTGGTTGCCTGGCAGAAGAGCCCAACCCCACCTGGCTTCAACCTCCCTTCAGGTAGTTGTAGACAGCAATGAGGTCTGCCCTGAGCCTCCTCTTCTCCAGGCTGCACACCCCCAGCTCCCTCAGCCTCTCCTCACAGGGCTGTGCTCCAGGCCCCTCCCCAGCCTTGCTGCCCTTCTCTGGACACATTCCAGCACCTCAACATCTCTCTCGAATTGAGGGGCCCAGAACTGGACACAGGACTGAAAGTGTGGCCTGAGCAGTGCCCAGTACAGGGGCAGAATAACCTCCCTTGTCCTGCTGGCCACAAGTCCCTGCTTGCAGGTAAATCTCTGTGCTCTACTGCATGCTGAACCCAGCACTGAGGATGCCCCAACAGCACCTTGTGCTGGAAGGATGACTCCACTTGTGTTCTTGCAGCCATGGGTGGCAGAGGGCTGGAGCTGTCAAACCCCACCTGGAGTACTGCATCCAGTTTTGGAGCCTCTGTTACAAGAGGGATGTGGAGATGCTGGAGTGTGTCCAGAGAAGGGCCACGAGGATGCTCAGAGGGCTGCAGCACCTCTGCTATGAGGACAGACTGAAAGAGTTGGGGCTGTTGAGTGTGGAGAAGAGGAGGCTCCCAGGTGACCTTCTTGTGACCTTCCTGAATCTGAAGGAGGCCTACAAAAAAGCTGGGGAGGGACTTTTTAGGTTATCAGGTAGTGACAGGACTAAGGGGAATGGAGCAAAGATGGAGGTGGAGAGATTGAGACTGGATGTGAGGAGGAAGTTGTTGAGCATGAGAGTGGTGAGAGCCTGGAATGGGTTGCCCAGGGAGGTGGTTGGGGCAACTTCCCTGGAGGTGTTTGCAGCCAGGCTGGCTGAGGCTGTGGGCAGCCTGATGTAGGGTAGGGTGTCCCTGGGCATGGCAGGGGGGTTGGAACTGGATGATCCTTGTGGTCCCTTCCAACCCTGACTGATTCTATGATTCTAAGAGATCAGGATGGAGAGCACATTGCTTCTAGACCATCCCATGGGCCAACAAAAATATCAGCAGCACAGAATCACAAATACACAGCCCTGGTTGGAGAGGAGAGGTTGCAAGCCCTGAAGGACCAGGATCCTTCACCCCAGCTGCCAGCTTAGGACTATTAGAAGCTGGTCTGAGACTACTCCTGGGGTGCAGCAAGGCGATACTTGTGGGCTCATGAGGGATCATAGAATCATATAATAGGATCAAAGAATCATATAATAGAATAATTGAATGGTTTGCGTTGGAAGGAACCTCAAAGCTCATCCAGTTCCAACTCCCTGCCATAGGCAGGGACACCTCCCACTAGAACAGGTCACTCAAGGCCTCATCCAGCCTGGCCTTCAACACCTCCAGGCAGGGAGCAGCCACAACCTCCCTGGCCAACCTGTGCCAGTCTCTCACCACCCTCACTGCAAAAAACTTCCTCCTAACATCCACTTTCAATCTCCCCTCTGCCACTTTAAACCCATTCCTCCTCGTCCTCTCATTACAAGACCTTGTCAATAGTCCCTCCCCAGCCCTCCTCCCTTCAGATACTGGAAGGCCACTCCAAGGTCTCCTGGAAGCCTTCTCTTCTGCAGCCTACGTAGCCCCAACTCTCTCAGCCTGTCCTCATAACAGAGCTGCTGCAGCCCTCTCAGCATCTTCACGGCCCTCATGATCAGCAATAACAAAGGGGTGGCCACATCTTGGACATACTACTCCCTGGGGAGCAGAGAGATGAAGGGGCAGTTGCGCTGCATGTTTTGCAGCCTGGCTGATGCTGCAGCTCTCGTTCAGCAGGCACAGAGAGTAGTCCAGGTCAGCCGATAGGGCAAGAAACTGCAGGAACCAGCTGGGTCCTGGGACAGGAGAGAAAAAAATACCACGCAGAAAATGAGCAGCTGCTCTGAGAGCTGAGCACAAGCCGCAGTTGTTTAAACACGGCAGAGTGTCAGAGCAGTGGAGGAGCTGGATGTGTGGCTGAGAAGAAGGTAGGTGGAGGTGGGTGCCAGCATGTGCTGGCGACGTTGGGTTGGAAAGATCCTTCAGCTCCTTAGATAGCAAGGCGGAGATTAGGGATGTGTAGGAATGCGCCGCCAGCCGCTGCTGCGTGCAGCCGGGGGAGGGTGGCAGGAGAAGCCAAGCCCCATGGCAGCGTGATAGGAAACAGCCTGCGAGGAGAAAACCAGGTCATTGCTCTGAAGTGGCTCAGCCAGCCGTCAGGAAGTGCTTGGGAAGGAGACCGGCGCAGGGGGAGGATGTGTGGAGTGGGAGGAGGTCTCCATGGCGGAGAGATCATGGAATCGTGGAACAGTTTGGGTTGGGAGGGACCTTTAAAAGTCATCCAGCCCAACCCCCCCTGCAGTCAGCAAGGACATAGAATAGAATCATAGAAGCATCAATTCATAGAATCAGAGAACCATAGAACCATAAAATCATAGAATTATAGATTCATAGAATCATAGAACAATAGAATCATAGGACCATAGAATCATAGATCCATAGAATCACAGATCCATAGAATCACAGAATCATTTAACCACAGACTCATAGGATCATAGAACCACAGGATCATAGAACCACAGAATCGTAGAACCACAGAACCATAGAATAATAGAACCATAGAATCATAGATTCATAGACTCATAGAACCATAGAATCATAGATCCATAGAATCATAGAATCATTTAACCACAGACTCATAGGATCATAGAACCACAGCATCATAGAACCACAGAACCATAGAATAATAGAACCATAGAATCATAGATTCATAGACTCATAGAACCATAGAATCATAGATCCATAGAATCATAGAATCATTTAACCACAGACTCATAGGATCATAGAACCACAGGATCATAGAACCACAGAATCGTAGAACCACAGAACCATAGAATAATAGAACCATAGAATCATAGATTCATAGAATCATAGAACCGTAGAATCACAGAACCACAGAACCATAGAATCATAGAACCACAGAATTATAGAACCATATAGAATAATAGAATCATAGGATCACAGAACCATAGAATCATGGAACCATAGAATCATAGGATCATAGAATCATACAACCACAGAAGCATAGAATCATAGAACCATAGAATCATAGGACCATAGAATCATAGGATCATAAAATCATAGAACCATAGGATTATAGAACCACAGAATCACAGAAACATAGAATCATAGGATCATGGAACCATAGAATCATAGAACCGTAGAATCATGGAACCATAGAATCATAGAATCATATAACCACAGAACCATAGAATCATAGAACCATAGGATTTAGAATCATAGAACCACAGAATTATAGAACCATAGAATAATAGAATCATAGGATCACAGAACCATAGAATCATGGAACCACAGAACCATAGAATCATAGAACCACAGAATTATAGAACCATATAGAATAATAGAATCATAGGATCACAGAACCATAGAATCATGGAACCATAGAATCATAGGATCATAGAATCATACAACCACAGAAGCATAGAATCATAGAACCATAGAATCATAGGACCATAGAATCATAGGATCATAAAATCATAGAACCATAGGATTATAGAACCACAGAATCACAGAAACATAGAATCATAGAATCATGGAATCCTAGAACCATAGAGTGGTTTAGTGACCTCAAACCTCATCCAGTTCCACCCCCCCTGCCATAGGCAGGGTGTGTCACTAGCAGCATCCTCACTATACAGTTTGTGCATTGAAATGGTGCAGAACCCTGCTCAGGGTTTATGGTGGCAATGCTTTGTTGTCACCCTACACCTGTCATTGGCAAAGAGGGCAGTCACCAGCTCCTGTGTCAGCCCCTTCTCAGAGCCTCTCCAGAGAGCTCGACGTTAAGGGGATGGCACCTGAGGACATGAGGAAGGTCTTCTGTGATTAATAACATCCTGTTTTCCACAGTGGGAGAGCAAATATCATAGAATCATAGAATGGTTTAGGTGGGAAGGGATCTCAAAGCTCATCCGGTTCCAACCCTCCCTGTGCCATAGGCAGGGACACCTCCTACTAGAACAGGTCACTGAGGGCCACATCCAACCTGGCCTTCAACACCTCCCTGGGCAACCTGTTCCAGTGTCTCACCACCCTCACTGCAAACAACTTCCTCCTAACATCCAGTTTCAATCTCCCCTCTGCCACTTTAAACCCATTCCTCCTCATCCTGGCCTTACAAGACCTTGTCAGTAGTCCCTCCCCAGCCCTCCTGCAGGTTGATTACAGCCCCAAACTACCTGACCTGGCAAGGTTCCAGGAATGGGACATCTCCTACATTTCTGGACATCCTGGGCCGGTGTTCCACCACCCTCAGCATAAAGATTTCTTCCTTGCATCTAGTTGCAGCCTCCTCTCTTTTAGTTTAAACCCATCACCTCTTGTCCTGTCAAGACAGGGTGATGATTCTACCCCATGATGGATGTTGTGATTTCAACTGGGGTGTGGGTGGCACTACCAGAGAGCCTCCTGGAGCATGAGGGAGGTTTAGTGCCACCTTCTGGGGGACGAAAGGGGACACCAGGCAGGTTTGGCATCCCAACCCAGGCCCCTGCCATGCTCCCATCTTGGCCTGCAAGTGATGAACAGGACCAGAGCATACAGACCTGGGGTTCACCATGAGCTCCCTTATGCACAGGTGCTATTCTCACCTGCTGCCTCACTCCTGGAGAGCACAGGGAAGCCTCTGTCACCTTGTTTGGCTCCCCAAAGCTCACTGCACCAAGAGCCTTGTGCTTTTAGGAGTCATAGAATCATAGAATCAGTCAGGATTGGAAGGGACCACAAGGATCAGCTAGTTCCAACCCCCCTGCCATGCCCAGGGACACCCTACCCTACATCAGGCTGACCACAGCCTCTGCCAGCCTGGTTGCAAACACCTCCAGGGAAGTTGCCCCAACCACCTCCCTGGGCAACCCATTCCAGGCTCTCACCATTCTCACGTTCAACAACTTCCTGCTCACATCCAATCTGAATCTCCCCACCTCCAGCTTTGCTCCATTCCCCCTAGTCCTCTCACTACCTGAGAGCCTAAAAAGTCCCTCCCCAGCTTTTTTGGAGTCCCCCTTCAGATCCTAGAAGGCCACCAGAAGGTCACCTGGGAGCCTCCTCTTCTCCAAACTGAACAACCCCAACTCTTTCAGTCTGTCCTCACAGCAGAGGTGCTGCAGCCCTCTGAGCATCCTCCTGGCCCTTCTCTGGACACACTCCAGCATGTCCACATCCCTCTTGTCCCAGGAGCTCCAGAACTGGATGCAGTACCCCAGGTGGGGTCTCACCAGACCCATCTCAATCTGACAGCCCAAATCCTGACACATCTGCCCAGGTTCTTGGAGGCCCATGGCAGCCTGCATCTAGCACTGTCCCCCACCCTGGTGGTCATGCAGATGGGGAAGGAGGCCTTGAGCGACCTGTTCTAGTGGGAGGTGTCCCTGCCTATGGCACAGGGGGGTTGGAACTGGATGGGCTATGAGGTCCCTTCCAACCTAAACCATTCCATGATTCTGTGATTCTATGACAAGTTCTGCAGGCTTCTCCTTGGCAGGGGATTCGAGGGATGGAAGGTGATAGAGGAAAACATCTCAACCGCATGTTCAAACGCAGAGCCAGCAAAATGATGTTCCCAAGACCTCATCTGTTTTCCCAGCTACATGGAAACATGGCTGGAAAAGAGGAGAGACCTCTCCTGGCTGCCTAATGTGCTTTTCCTCCCTAAAAGGCCTTTAACTGAGGTGCTGAGAAGCCACTGCAGCTTACACTGAGCTTGAAACCTCCATGTCTTTATGTTGGCCGGTTTCAACTAAGGCCACTCTTGGTCCCCATCAGTTCCTTTGGGAGTTCTGCAGGAGGCTGTGCTGCCAGGGTAATTTTTTTTTCCCCCAAGCATCAAGTCCCCAGCACGTTTTGGGCACTGGAGGTGCTGCCAGCTGAGCAAAGATGGCTTGTTCCAACATTTGTTCCTTGCAAGGAAACTCCTCTGCCTTCTCCTCTGCCTTCCGAGCAATGACATTGGATGATGACAGCCCCAGGCCAGGAAGGAACAGTGACAGCAGCACTGGAAGGAATGAGCAAAGATCAGATTCCTCCATGCATCAATTCATATGGAAATTAGGCAGCAAGGGATCACAGGATCAGAGAACTGTGGAGTTTGGAATAGGCCTTTGAGATCATCACATCCAACCACTTGCCGAGAGCTCACAGCTCCACCACTACTAATAAGTCACAACAGATAAACCTAATTTAGAGAGGTGATTCTCCACCTTTACCCTGCTCTCCTCACACCCCACCTGGAGTACTGTCTGCAGCTCTGGAGCCCCCAGCACAGGAAGGACATGGAACTGCTGGAGAGAGTCCAAAGAAGGCCATGAAAATGATCAGAGGGCTGCAGCAGCTCTGCTATGAGGACAGGCTGAGAGGGTTGGGACTTTTCAGCCTGGAGAAGAGAAGGCTTCCAGGAGACATAGCAACCTTCCAGGATCTGAGGGGGGCCTACAGGAGGGCTGGGGAGGGACTGTTGACAAGGTCTTGCAATGACAGGACGAGGGGGAATGGGTTCAAATTGGCGGAGGGGAGATTTGAACAGGATAGTAGGAAGAAATTCTTCACAGTGAGGGTGGCAAGGCACTGGCACAGGTTGCCCAGGGAGGTTGTGGCTGCTCCCTCCCTGGAGGGGTTCAAGGCCAGGCTGGATGAGGTCTTGAGCATCCTGATCTAGTGGAAGGTGATCTTTGAGGTCTCTTCCAACCTAAACCATTCTATGATTCTATGATTCTATCTTGTAGTAGCCTTCCAATATCTGAAGAGGGGCTACAGGAGGGCTGGGGAGGGACTATTGGCAAGGTCTTGTAATGACAGGACGAGGAGTGATGGGTTTGAACTGGCAGAGGGGAGATTGAAAGTGGATGTTATTAGCTTGGAAATGAGCTTTCTACTTCCAGACATCATTCTTCAGCTGAGATTGGACTGCAGGTGATTGACCCATGGTGCTTTTTACAAGGTCATCTCATGATGCCATCCATATGTGCTTGCAGCTCAGGAGGCCAACTGTGTCCTGGGCTGCATCAAAAGAAGTGTGACCAGCAGGGCAAGGGAGGTGATTCTGCCCCTCTGCTCTGCTCTTGTGAGACCACACCTGGAGCACTGCATCCAGTTCTGGTGCCTCCAGCATAAGAAGGACATAGAATTGTTAGAGCAGGTCCAGAGGAGGCCATGAAGATGAGCAGAGAGCTGGAGCATTGCCCCTATGAGGACCGGCCAAGGCACTTGGGGCTGTTCAGCCTGGAGAAGAGAAGGTTGCCCAGGGAGGTTGTGGCTGCTCCCTTCCTGGAGGTGTTGAAGGCCAGGTTGGATGAGGCCTTGAGCGACCTGTTCTAGTGAGAGGTGTCCCTACCTGTGGCAGGGGGTTGGAACTGAATGAGCTTTTAGGTCCCTTCCACTCTAGACCATTCTATGATCCTATGTCCCTCAGCTCCGCAAATACACATCTATTATACACCTCCTGGACGGTGAATCCATCACCTCCCTGGGCAGCCTCTTCCAATGCCTGAGAACCCTTCCTGTGAAGAAATTGTTTCTAAGGTCCAGCCTAAACCTCCCTGGTGTGACCTCAGCCAGCCTGGCTGCAAACACCTCCAGGGATGTGGCCCCAAACACCTCCCTGGACAACCCATTGCAGGCTCTCACCACTTTCATGCTCAAAAACTTCCTCCTCACATCCAATCTGAATCTCCCCACCTCCAGCTTTGCTCCATTCCCCCTAGTCCTGTCATTCCCTGAGAGCCTAAAGACTCCCTTCCCACATGTCTTGTAGGCCCCCTTCAGATCCTGGAAGGCCACAAGAAGGTCACCTGGGAGCCTCCTCTTCTCCAAACTGATCAGCCCAAACTCTTTCAGTCTGTCCTCATAGGAGAGGTGCCACAGCTCTCTGACCACCTGGGATCAAGTTCAGCCTAGCCCCCAGGAAGGGTTAACCCTTTACAAAGAGTTGGCAGGACCACCCCATGGTGCTGTCAACCGAACACCTAGAGATGGAAGAACGTTCTCTGTAGCATCATGCCAGTGGAGTGGCCACTGAGTAAGTCTGGAGTTAATGTCCCAGGCAAAGCCATGAGAATTGGAAAATCCTAGAAGGGAGAGCACAAAGCCTGGTGTGTTTCTGCTCTCCTGCATCCCCGATCCCACAAATGGGGATTGTCCAGCGAGGCACAGCAATCTGAGGGTAAAATAAAAAATAATAAAAGAGAAAAGAAGGAGCTGGCTCTTTGCAGAATAACTGCTCCAGAGATCATGGGTGACATTTCCAGCAGGGCAAGGCATGCCACATGCTCGTGTCCCAGCTAATACAAGGAAAGTGTGGGCTCGTTTCCAAGCACTCTGGCTTTGGGCCACTCACTTAACTCTCAGCATCTCAGTTTTCTCTAGCTGCAAAAAGGAAAAAAAAAAAAAGAGGCAGGTTGTTCCTCCCTGGCTTCTCTTTTTCTCTAGCTGCAAAAAGGAAAAAAAAAAAAAAGAGGCAGGTTGTTCCTCCCTGGCTTCTCTTTTTCTCTAGCTGCAAAAAGGAAAAAAAAAAAAAAGAGGCAGGTTGTTCCTCCCTGGCTTCTCTTTTTCTCTAGCTGCAAAAAGGAAAAAAAAAAAAAAGAGGCAGGTTGTTCCTCCCTGGCTTCTCTTTTTCTCTAGCTGCAAAAAGGAAAAAAAAAAAAAAGAGGCAGGTTGTTCCTCCCTGGCTTCTCTTTTTCTCTAGCTGCAAAAAGGAAAAAAAAAAAAAAGAGGCAGGTTGTTCCTCCCTGGCTTCTCTTTTTCTCTAGCTGCAAAAAGGAAAAAAAAAAAAAAGAGGCAGGTTGTTCCTCCCTGGCTTCTCTTTTTCTCTAGCTGCAANGGGGGGGAGAGTTGTTTCCTTCTGTTGGCCAGCTGGAAGCTACCCACTGCTAAGGGCAGGATGTTGGGAGCAGAGTGCTGGCTCTGACAAAAGCCTCATGCTCCTAACTAGCCCCATCCAAGGGGATTTGGCAGCAGCAGCAGTGAAGGGCACTGCACTGAAAGCTTTCAGGGACAGCAAAAGGAGACCTGAGTGCAGTGATTTCGATGGATTCAAGAAGGGAGATGTCTGTCTGTCTGTCTGTCTGTCTGTCCCTCTGGGCTATTTTGCAGCCAGCATCTCCAGTGACTCTAAAGGCATTGTGCTGCAAACCGCTCGAATGCCAAGTCCAGCACATCCTGTAGGGGCATCTCTCTGAGATTCCCCTGGGCTTCACAAAAACTGCCCCAGGCACAACAAGCTGTGTGCAGGACAAACAGCTTCTGGGTAACCTGGGCCAAGCTTTCCCCACCCTCAGCAGAAAAGATTTCTTCCTCGTGTTTAGAGTCACACAATTGGTTTGGTTGGAAAAGACCTTTAAGGTGATTGACTCCAGCCAAGTCTGATGCTAAACCATGCCCCTTTGCACCACATCTCTTCGTCTTTTAAACACCTCTGAGGATGGGGATTCAGCCACCTCCCTGGGCAGCTTGTTCCAGTGCTTTGAGAACCCTTTACGTGGCTCTCCTCACACCCCACCTGCAGCACTGTCTGCAGTTTTGGAGCTCCCAACACAAGAAGGACATGGAACTGTTTGAGCCAGTCCAGAGGAGGCCACCAAGATGCTGAGAGGGCTGCAGCAGCACTGCTGTGAGGACAGACTGAAAAAGTTGTGGCTCTGAAGCCTGGAGAAGAGAAGGCTTCCAGGAGACGTTGGAGTGGCCTTCCAGTATGTGAAGGGGGCTACAGGAGGGCTGGAGAGGGACTATTGACAAGGTCTTGCTTTGGCAGGATGAGGAGGAATGGGTTTAAAGTAGCACAGGAGAGATTGAAAGTGGATGTTAGGAAAAAGTTGTTTGCAGTGAGTGTGGTGAGACACTGGTACAGGTTGCCCAGGGAGGCTGTGCCTGCTCCCTGCCTGGAGGTGTTGAAAGCCAGGTTGGATGAGGCTTTCAGTGACCTGTTCTAGTGGGAGGTGTCCCTGCCTATGGCATAGGGGGGTTGGAACTGGAGGAGCTTTGAGGTCCCTTCCGACTTAAACTATTTTATGATTCTATGGTTCAGTGAAGAAACTTCTTCTAGCATCCAACCTAAACCTCCTCTGGTGCAACTTGAAGCCATTTCATCTGGTCCTGTCCCTTATTACAAGGGGGAAGAGACCAATACCCACCTGCAGATTATAGTCTGAACCTCTGTCCTATGGTTTAAACTATCACTCCTTGTCTTGTCACAACAGACCTTGCTAAAAACCCTGCCCTCAGCTTTCTTATTACCCCCTTTAAGTGCTATAAGGCCACCTCTAGGTCTCCCTGGAGCACTCTTTCCCAACTCTCAGCATGTCCTCACCAGGGAGGTCCCATCAAGATCTCTCCTAGGATCAACAGACTGAAAGATTCAGTGTTGACCAACTGACAATATAAATGCCAAAGTCCCCAGGATGCAGGTAAGCATCTTGCTGCTCTCCTTGCCCTCCAGGACACCTACTCAAGCATCAGTTGATGACAAACTCACCATGAGCCAGCAATGGTCACTTGCAGCCCAGATGGACAACCATGGCTGCATCAAAACAAGTGTGACCAGCAGGATGAGGGAGGTGATTCTGCCCCTCTGCTCTGCCCTCATGAGACTCCACCTGGAGTATCGTATCTGGTTTTGGTGCCACCAGCAGAAGAAGGACATGGAATTGTTAGAGCAGCTCCAAAGGAGGGGCTATTCATTCTGGAGAAGAGAAGGCTTCAGGAAGACCTTAGAGCAACTTTACAGTACCTGAAGGGGTCTACAAGAAAGCTGGGGAGGGACTTTTCACAAGAGCTTGTAGTGACAGGATGAGAGGGAATGGGTTGAAGCTGGAGGAAGGGAGATTTAGCCTGGATATTAGGAAGAAATTCTTCACAGTGAGGGTGGTGAGACACTGGCCCAGGTTACCCAGAAAAGTTGTGGATGTTCCATCCCTAGAAGTATTCAGAGCCAAAATGGATGAGTCTTGGAGCAGCCTGCTCTAGTGGAAGGTATCCCTAACCATGGCAGGGAGGTTGGACTGGATGATCTTGGAGGTCTCTTCCAACCTGGCTTATTCTATTCTATTCTATTCTATTCTATTCTATTCTATTCTATTCTATTCTATTCTATTCTATTCTATTCTATTCTATTCTATTCTATTCTATTCTATCCTATCCTACCCTATCCTATTCTATTATATTCTATGCTATTCTATTCTATTCTATTCTATTCTACACTATTCTATTCTTTCTATCTATCCTATCCTATCCTATCCTATCCTACCCTATCCTATCCTATCCTATCCTATCCTATCCTATCCTATCCTATCCTATTCCTATCCTATCCTATCCTATCTTATCTTATCTTATCTTATCCTACCCTATTCTATTCTATTCTATTCTATCCTATTGTTTCTATCCTATCCTATCCTATCCTATCCTATCCTACCCGACCCTATTCTATCTTTATGTTCCCTTCCAACCCAAGCCACCCTTTGAAGGTATGAATCTTGCTGCTCCCTCCCTTCCCAGGCATTGGGATGCTTCAGAGCTTGCAGAGGCCATCCGCAAAGCCAGGCTGCAAACTCGAAAACCTTATGTCAGGAAGAAGTCACAAGGCATCCTAACCAGAAACATATTTGAGGAGTGAGTCAGTGGGAGGGGGAGGGGGGGAACAAAAAAAGGAAAGTTGCACCCTTTAACTTGATGAAAAAAGCAGATGGCCACAGCCAGCATTGTGAACAACATTCCCCACTGCAGCAGCCGAGCCAGAAAGAAAATTCATGACTCAACCCTTGCATTTCATCCAAATGTAAAGGGGAAAAAGAAAAGGTCTCCTTCAGGAGAGGTATCTTAGGGGAGAGTCAGCAAGAATGGATTTAGCTGGTTAATTAACTAAATTGCTTGGGGAGGGTGAAATTAATTTGCAGAAGCTTTTAGGCTCCTTTTTTTTTTTAATGCTTTGATTTAAACCCAGTAGAGCGTGGAGAAACAAGTGCACTCTGCAGAGGGATGTAAGGCATGAATCATTGAATGGAATAGAATAGAATGGAGTAGAACAGAATAGAATGGAACAGAATAAACTAGACTAGACTAGAATAGAGTAGAGTAGAATAGAGTAAAGTAGAGTAGAGTAGAGTAGAGTAGAATAGAATAGAATAGAATAGAATAGAATAGAATAGAAACAAAATTGAAAACCCAAATGAAACAAAAGGGAACCCAAATGGAACACATGACAATAGATAAATCATAGAGTGGTTTAAGTTGGAAGGGACCTCGAAGCTCAGCCAGTTCCAACACCCCTGTGCCATAGGCAGGGACATCTCCCACTAGAACAGGTTGCTCAAGACCTCATCCAACCTGGCCTTCAACACTTCCAGGGAGGGAGCAGACACAACCTCCCTGGGCAACCTGTGCCAGTGTCTCACCACCCGCGCAGCAGTAGGCTCCTCCATGCTAACATAGAATCTTCCAATGTTAGAGATTGGGAGTGACCTCTAAAAACCATCTAGTCAAATACCCCTGCCAAAGTAGAATCACCTTGGGCAGGCCACCCAGGAACCTGGCCAGATGGGTCTTGAAAGGCTGCAGAGAAGGAGACTCCACAACTTCTCTGGGCAGCCTCGTGCAAGGGCTCCAGCACCCTCCCTGTAAAGAGGTTTCTCCTCATGTTGAGGTGGAGCTTCCTGAGTTTCAGTTTATACCTGTTGCTCCTTGTCCTATCACTGGGCACTACCAAAACCAGGCTAGCACCTTCATCCTGATGCCTGCCCCTCAGACATTTACAGATACTGTAAGATCCCCCTCTCAGCCTTCTCTGCTCAAGACTAAACAGCCCCAGGTCTTTCACATATGGTTTCTCTCTGGTGGCACAGAATAAACTCAGGAAGACCTCCCTGCTTTCACAGGAACAGCTTGCCTCCAGGGTTGAGGCAATCTCAAGCACAAGTCCAGACTGGGCAGTGAGTGGCTGGAGAGCAGCCCTGAGGAGAGGGACTTGGGGGTGCTGGTGGACGAGAAGCTCAACATGAGGCAGCAGTGTGCACCTGCAGCCCAGAAAGCCAAGCAGAGCCTGGGCTGCAGCAGGAGAAGTGTGGCCAGCAGGTCAAGGGAGGTGATTCTCCCCCTCTACTCAGCTCTGCTGAGACCCCACCTGAAGTACTGCATCCAGTTCTGGAACCCCTGGGACAAGAGGGATGTGGACATGCTGGAGTGTGTCCAGAGAAGGGCCATGAGGATGCTCAGAGTGAGGGCTGCAGCACCTCTGCTATGAGGA
>VWZI01005521.1:5965-21394 GCA_013396835.1 Psilopogon haemacephalus
CAAATATACAAGCAAATATTTACAAGATATAACAGATATTTACAGAAATATACAGTAAAAAAGAAATACAGACACCACACCCCTCCTGGAGACCAAAATCCCCAAGAGAGGGAAACCAAACCCCCCTACCACCTTTCCCTCCTTCCCCCAGCTTTATCTCACCACTTGATGATGCTGCAGATAAGCTGAAGATCGGTCAGAAAGATTAGTGGCAGGAAGGAATGAATGGTTTTAGTGATTTTACTCTGAATTAGTTCAAAGGCAGAGAGACAAAGGAAAGAAGCTGCTGAAGCCTGCGCAGACCCAGAGCCGACTGACTGCGCAAGCACACTGGCTTATCTGGATGTTTTGGGAACATTCTCAAAACAATCTTCTTTCTTCTCTCTCAGTCAAACTGGGTGAAGTGGCACAGTGTTTAATTTCTCACTCAAATTCTCTAACTAGCTCAAACCAACACACACTGCTACTGAAAGGTGAAGAGCACAGGCTAGCCATGTGGTAGAGCTATCAGGAGGGATGTAAAAATTGGCTACTGCAATCTAGAGAGCGTGAAGTAAATGTGATCTTTCCATATGGAGAGTGAGCTCTCCACAGAGAGTACATTTTCAGAGCTGCCAGATGGGAGGAAATACTTGGTGCAATGCCTTCCCTGATCTGTTTAGCATGTGGAGCAGAAAAGAGCCTAATCTCTCCTTACATCTGACGAGCAGCTTAATCATCAGGGAGAATATTATGACCTGCATGAGACATTCATAGAGTCCCAAGCTGGAAGCAGCTAACTTCACCAGCGTCTTGATAGAATTCACTTGTTGCACTTGAAAACAGCCTACAACAAGATACTTGATTTCAAAATTCCAAGATTCAATTTGCAACACCTTCTAGGATCCAGAAAACAAGTGGAATCTGAGAAGAATTTTACTGCCAAATTAAAGGCACCCAACCAAAATCCTGGCTCCAAATAACTCTGAGTTTTGTGATGACAAAAATGCAGATCTGGCATTTTAACAAACACTACATAG
The DNA here is from genome assembly GCA_013396835.1 of Psilopogon haemacephalus. Classification (NCBI taxonomy): domain Eukaryota; kingdom Metazoa; phylum Chordata; class Aves; order Piciformes; family Megalaimidae; genus Psilopogon; species Psilopogon haemacephalus. The sequence goes on from VWZI01005521.1 coordinate 6,985, forward strand.
ACTTTCCTGTTCCTTTTTGCCCACACCTATTACAGGCTATTAACCTCAATGGCAGGGCACTGAACTCATGTAGTTTCTCTGTACATCAGAGGAGCAGTTGGCAGGACTTCAGATCTTCAAAATCAAGCATCATAGCTGTTTTAAGCAGAACAGTGCCCTGTTGTCCTTGCCCATAATGTGGTTCCTGCCAAAGACTCCATTCAGCATAGGGTCTCAGCTGGTATAGTTGCTCTAAAATCAAAGTCCAAACCTCACAGAAGAGTTCCAGCAAAAGCTCTGAAGGGCTGAAATGGAGATAGCAAGAAGACGAAGTGACTGGAGTGAACATGTCTTTCTAGACTACAGGTATCAGGCAGCTCTGAGAACATTTCATTTCAAATTTGGCTTTAATCTGTCTCATTCCATTCCTCCTTTTGTAATTTTTTATGAAGCCTCTGTGAAAGAGGGAATAGGTTTTTTTAAACCACAAAGGCCTGTAGTGGTAGGACATGGGGCAACAGTTTCAAACCGGAGAAGAACATTTAGATTGGATATTAGGAACAAGTTCTTTACCATGAGGGTGGTGCAACACTGGAACAAGCTGCCCAGGGAGGTGGTTGAGGCCTCATCCCTGGAGATATTCAAGGTGATGCTCAACAGGGCTCTGGGCAACCTGATCTAGCTGAGGATGTCCCTGCTTACTGCAGAGCAGGTAGGGCTAGGTGAGGTTTGAAGTTTCAAACAATTTTATGACTCTATGACTATCAAAACAAACCTCTCACCTAGAGCTTGCAGTCCCACCACTACTGCTAGTCCACTACCACTAAACCATGCCCCTAAGTACCACATTCACCTGTCTTTTAAATACCTTCAGGGCTGGTGACTCCACTTCCCTGGGCATCCCATTCCGATGCTTGAAAACAATTTCCATGAATAAATATTTTCCTTCTATTCAGCCTGAAGCTATGCTGGTAAAAATTGAGGCCATTTTATTTTGTCCTGTAACTTGTTGCATGTCAGAAGAGACCAATCCCTACTTCACCTCCACTTCCTTTGAGGTAATTGTAGAGGTTGATAGGGGGTGGGTGAGTGTCTTCTGCATTATCTGCTCGTGCAGTAGCACAGAAGAGGGGAAGATGAAATGTTTCCATCTAGAAAAGCTCAGTGAGGATTTCAACAGCCTTTGTCAACCACTGATTGTACTTCTGTAGGGCTGGTCCTAAACTGGAGTAGTTTTGTCAGTTGATTGAAAACTTTCCATGTAGTACAAAGAGACAGAAGACATTGTTTCCCACTGTGGAATTAAAACTGACTTTGGCCAAAATGTTGGGTACTTTTGTCTACAATGAGGCAAAGGAGGGCTCCTTTTGCTTTTGCTGGATAAAGATGGCAGTTTGCTTTATCTGAACTCTTTCAAACTGATCTGACAGGCCCATGGGAACTCACAGAGAAATTTAGGTTCTTGCAAATTTTTCCAGCTCCTTCTTATCTCAGCTGTAACTTGCATCTTACGTTCAGTAGATGCCTTGAGTGACCTGTTCTAGTGGGAGGTATCCCTGCCTATGTCAAGGGATTGCAACTAGGTGATCTTTGAGGTCACTTCCAACCTAAACCATTCTATGATTAGGTGTTTGCCTTTTACAGGAAAAGTTCTTGCAATACTGCATGTTGTAACTAACCACAGAGTTCTAGCTGTTCTTCAAGATCGGGCCAGTGCCTGCAGGAAAATTCCAGAGTCCCTTGCTAAATGGCAACAAGGAAGATGTGCTTGGGGCCACCTAAGGGGCAGTTGGCACCTGTAGGACAGAAGAGACATCTGTCGTGTCCATATTTTAGCAGCACTAATCCGTGTCAGGAAGAGAAGGTTTGGAGTCTTCAGGGTTTAAGTCAATCACATTGAAATGCCATGCACAAGAGGATGGGAGGCAGTAGATATTTTGTCAAGCTCTAGATGAGTCACATCCATTCAAAGCAGAAGACATCTGGGAATTTTAAGGAGGGTTAAACTCTTGCCAGCCATGCCTTGCTGCCAAAGGTGGCAAACGGGAAGAGACACAAATTGCAGCTGTCTTGTCTCTGTACAGGAATGCAGGGTACATGTACAGCCCCCAGGGTGATATTTGAGAGGCTCTGGCTTTCCACACGGGAACAACTTGAATAATGAGAGGTAGTGAAGGACACCCAGAACATGCCCACTCTATGCAAGGCAGTATAGGATGAGACCCTCTCCCTTATAAATCCCTACATCTCATGACCTTGCTGTACAGCAGCACAAGCTTCAGAGGCAAGGAGTGTATCAGACTGTAACCACCTCAGCCATCTCAGCAAAGGCAGTTACATCCAACACAGTAGTCTGGTGTTAACTTCAGTATCTCAGCACCCTGAACTTTTGCACATGTGCTCTTCACTCAAAGGAAGCCCTGGATTTGCTGCCAGTGCAAACAACCGTAAACAGGCACAAAAAGACACATAGTTAATTCAGCTTTTCTTCCTACAGTCAGGAAATCATGCCACTTGCCTGCCACTTCCTTTCCTAAGGAACTCATAGTACCAATAGATTTCTTAGCACTCACTGTTCAGCAGGCCAGCCTAGCTGAGGAAATGCTGCTATAATAACAGTATGTATAATAACAATACATACTGTACAGAGTTGGTCACATCCAAGGACACCTGGGAGCATTGAGTTGTTGCAGCTCTGAGGCAGGGAGGTTTAGGAGGCTTATAGCTCTGTGTTGCAAATAATTTTTGAATATGGTGAGACGTAGGTAGAAAGAATTAAATACCAGATTGCAATTGCAAAACTACTGGCACTGTAGGGAATAGGATAACACATAGAAGACCTCTGAAGATAACAGCACAGACCTGCTGTGACCATGTTGTTGTTTTGGTTTTTTGTTTGTTTTGGGTTTTGGTTTTTTTGGTGAGAAGAGCATATATGTGTTTGTACAGAAAAATCCTTTCACTGCTCTTTTAGAGGACAGGTGGGATTATGTTTCGTTTGTTTCCTTTACACACCACTGGGTGGCAAAAATTGCTTAGTGCTTGGCTTCTGTACAGTGAGACAAGCTGGAAAGCTGAGTCCTCAGCATCTGGATGTGCAGAGCCAGTGTGAACCACCCACTATGAACAAAAACCGCAATCACAGCAACATGCACTCCATCACTTAGATATGCAGGTTATATTCCTTTCCCAAGGGAGGAATGTAGGGCAAGGAACAAAGATTCAGATGCTACAGCAGAAGATGGGCTTCCAGAAGGAGTCCATAAAAGGCCAGGTCTTCATGTGTTTCAGGTCTCCAGAGCCTAACATGGACTGATGGCACTTCAAGGCCCACTGATGATTCACACTGCAAATAAACTTCAGAAGGCAGCAGGTGCCAGCACTCATCAGAGGATGAAGCACAATTGTTTCCTAGTGAACAGAGTAATTTGAAAAGTATTTGTGCTATCTTGCTAAAAACACAAACTGTGCCATGCTTGTTTTTAGATGCAGATATCCCTCTGGGAAGAAAGCACAACTAAGTATGTAACCCATAAATCAGAGCTGCCTGCTGTACCATCACAGAGCTTACTACACTGCTTGTTTTAAAAATGGCTTGCTACCCAGATCCCACCCTCCGTTCTGCTTGCCACATAGTGAGCTATGATGCACTATTAGGCATCCAAACTTTAATTTACATCACAATCAGCCTGCTTTCTTGGGGACCAAAATGCTTACTGGGATGGAGGTGCTAGTCTGCAGCCCCCTCTTCCCTGGCACATTTCTATCACATACTTTGGCTCCTCAGGGAGTGCTTTGTGCTGCCTGACAGAGTGTGATCTTTAATGTTTTAAAAAAAAAACATTTCTCCTTGTGCTGGTTTAAGACTGATTGGAATATTTTAATGAGAGAAATTAGATCATTGGCTGTGAAAAGAAAATAAGAATGAGGTCTATATTATATATAATACAATATATGGATCGCTGAGAGGGATAAAAAGTCAAAACAAAACCAAGTGCTCTCACTTTGCCTTGGGACATTGCTCTGTTCACTTTTCTGCTTGGTCTGTGTCATTCTAACCTCTGTTGGCTCTGATATCTCACCTTTAATCTCAGCAATTAACACATGAGTTTTATGGGGCTTATTTATTTATCTGTCTGAGACAAGGGGATAGGAAGAAAGAGAAGGAGGTTGGGGTTTAAGCCCTTCTGAACAGTTTCTTTGTCTGGAAGGGAGTTTCAATTTCTGTGTTACTTCTAACTTGCATATAATTGTAAATATTTGTAAATATTGTGTATCTATGCTTGCTAATTTGTGCTATGCTGTAACTACAGCTTCACCTTTACTTCCAACCCATCTGAGTTAGCCTGGTGAATTCTAAGTGTTGGGGGGGAAGGTTCCCAACCCATGACACTCCTGTTGAGTGAACAGTATTGTGCAGAAGGGAAATGATGGGCTGACCCTGAGTTATCAAAGCAGGTAATACAAGGGCCATGTTAGGGATTTAGGTGGATAGATGCTTGATCCTGCTGCAGCAGTTCTGGGTAGTCACGCAGCAGGCCAAGCAGGCAGCTCTTGTTAACCTTTGTAGTAGACTTGCCACTGGAAGGGCACAAAGGTCTGCATTAGGCTTGCCTAAATTACTTCTTGTCACTCAGGTTATTTGTTTCTGAGATTTCTGGTTTGCAGTCTGTTTTCAGAACCACCCTGTGCTGAGCCCTCATCTGCTCCACTTGCCACAGTCTGGCTTCTCAACACACTAACATCTGCATCCAACTGTGGATGTTATTCACCCCTGGATTCTTCACAGCTCCTTCAAGTGTCAGGATCCCAATCAGATTAATGGGATTAATGAGTATAAATCATAACTCCTCCTATCCATTGCCTATATCAGCTACACATCTTGTACTACACAGCAAACACAAGTCTTAGAAAAGGATGTGTGAATATACACAGAAACAGAGAAGGGCTATGCCAAAAGAAAGAAGTTTCTGCCTGACTTCCTTAATAATATTTTCTTGTTCTTCTTGTGCCAGACAGTACTGGTTATCCATTGTCTCACGTTTCCTGTCTTAAGAAGTTGTTTGACTGTCACCTCTTTCAAAAAGTAACCATGTTATTTACGGTGCAAGGTTCTGTGATTACAGTTTCCCTACTCTCACAAAAAAAAATAGCATTCTTCCACATATTCTTCCCTATTGGGAACATAAGGTCTGCAAATCCAGTGCAAATAAGTGGTATTTAACTCACCAAGGCAGAACATTTTCTGACAGCGTAACTGATTTTGAATAGATAATATATCTTGAATACATAATGTGTTTTGGATACTTAACCAAGAGATTAGAAGCAAATCTGCACATATCAGGGGCAAATAATAAGGATTCAAAGTTCTGGTTTGATCAAAATGTTACTAGGAATTAAGAGTTAAGACCTCTGATGTAATATTGTCTTTTCATTTGTCCAAGTTTTTATCATCACTCTTGTTTTCTTCTGGCTCCATAATGTGATCATTACAATGCAAAAACTGCACTGGCAAAAACCTGTTTTGAAAACCTTATACAAGAATCTCTGATAGCTGCACAGATGGTGGACAATAGCCGTATGGATGAAGATTGGGCTAGATGACCTCCAGAGGCTCCTTCTGACTTTTATTTTCCTACAGTGTTTTAACATGAATGCTTATATGCCACCATTTAATGCTATCCTTCTGTGCTCCAGTTCATCCAAACAGAAATACCCACAAAGAGCAGACAGGCTTTGGAGGCCAAAATTCCTCTGCTAGATCACCTCTCGTTCCTTGCCAGACCAAGCTCTGGGGAATGGTGATATGCTGCTCCTTGAATACCACACGAGCCCCATCCTTGGAGAACTCAGCAGTGGTGGCTTCTGGGATGAGAGGCACACAGACTTGGGCAGATACAGAATTCAAACGAGAGATGGTTCCTCCAAACACTGAACCTCACTTTGCAGGACAAGGGTCTTGGCTGAGGTGCTGTTGTGCATCACACCCATCTGCAATGAAATTTCCTAGTGCAGCTGAATGCTCAAGATAGAGAAAATGTGGAGCAGAGTCTCACCAGTTTGTTTGTCTTCTGCCATTGTACACCTCTTGTGTCTGCCCTCTCTCGCACCACAGCTGTCACGGCCTCTACACCATGCTTGTAGTAGAGCCTGAGTACCTCTGGCCCTGTAGTGGGTTTGCAGTGACCTGCCCCCTCACCTTTTAAAACCCCGGCTAAAACTCAGAAAAACACACTGGAAGTTAATAAATGAAGCTTTATATTTACAGCAATGCAAATATACAAGCAAATATTTACAAGATATAACAGATATTTACAGAAATATACAGTAAAAAAGAAATACAGACACCACACCCCTCCTGGAGACCAAAATCCCCAAGAGAGGGAAACCAAACCCCCCTACCACCTTTCCCTCCTTCCCCCAGCTTTATCTCACCACTTGATGATGCTGCAGATAAGCTGAAGATCGGTCAGAAAGATTAGTGGCAGGAAGGAATGAATGGTTTTAGTGATTTTACTCTGAATTAGTTCAAAGGCAGAGAGACAAAGGAAAGAAGCTGCTGAAGCCTGCGCAGACCCAGAGCCGACTGACTGCGCAAGCACACTGGCTTATCTGGATGTTTTGGGAACATTCTCAAAACAACCTTCTTTCTTCTCTCTCAGTGAAACTGGGTGAAGTGACACAGTATGTTTAACTCTCTCTCAGGCAATAGTCTAATTTCTCACTCACATTCTCCAATTAGCTCAAACCAACACAGGCCCTCTCATGTTTCTTCACTGTTTCACTCCAGGCTTTAAATCAAGAGAGATAAGCCATCTGTTCTTCATCTGTTGAGAAAAGTAAGAGTGCTGCTTCCATCTGTTACAAATGACTGTCCCTCTCAGATTTGCTCTTCTGCAGTGTGATGTGGAGAATGGTGAGCACTATTTTCTCATCCAGCCTCAACTGTGTAACCAGTAAAGCTTTGTGTAGTCTCTGTATTTTCCCAAGGTATAGCCTTCAACTCTAAAACCAGCAAATTCTCATGTTCCAGATATCCACCATATTGCTACCTGTGCACCACTTAGGCAGCACCTTGCAGGCAGGCCTGTACTTACATCAAGCAACTTCCAATGGTCTCTGCCTACTGCTGTTTCTCCACCACAAACTGTATACTGCTCTACAGAATCACAGAATCATTTAAGCTGGAAAAGATCTCTGAGATCATCAAATCCAACCTAACACCACAACATCAGCTAAACCATGCCACCGAGTGTCATATCCAATCTTTTCTTAAAGACCTCCAGGGATGGTGATTCCAACACCTCCCTGGACAGTCTGTTCCAGTGCCTAATCACCCTTTCTGTGAGGAAGAAAGGATGAGTCTCTACAGACTCTTATTGTTAAGATTAAGGAGGTGTCTTATTTTAATTAAGCCTAAGATTTTTATTCTCATTCCAGTGAAGAGACATAGTCCTTACTATCATCCTGGATATGGTAATACCAATTCAAACCCAAAACCAGAAGCAAATCCAGCTGATATTCTTAACATACATTGCGTTAGGAACCCCTAGATTGACATGTGCTTACAAATTCCCATTTTGTTTTTCTCATCAATGACATTAGGCTTGAGAAGAAGCAGCTGTTTATACCCTGACCCACAGGTACTGAGAGCTATTTAAATATAGTCCAGACAGAGCACTTGCTAGGACTACAACTAGGCTCTGAGCTTTCTTTTTTGCTATCTGCTTTTCAACACTTCTGATTTTCTCTTTCTTCCATCACATCTTCAGGATTTTTAGTTCCTATCTACCCTTTCACTAGCTTGTCTGGCTCCTGCCTGTTTGCCTGCAAGCTTGACACTGCATGTCCTGTGCTGGAAGAAAACACCCAAGCCTTTCTTTGCCCCCATGTAGCCACTTAGCTCTTCATACCTGTGTTGGTTTGAGCTAATTGGAGAATTTGAGTGAGAAATTAGACTATTGCCTGAGAGAGAGAGTTAAACATACTGTGTCACTTCACCAGTTTCACTGAGACAGAGAAAAGAAGGTTGTTTTGGGAAATGTTCCCAAAACATCCAGATAAGCCAGTCTGCTTGCATAGTCAGTCTGCTCTGGGTCCCTGCTGGCTTTGGCAGCTTCTTTCCTTTGTCTCTCTGCCTTTGAACTAATTCAGAGTAAAATCACTAAAACCATTCATTCCTTCCTGCCACTAATCTTTCTGACCGATCTTCAGCTTATCTGCAGCATCATCAAGTGGTGAGATAAAGCTGGGGGAAGGGGGGAAAGGTGGTAGGGGGGGGTTTGGTTTTCCTCTCTTGGGGATTTTGGTCTCCAGGAGGGGTGTGGTGTCTGTATTCCTTTTTTACTGTATATTTCTGTAAATAACTGTTATATCTTGTAAATATTTGCTTGTATATTTGCATTGCTGTAAATATAAAGCTTCATTTATTAACTTCCAGTGTGTTTTTCTGAGTTTCAGCCGGGGTTTCAAAAGGTGGGGGGGGCAGGTCACTGCAAACCCACTACAATACCCTGCTTCCAGAACCTGAGCTTTGCACAAAGGACCTGGTGTGTACCTTCAGTACCTGGGGCTGCTCTCATCTGTCTTTGTTCTGCTGGTTTACAGAAACATATCTCCAAAATATCATTTCCACTTCCCACTTCAGAAAGCTTGAGTGACTTAAAAGGCTCTTTCCCCATCTGGTATCTCACAGGCTTTTTACCATAATGGTATCTCAAACCAGAAATCAATCACAAATGATTTTTCTACCTAACAGTTTCAGAATTAGATATATTTTATCTATCTTAAAGTAAGAAGGAACAAGATACTTTACTGCTGCTTAGTTAAAAAATGTCTGCATTTTTGTTTTCAGCAACAATTTCTCTCTTTCATCAATACTTTAAGTAGAAGTGGTAAAAGCATAGTCAGTTAAGAAGTAAAAAAAAAAAAGGAAGAAAAGGGAATGTGTTTGGAAAAGTATTATCTGTCCTCACACCCTTCACTTCCTCTGATGCTGCTATTATTTTCTTAGTGCCACAAAAAGGCTTTGGTTTTGTTGTTTCATGCTGTGTATCCACACCAGCTGAGGAGAGCACCTTACTCTTGGCTTCAGAATGCCTGGACTTTGCTAACAGGTTGAAAGGGAGCTGGTTTTTAAGGTAGTAGAACCACTGCAAAGCTGCAGATGTCTGTAGTGTCTCAACAAAGTGTGAACCCCAGGGCAACAGAACTAGTGAGAAAACGTTTGGAAGAAAACATTCCAACATGAAAAGAATGTCTCCATGTTTTTCTGCTAGGGGAGAATATTGCCTTTTAAAGCTAAAATTAGAAGTTAGAGGAGGAAAAATGTTACCATCTTTTTATAAAGTCAAAGTAGGTACTCTACTGCAAAATTGTGACTGAGTGAAAAAGTATTTTGACTCCAGGTCCTCCTGCCCTTTATCTCCAAACATACTCCTTCAGCCAATTTGACTCGATAGGACTGCAGGAGAAAACACCCCTCAGCACTCTTTGTAGATGCCAAGCCATGCAACCTTTAATGGAGAGCCAAGGCAGAGAGGCTTTTGCAAGCCTCTCTGACCAGTGGGAAGCAATGTGGAGAATCCCACACCGGCACCCTCTCAGTGCTTTTTCCTGGACACTCTTGAAACATTTGTCAGGTACTTTCTGCTAAGAAAGTTTATGTGCAAGACCAAGAGTGCAACACATTTCCCTCTCCTTGCCAAAACTGGTGCTTGTGCTGGTGCATGATGCATGACTTAGAATGGCTCCCCTTGAAAAGTAGTGTTTATCCGGCCTTCAGAGAGAAGGCAGGGAAGCAGCCTGGTGCAAACTGGGCTGCTCAACCTTTGTAAGAAAGACAAACAAGAAGTCCCTGGCTAATCCCCAAGACTTGGACGTGACCGTCCAAATCTCTCATTCTTTCCACTTGCCTCTCACAGCAGAAGAACACAGCAGCAAAGATGCAAAGTAAAAAACAGCATCAGCCATGTCATTTACATTCAGCCTGCAGTGTTCATCCATTATTTTATTTTCTTGCTCACAAGATGCTGAGATGAGCCAAGGATGTTGTGATATGACAACTCGTGCTAGTTTGAGGCTAATTGGAATATTTAAATGAGAGAAGATAGATCATTGGATGTGAAAAGTAAATAATGATGAAGTCTATATCATTCATTGGTTTGCTGAGAGGGATAAAAAGCCAAAAATATAAACAATCTCACTCAGTCTGCTCTGCGATGCTGTTCCCTTTCACTTCGTCTTTGCTCTAATATCTCCCCTCTAATCTTGGCTAGCAGAAAATAATGTAAACTTTGCTGCTTTTGGTTTTGTTCACCTATCTGGGAAAGAGAGGGGAAAAAAATGGGGTAGGTTTGAACCCTTCTGGGCAGTTTCCTTTAGCTAAGAGGGAGTTTGGATTTCTGCATTATTTCTAATTTGTATATAGTTGTAAGTACTTGTAAATATATTGTGTATATATGCTTGTAAGCCGTCTGAGCTAGTCTGGTAAACTTCAGTTGTGCCGGGGGTGGGGAAGAAGTTTCTAACACATCACATAACTACACAAAGAGCACAACTCTTAACTGAAATCCTTTCTTTCTCTCCTTGTTAAATTATAAACAAATAAAAAAACCCCAAACAAACAAAAACAACAAACAAAAAAATCCAGAGTAGGTGATGAGAAAAACTGAGCAACCCTGTAGCTACTGAACAAAGCCCTGCCAAAAAGGCAATTCCATTTTCCCACTCCTCTGGCTTCAGATACCATATGCTAACCCCAGCTGCAAAAATGTAGGTCTGGTCTTTAAATTTAGGTGACAGGCCACCTTTATGGCTCCTCTGTACAGCTGCAAAGCTGTTCCAGGTGGAAGGGAGTGAGTTCAGAGCAATCACTTAGTAGGTCTTTTAGGTATCACCTGGAAATGTTTCATGATTCTTTCATGCTCTTCATGAAAACTGCAAACCCTTGTTGCTAGCTCTACTCTGTCTGATCCTTTTAGACTTATTCTATTCCATACAAGTATATTAAAAGTATATTCAGGATTATTCACCAAATAGTGCCTTCATTTGTGCATACAGAGGTTGCCTTTCTGATTAACACACCATTAAAAGGATCTCAGAGAGCAGAAATTAAAATACAATTCTCAGGCTTGCTCCCTGTGTTGGTTTGAGCTAATTGGACAATTTGAGTGAGAAATTAGACTATTGCCTGAGAGAGAGAGTTAAATATACAGTGTCACTTCACCCCATTTCACTGAGACAGAGAAAAGAAGGTTGTTTTGGGAAATGTTCCCAAAACATCCAGATAAGCCAGTCTGCTTGCACAGTCAGTTGGCTCTGGGTCCGGGCAGGCTTCGGCAGCTTCTTTCCTTTGTCTCTCTTCCTTTGAACTAATTCAGAGTAAAATCACTAAAACCATTCATTCCTTCCTGCCACTAATCTTTCTGACCGATCTTCAGCTTATCTGCAGCATCATCAAGTGGTGAGATAAAGCTGGGGGAAAGGGGGAAGGTGGTAGGGGGGGTTTGGTTTCCCTCTCTTGGGGATTTTGGTCTCCAGGAGGGGTGTGGTGTCTGTATTCCTTTTTTACTGTATATTTCTGTAATATCTGTTATTATCTTGTAAATATTTGCTTGTATATTTACATTGCTGTAAATATAATGCTTCATTTATTAACTTCCAGTGTGTTTTTCTGAGTTTTAGCTGGGGTTTTAAAAGGTGGGGGGGGCAGGTCACTGCAAACCCACTACACTCCCACAGACATCTCAGTGCAAAACAAAATGGATTGGTTAGTCCTGCAGTTTTGCATTTGGCTTTGTAATTGCAGGACCAAGAAAAATATGTAGCTTTTTCAAAAAATTAATAAGCTTCACTGAATATTGCCTCTGGATTTCTCAACTACATGAACAGGACCAACCAACAAATTTTTAGTGATGTTGGATCCAAGAGTGTAATACTTTTAGTCAGTAAAACAGGACACAGCCTCCTGAATTCTTGTGTGTGACAGCTCTTCTATCCAAAGTAAAACTAGTGGGTTACATCAACTCTCCCTGGGCACACTTCTGGAGATTTAGAGCAGAACCCTGTGATATTTCTTTTCCTCTTTGTTATGCTTCTACTCTGAAATTTGCCCAAACATTTTGAAAGTTGTTCCAGGCCCCACATATATATCATAAAAGATTCCCCTTTTGTAATTTTTTTTTTCAAATGATACAAAACAGAATGAGAAGCTCAGCACATGTGCAATACGCCCATTACTTCCTTACACCACAGTGACCACTGCAGTATCTGGGGAGTGCAGTATAAATACAGACCGAGTAATAGCCAGGGAAACCCAAAGAGTGGGCTAGGAGGGCAAGTGGCCAGAGCAGCTGAGAGACATGCTGATTCAGTGCATCTCCTTCAACTGTATTCAGCAATGGGTTGCACTGGTGTGGATTTTGGGAAAGTTAATAGAACCAATTTTTCTCCCCCCTTCCCCCTCTAACAGCCTGTTTCTCATACTTTGCTTCACCCCACAAGGTTCTTCATATGAGTATCCAACCACAGCACTTAGCATTATTGCATAAAGTATAATAAACATGTAACTATATCTCCTAAAGTGATGATCTGGATCGTGCTTGCCAGGCTGTAGCACTTAGGAGATGAGGTTAGAGATGTCATCTGTCCCGGTTTAGGCCCAGATCACAACAAAGCACCACACAGCTGCTCACTTCTTCCTATCCCTCTCCCATGGGATGGGAAGGAGAAAATACAACAAAATGTAGAGGGTCCAGACAAAAAAGTACAGAGAGATCACTCACCAGTTATGGCCATAATGTAGATTCAGAGAAATAAAATCAGCTTAATTTGAACAAAACTACTACCAATTCACTGACTCGGTCAGAGTAGGACAGTGATAAATGTAAGGTCTTCAATACACCTTCTCCCTAATACCCCTTCCTTAATCCTAAGCCTAACTCTGCTCCAAATTTTCTACCTCCTCCCCACAATCAGCATAGGGGGTCAGGGGACGGGAACTGTAGTCACTTTCAGTTTATTCCATGTTGCTTCTGTTGCTCCTTCTAACTCAGGGGCAGAACTCCTCACAGTACTCCTCTGCAGCAATGTGGCTCCCATAGAAGACAGTCTTCTACAAGCTTTTTCTACCAGTGTGGGTGCCTTGTGCGGGCTGTGATCCTCCCAGCAATAGACTGCTCCAATGCAGCCCACCCTCAGAGTTAAGGAAATTTTCCCTTGCTTCAGTGCAGGATCCTCCACAGGCTATAGATGGCATTCTGACTCACCACTGATCTCTAAGGTCTCACCATGGGTTGAAGGCTCTATCTGCTGCCTCTGCTCCTTCCTCACTGATCTGCCTGCACAGTTGTCTCTCATTCCATCTCTCTCAAAATTACAAGACCTCCCAAAACAAAGAAATTTTCCCAACAGATTTTCCCATCTTAAACATGAGGCACTGACTGGCTTAGCCTTGGCCAAAGGCAGGTCTGACTTGGAGCCATGAAAGCATCTGGAAGTTTCCTATAGGAATCATGCCAGTAGCCCCCTCTGCTGCTACCAAAACCCCACCAGCCACAAATCAAGATATCGTCCCTGTCTTACAGATGGAGAAATGCACTCCAAGAGAAACTGCTTTCACAGAATCACAGAAATATTCATGTTGGAAAAGACCCCCAGGATCACCAAATCCAATCGATATCCCTACTCTACAAGGTGCACCCTAAACCGTATCCCGAAGCACCACATCCAAACAACTTTTAAACACAGCCAGGGTTGGTGTCTCAATTACCTCCCTGGGTAGCACATCCCAATGCCTGACCACTCTTGCTGGGAAAAAATGTTTCCTAATATCCAGTCTAAACCTACCCAGTGGCAGCTTGAGGCCATTCCCTCTTGTTCTATCACTATTTACCTGTGAGAAGAGACCAGCAGCAGCCTCTCCACAACATGATTTCAGGTAGTTGTGGACAGTGATGAAGTCTCCCCTCAACCTCCTCTTTTTTCAAACTATACAGCCCAGCTCCCTCAGCTGCTTGTCATCAGATTTATGGCCCTTCCCCAGCTACATTGCACTCCTCTGCACTCGCTCCAGCAACTCCACATCCCTCTTATAATAAGATGCCCAAAGCTGAACACAGTACTTGAGGTGTGGCCTTACCAGAGTAGAGTACAAGGGGACAATCCTCTCCCTACTTGTGCTTTGTCCTAGCAGGCCCATGGCTGTGCAAGAATTCGAGAAGAGGTTCCCATTCTCCCCCCTTCTCTGTGTAAGGTGCCACAGCATCAGATTGCTTTGCCTTAGTCTGATTACAATGCATGCTCAATAATATTCTGCAAGTACAGGGTATTATTCCAAAATATCATGGTTGTAGCCATCTTCTCATTTTTACAGCGGGCTTCAAGAGCAAATCTCACAATGATTTTTCTGTGGAAGGGGAAGGGAAGGGAA
>VWZI01005522.1:0-27639 GCA_013396835.1 Psilopogon haemacephalus
GTGGGTGTGAGGCTCCGGGGATGGGGCAGACTGGGAGGGTCTAGGGAAGATTGGGAGGGTCTAAGGCTTGGAGCAAAGGTGGAGGTTGGCAGTGGCTGGGTGAAGGGGTGGGATGAGTGGTTTGGCCTCAGCTTGAGGGGGCGATGGGGATGGAAAGGGTGGGACGGGCCTAGGGGTGGGAATGAGAGACCGATTTAGAGTTGGGGGGGCGATTCTAAAGCTCACCTGAACATCGAAGCCCTGAGCAACTTGCTCTGGGTGACCCTGCTTTAATAGGATGTACAGAGATGCCTCCCAAAGCTCACTATGCTGTGATTCTGGGATTTGCCAGATGATGCAGAATCGTAGAACCATTAAGGTTGGAAAAGCCCTCTGAGATCACCAAGTCCAATCTCTTACCTAACGCCTTCGTGATGGTTAGACCATGTCCCAAAGTGTCACATAGACTGAACAGCAGGAGTGGTCCAGTTGGTAAGATTCTTCTCGCTACCATTTGAAAAATGTGAAGATGAGAAGCAAGTAGTTAACAATCGTAGAATCATAGAATGGTTTAGGTTGGAAGGGACCTCAAAGATCATCCAGTTCCAGCCCCTGCCATAGGCAGGGACACCTCCCACTAGAACAGGTCACTCAAGACCTCATCCAGCCTGGCCTTGAAGACCTCCAGGGAGGGAGCAGCCACAACTTCTCTGGGCAACCTGTTCCAGTGTCTCATCACCCTGACTGTGAAAAACTTCCTCCTAACATCCCGTTTAAATCCCTCTCTGACAGTTTATTTCCTGGTAGAAGGAATTATCCTTTATACTTAGTTGAGAGGTGCAGTTGGTTGAAGTTTTACTGGCCTTTCAGTGTACAAGAGTGGAGTCTGGATGAGGTACTTAGTACCATGGTTTAGTTAATCAGAAGGCTTAGGTGACAGGTTGGGCTCGATGATCCTAGAGGTCTTTTCCAACCTGGTTGATTCTGTGATTCTGTGTGATCTACTTGTTTCTTGCACACCCTCAGGAAGGGTGGCTCCACCACCTCCCTGGGCAGCCTGTTGCACATCCTTGGAGGTGTTTAAGGCCAGGCTGGATGAGGCTCTGTCCAGCCTAATGTAAGGTTAAGGTGTCCCTGCCCATGGCAGGGGGGTTGGAACTTGATGATCCCTGTGGTCCCTTCCAACCTTGACTGATTCTATGAATCTGTGACTAAATTTTGGAGACTGAAGCGACTGGAAGCTGACAGCACCTTCTCCCCAACGTCTGTAGCATCTCCTCACACCTGAGGTTGTTACTAATGCTTCCATTTCATTGAGTGATCTCAAAGCACTTCACAAGAGAATGTGAGTCACCTCCTTTTTATAGTGGCAGCCACTGAGTTGTCTGTAAGCAGAAGAATTTATGTGGTGATGCTGCCGGAAATGGAATCCACAGCTCTGTGAGCTAATCCCAAGTCCTTNTGAGGTTCTGTCCAGCCTAATGTAAGGTTAAGGTGTCCCTGCCCATGGCAGGGGGGTTGGAACTTGATGATCCCTGTGGTCCCTTCCAACCTTGACTGATTCTGTGAATCTGTGACTAAATTTTGGAGCCTGTGAAGCGACTGAAAGCTGACAGCACCTTCTCCCCAGCATCTGTAGCATCTCCTCACACCTGAGGTTGTTACTAATGCTTCCATTTCATTGAGTGATCTCAAAGCACTTCACAAGAGAATGTGAGTCACCTCCTTTTTATAGTGGCAGCCACTGAGTTGTCTGTAAGCAGAAGAATTTATGTGGTGATGCTGCCGGAAATGGAATCCACAGCTCTGTGAGCTAATCCCAAATCCTTGCCCTGTGTGGCACTGCACTGAGTTTGGGAGAGTCAAGAATTGACCACCTGATGGCCGAAATAAATACAAAAGAAGTGATTAACAGGATGTGGATAATGCATTGATGCTGGGAAGCCCAGATTGGGAGAGACTTGCTTGTGTCGTCTGGTCTGTAGGCAACCACATGTACCATAAAAAAAAGAAAGAAAAAAAGAAAGGAAAAAAAAGAAGGAATTTGTGGTGGAATTTATTGTGAATCAATCAAAACGTTTAGAAATTTATTGTGAAACCCTTTAAGTGTCTCTTCCTCTTCCACTCCAACCATGACTCTAACCTTGTCAAGTGTATAAACTTATTTTATACACTTTATGTATTTGCAGCTAATTTAAAGCCCTTTCTTCATGTTTTGTTTTTCTCCCTTTCTCCTCCTGGTGTGGTAATCTAAAGGATTTACAAAGGTTCACTGTTGTGGTTTCTTTTTTGTTTGTTGTGATTGTTCTTGTTTGGTTGGTTGTTTTGGTTTTTTTTTAGTTTTTTTTCCCCTCCCAGTTGTTGTTTTCTTGCTGTAAGTAGTGGAATGGATAGATTTGTAGCAGCTGTGTTCTACAAATCCATAAATGTTCCAAGTCTGGCAATATAGGGAATTTCTTTAGCAAGAGTAAAACAGTGAGGAGCATAATCACAGCACCACAGAATGGCTTGGGTTGGGAAGGACCTTAAAAGATCATCTGGCTTCAACACCATGGGTGGGGCCAGCTCCCACTGGAGCAGGTTGCTGAAGAGCCCTGTCCAACCTCAGCTTGTATGGTTCATGGGATGGGACATCTACCAAGCTCTCTGGGCAATCTGGACCAGTGTCTCTTCTCATTTCTTCATAGTGTGTCTCTTTCAATTTCGTTGTTGGCCCTTGTCCTATCACTACACTCCCTGATAAAGAGTCCTTCCTCACTTTTCCTATATGCCTCTTTAAGTACTGAAAGGCCACCAGAAGGTCTTCCTGGAGCCTTCTCTTCTCCAGGCTGAACAAGCCCAACTCTCAGCTTCCAGCCCTCCCAGCATTGCTGTGGTCTTCTCTAGCCCTGCCCCAACAGGTCCCTGTCTGTGCTGTGCTGAGGATTCCAGAGCTGTCCCCAGCACTGCAGATGAAGTCTCAGCAGAGCACAGTCTGCTGCCCCTACTGCCCACACTGCTGGGGATCAGCCCAGGACACATCTGGGGCTTGGCTGGCAGTGCTTGGTGCTCATCTCCAGCTTTTCACTCCCCAGTACCTCCAAACTCCTTCTCCACAGGGCTGCTCTCGAGTCCTTCCCCATCCTGTGTTGATATCAAGGATTGCTCCAAACCTGATGCAGAACCTTACCCTTGGCCTTGTCAAACCTGATGTTCACACATCCCTGCCTCTCCAACTTGTCCAGGTCTGGTTGAATCCCTTCTCTCTGGCACTGGAGTCTCGTGGTCAATCACAGTATGCTGTTGGATGTCCATAGACAGTAGCTGTGTTCTGTGCCACTGATGGTGCATTGATTCATGGTTGAATAAAACCAATCTTGCTTAACCTTAATGCACACCTGGATTTCTGCAAGGTATAACTTTCCTCAGTGTGAGAGAGACAGAAGAAAAAGAGAAGAATGAATGGGTTTAATTACTAGATATGTTTTTACCTGGAAGTTCTGACCTCAGGCACAGAAAGGAGGTGAGTCAGAAGTCACGAGACCCAGGGCATGTACACATACATAGCACAGGCCAAGTGATTGCCCCATTGCTTCTCCAGGACTGAGAGGACTTAGGTCACTCTTAGGTCCAGGGTTAAATACACCTTCTCTATTCTTTAGACATTATTCCTTTTGGTAGCAGCACAGTAGGAGTCTTACTTCATCATCAAGGTTTTTTTACCTGCACTTTTGGACTTTGAAGGGAAAAAAAAAGTGCTCAGGGAGAAAAGCTTCTACCTACAGATGGACAATTCTGTAAAGGCAGCAGCCTCTAAAATGCTGCCTGAGGCCTCTGCATCTACAGGTAGAGGTAAGGAGCTTGGCTTAGGAGGATGGGGTTTGTGTTTTATAGTTGTGTGACTACATCAGACTAATATTTTCACAGCCTTGATGCTAAAGATCAGGCTTAAGAGAAACTGCTGTCTTGGTGGGGAACTAGTGGAGAGGAAACTGCCTGTCTTGGTGGGGAGCTAGTGGTGCTTGTATAGAGTTTCAGGACCTCAGCATGTGAAAATGGGCTCCAGGCTGAGATTTTACAAACTTTAAAGACTCTTTTGCTTAGTAACAAATTTGGCTGTGCCTGGGTAAAGGCTCCTGTTGCTGTTTGCAAGGTCTGGGAGTTGTTTTTCAGTTGACATTCTGTTCTGCAGTGCCTGTCCCAGCAGCGAGTGTTGAGAAACCTGCTCATGTTTCTTTTGTGATCTTCTCCAGGGCTTATAATCTTGCTGTGTCTTGGTTTCATCTTTGTTTATTAAACAACATCTCAGGGCAACAGCTTGCTGTGAGCAGCCTTCTGAGATTTTTCAGGAAGCAGTCTTCATCAGCAAAGACTTGCACTGGGAGAAAGGATGTCAGCTGCTTTGTATTGAGCTGGGATTTGCTGCTTCCCTGAATGTGAGGTGCTGCTTTGATAAACTGGGAAGCTGATGATTTTATTTTAAGTGTTGTGTTCCTTGGTCTGGTGAGCTATTTCAGTAAACTTCATTTGCCTCTGAAATATTTAGGCTGTGAGGAGCTTGAGGGTATAATAAAAGCTTTTGGGAACTGGAGCATCTCTAATAAGGACAGGCTGAGAGCCTTGGGACTGCTGAGCCTGGAGAAGAGCAGCCACAGAGAGGATCCCATCAGTGCTCAGCAAGAGCTAAAGAGACCATGAGGGGCAAGAGGTTGGGGACAAACTCTTGCCAGTGGTGCCTAGCAACAGGACAAAGGGCAGTTGGCACAAACTGGAACCCAGGAGGTTCCACCTGAACAGGAGAAACTTCTTTGTTGTGAGGGTCCCGTCCCGGGCTGCCCAGAGAGGTTGTGGAGAGATTCCAAAGCCACATAAACATTGTGATCCTGGCAAGCTGCTGTGGGTGCCTCTGCTTTAGCAGAGGAGTTGGACTGGGTGACCTCCAGAGGTCACTCCCAACCTCACCATGCTGGGATTTTGAGATATTTGTTTTAGTTTATCATCTACTTACTTTTGTGTTTACTTCATAGCTAGATAGCATCAAACAGTTACACTTACTTTGGATTTGTAATTTGTAAATCCTCATTAGTAAAGCTCTAACAAGATTTAGTTTGTAACTGCCACTGCTTTCATCACTAATGCAATTTCTGTTGTTTAAAGTGCAAAATTGTCAGTTACAGTGACAAAAAATGTAGTATTATTAGCACATAACTGTGTGTCCATATTAGATTCCACTTGAAGTGTCCTTCAGAAGCCCCTTTTCTGCTCATGGCTGTTTTGGAATCTTTGTTTCTTTGGAGGAATGTTTGACTGATGGGTAAAAAGTATTTTTCTTTCCCCTGTTTCTTCCTCTATGACAGAAAAATAACACTTGAATAGAAATTATAATAATTGGCTACTTTCAAAGCCCAGTCAGGCTGGAAAAAATAACTTCTCTCCCTCTGATCTGTCTGATCTTATCTTCCTGGGGTAGAAGAACAATCTTATTCTAGATGCAGGAATTAAGACCAGGGCTTTTAGCTTTTTCTCCAAATTATGAAAGCATGTAGCAAACGATTGGGAAAGAAATATAATTTTCTAGAACTTCATAGAATCATAGAATGGTTTGGGTTTGAAGGGGTCATCTAGTTCCAACTCCCCTGCTATAGAGAGGGACACCTTTCTCCAGGTCAGGGGGTCTCACCAGAGCACTGTTTGGTTTAATTTGATGTAATTGATAGAACTTTTGATTTAATTTACCATTCTAAATTTTTGAGATTGGTTTGATGTCCCAAGCCAGGCCTGAGGTTCATGACAGCTCTTTGTTTACATGCTGGGATTCCGTGAGCAAGTCTTAGGAGAATTCATATTAAGTCATCAAATGACATCATGGGAAAATGACCTGTCACAGAGATGCCATGAGGCAACCATTGCCCTGAAGCTTCTGTCCCTTCATGCTGAGTCAACAGAGTCAGTTCTGCTTCATCTCTGATTCTTCTGCTTCAGCTTGCTCCACTGCCATGTGTCTGCAGTTGGTGCCAGGAGACCTCTTCCAAGACCACCATGTCATCTCATTCATTTCCACTGGGATCAGTCTAGGTTTTCCCAGCAACATGTTGATGTTGTTCCCAGTTCTTCCCAAACTCTTTATTTCCAAACTCCTTTGGCAGTAACTGAGCAACAACTAATATTTTTCACAACAAATACTACAGATGTGGAGGGTTTCATTTGGCAGTGATGTTCTAGCAGAAGTTCTGGAAACCACTTGAGTTTTGTGAGGTATTTTTGCAAGTCTCTCCTGAGCCAAACAGCCATGGTCTGAGGTGGAACTGGCCATTTGTGACTGGGTGTTTCTGCTCTTTAAGAATTTTGAGCCCTGCTCAGTAGGGATTTTGGTTTCACCTGCACTGTTGCATGTGTTGGATAGGCACTTCAGGGGTCTTTTTAACACACCTGAGTGGAAGGGGAAGCATCAGTTGGTTACTGGCATTGTAGATAAAAACTGACCTCGTGTTTTGGTAAATTTGGAGGAAGGGCAACAAAGCTGATGAAGGGTCTGGAGCACAAGTCTTGTGAGGAGAGGCTGAAGTACCTGGGCTTGTTAAGCCTGGAGGAAAGGAGGCCAAAGGGAGACCTTCTAGCTCTCCCCAGCTCCATGAAAGGAGGTTGGAGCCACGTGGGGGTTGGTTTCTTCTCCCAAGCAACAAGTGAGAGGACAAGAGGAAACAGTCTCAAGTTGCATTAGGTTGGACATGAAGAACAATTTCTTCATGGAAAGGGTTGTCAAGGCCTGGCCCAGGCAGCCTAGAGCAATGGTGAAGTCACCTTTCCTGGAAGGGTTTCAAAGCAGCATAGATGTGGTGCTAAGAGACAGAGTTTAGTGGGGACCTGGTGCAGTGCTGGGTTAATGGTTGGACTTAACGATCTTAAAGTCCAATCAAAATGATCTTAAAGTTCCAATCAAAATGATTCTGTGATTCTGTGTTGCTAATCATTCTTGCTTCTCTTTTTCTCATTGACTCAAGTTTCTCCTTCTGGCTTTGAGGGTGTTGCTCCTGAAGCAGAGGATCTGAACTTCGAGCTGATGAACGAAGACTTACGGATCCATAGCTGGCCGTGTTCTTACTACTTGGACACCAACAAACAATGGGTCTCTGGCAGACTCTCACTGACTCCTGTTGCAATCAAATTCACAGCTGACAAGACTGGGGAGCTTTTGGTCAACTTCCACCTTTCTAGTATCAGTGAGATCAAGAAGGAATCTTCAAATATAATCTTCAGCTCCCTCACCATCTTGGAGAAGAACACCAAGCACTGGTTCAGTTCTTTGCAACCCAGCAGAAATGTGGTATTCAACATCCTTGAGCACTTCTGGAGGGAGCAACTGCTCTCGAGCCAAGGTGGAGGAGCAGAAGCAGCAGCAGCAGCTTTGCAGTCGACAAAGGGAAAAGAACTGACAGGGTTGTTGGCTGGGTCACAGAAACGTCTGGAGGACACAGCAAAGGTGCTGCATTACCAGGGGGAGCAGTTTGATAACATCATGAAAGGACTCAACAAGATCGAAGGGGATATGGATGTGGCAGACAGGTACTGTAGCATCCTCTGAGCTAAGCAGTGGTGGTGCCTTTGTGTTGTTCATGCCTAAAATTTGTGGGGCAGATCCGTGTAGGTCACTGGGACCCTAAAGTGTTGACTTTCACTAGAAGTGTAAGCCTGTGGTGGTCTTTGGTGCATCTAGTTCTAGTTAGGTTTCTGTACTTCTGTCCTCCCTTCTCTGTGACATTTTCTCATCCAGGTGAACTCTGCATCTAAACCCATCCTCTGTCCTTGAAGTAACTTTTCAAGACTTTCCAAGTTTCAGCCACAGCTGGCAGAATTGGTAGATGTTTGGAAAGAAGAGGCTTGTTAGGTGAAAGGGATGCAAATTCATGTCCCCACTAAAGGACAAGCTATGGTTTAGTGCTGAGTTGATGGTTGGACTTCATAATCTTAAAGATCAAACCAAAATGGTTCTGTGGTTCTACTATTTCCTGACTAAGAAAGTGAATTAATCTCTGCTACTTGGTATGCTGTAGGTTGGATTTAGAATCATAGAACCAGTCAGGGTTGGAAGGGACCACAAGGATCATCTAGTTTCAACCCCCCTGCCATGCCCAGGGACACCCTACCCTAGATCAGGCTGCCCACAGCCTCAGCCAGCCTGGCTGCAAACACCTCCAGGGAAGTGGTCCCAACCCCCCTCCTGGGCAACCCGTTCCAGGCTCTCACCACTCTCATGCTGAACAACCTCCTCACATCCAATAGCAGCAAACCAAAGCAGAGATCAAGCTTGTGAGCAGTGTTGTAACATCTGAAGGTCTACAGCTATGAGTATCTTTGTAGGAGCTGTTACACCTGCATGAAGAAACAAACATAGTTCAAACTAGTTGTTTTTGGAAGGGCCATCTGTTTTCAGACGGATATCATGTCTGAAAGAGAGTGTTGATTTCACAATGGCTCTGGTGATATTCTCCAGCCCCTTTCATGAAAAGCCAAGACAACTGAAAGCTTCTAGCGAGAGCTTTTAAAGATCTGGAGCAATAAACAATGAGTAGGAAAATAAATACCTGCTCATTGTTTTTGGAAAGGAGTTTTGGTTTGGGTTCAGATGCACTGGGAGGTATTATTTGTCCTCGGGACTCTGAAGAGCTGGATGCTTTGATTTGAAAAGAAGGGGGAAAAAAAAGGAAAAATAAAGGAAAGCAGTGACCAAATGTTAGCCGAGAGGCTGTTTTATCTGCAGCGTGGAGAGCTGGGCCAACTTGCCTGCAGGCTGCAGTGCAGCCCAGAAGCCACCAGTGAAACCATGTTCTTAGTTGCTGGTGCTGGTTGAGGTCTTGTGATGCTTTTTGCATGTATAGCAGCTTTTGTGCAGGAGGAAACAATGAGAGCAGCTCTGTGGAAAAGGGGTGAAAAGCAGGACATGAACTGGTAATTGTGCTGCCAGCCCAGCACCAGCCATGTCCTGGGCTGATCCCCAGCAGCGTGGGCAGTAGCTGGAGGGAGGTCTGCAGAGACCTCACCTACAGCACTGGGGCCATCTCTGGAGTCCTCAGCACAGCAGAGACAGGGACCTGTTGGTGTGGAGCCAAAGGAGGCCAGAGCAATGCTGGGAGGGCTGGAAGGGCTCTGCTGTAAGGCCAGGCTGAGAGAGTTGGGCTTGTTCAGCCTGGAGACGTCTCCAGGGAGACCTGTTGGCCTTGAAGTACTTGAAGTGACTGATCAGAAAGTTGGGGACAGACTTTGGAGCAGGGCCTGTTGTGACAGGACAAGGGGTGATGGTCTGAACTGGAAGAGGCAGATTCAGACTGGAGAGAAGGAAGGAATTATTTTATGCTGAGTGTGGTGGGACCCTGGTGCAGGTTGGCCAGAGAGGTGGTAAATTCCCCATATCTGGAAGCATTCCAGGTCAGTTTGTTTGGGACTCTGAGCAGCCTGCTCTAGTTGCAGATGTCCCTGCTGACTTTAGGGGGTTGGTTTAGACCTTTAAAGGTCTCTTTCAACCTAAAGCATTCTGTGTTTCTTATTTTAGTTCATTTATATGAGTGTCAGGGAGTGTAGTTCTGGGGTGGCCTCTAGATGAGGCTCTTTATGAACCTCTCTGCCTTTCCAGAGGGGTAGAGAAAGGGAAGAAGGGAGTAAACCTCCCTTGGTTGCAAATTGTCATTTGAGGGCTGACTCCTTCGCAGAAGGCCAGAGAATTTGGCTGGAGCTTCTGTTAGGGCTGTGCAGTAGAAAAATCCCAACCGTGAATCAGACATTGCCCAGGCAGGATGTGAGTCCCTGGGGAAAAGGGGAGGAGATGGGTGAATGATAAAGTGATAAAAAATTAAGTCTCAAAGCTCTCCAGGAGAAGTTCCCACAATGGGAACAGAGGTTTAGGCTTGTCACACTGCAGCTGCTCCTGGCTGAGGGAACACAAAGGCTTTTCTCATGCTGAGTGTGATGAAACAAGCCCATATAGCAGGAATGTAATGACTTTTCAGATGCTGCCACCCAGGCAGAAGCTGTTGTAGCCCTCAGCTACCTTGATTTAACTCTTTCACACACCAGGAGGACAGCAAACATGCTTTGTAGTCTGTAGTAATGATGAGGTCAGGCCATTTGTTTTTGTTTAGTCACAACAGGTAGGATAGAGCATGGCTTTTAATTTGGGAGTTGGTGTCTGCTGTCAGGGCTTTGTCAGCCCTTTTCTGTCTGGAATTTCAGCTGAACCTCAGTTTCAGAATTGAGCCCTAACTCTGTGCCATTTCACCTTCTGTTAATGTAGAACTTTCTGTTACATCTCCTTTGGTCTGGCTTTTTTTTTAGCTCTCTTCCATTTTATTTGAGTTGTGTTGCAGCACCTTCAGAGATGCAGCAGAGAACTCCAGACCCCCTTATTCGTGTCCGGTGCTATCTACATGAATATCTGATGGTCATGTTTAGCTGGAAATAGGTTCCAGGAACACTTCATTCTGCTTCTGCTATCCATGAATTGAGTGGCTGACTCCCAGTAGGACTTTTCCAGCTTTTCCTAGCAGATGAATTCCTTTAGGCAGGTCTGTTTTGAATCTGGGGCAGAACTTTGATGGCTAGTAAACAAATTGTCTTCAGTTAGGTCTTGCTCTTCCAGGTCAGACTTTGTCTGCAGCCAAATCAAACAGCCTTTTAAAATGGCAGAGTCTTCGGTAGACACTCTCTGATTCTCTCCTGGAAAAGAAATCTTTACAAAAACCATCTTGAGAGCAGCAATGCTTTGATGCATGTTTTATCAGGCAGGACCATTCTGGAGTAGCCTTAAAAGCAAATTAAATCAAGCTGGCTGTCCAAAACAGCAGTGAAGCAGCAAGGCTTTGTATTGTGGTCTGGTAAGGATCATAAAATCACAGAATTGTTTCTGTTAGAGAAGTTCTCTAAGATCATTGAGTCCAACCATGAACCTGAGGCCACCATGGCCATTAAACCATTTCCTAGAGCTCCATATCCACATGTTTCTTGGATTGCCAGGGTTAAGAAGAGTGTGGCCAGCATGTCGAGGGAAGTTCTCTTACTTCTCTGCTCTAGTCAGGCTGCATATGGAGTCCTGTGTCCAGCTCAGGGCTCTGCAGTTCAAAGGAGACTACTGAAGGCTACAAAGCTGCTGAGCAGCTTGGGGCATCTTTTTAGGGTCTCAGGTAGTGACAGGACTAGGGGTAATGGAGCAAAGCTGAAAGTGGGGATATTCAGATTGGATGTGAGGAGGAAGTTCTTCACCATGAGAGTGGTGAGGCCCTGGAACGGGTTGCCATGAGGGGTGGTTGGGGCCATGTCCCTGGAGGTGTTCCCTGGAGCTGACTGAGGCTCTGTCCAGCCTAATCTAGGGTGGGGTGTCCCTGCCTATGTAAGGGGGATTGGAACTAGATGATCCTTGTGGTCCCTTCCAACCCTGACTGATTCTATGATTCTATCTCTGTGAGAAAGAAAGGCTGAGAGCCCTGGGGCTGTTGAGCCCTGGAGAAGAGCAGCCTGGGAGGGGATCTTGTTAATGCTGATCAAGGAATGAGCCATGCTACTAGAAAATACAACAGAAAGATCACAGCTTCCATATTAAGAAAGCTAGGAAGAGACTTTTTCCAAGGGCTTGTTGTGATAGGTTGAGAGGGAATGGTTTGAAACTTGAGAAGGGCATATTTAGAGTGGAGATTACAAAGAGGTTTTTTCCAGGGAGGGTGGTGAGACACTGGAACAGGAAGGTTGTGGATCTTCCCTCCCTGGAGGTGTTCAAGGCCAGGTTTGATGGGGCCTGGAGCAAACTGGTCTATTGGAAGGTGTCCCTGCCCATGGCAGAGGGGTTGGAAGTAGATGACATTTAAGATCCCTTCCAATCCAAAGCATTCTTTGATCTTCCTTGAGAGCAGCTGCTCAATTCCTCCACCAAGAGAGTCCAGTAACTGCTAGGCTATGGCACCAGTTTGCCAGCAAGGAGAGCAGTCTCCTTCAAGAGCTACACCAACACTGAGACTCTAGATGTCTCTGCTGGGCTTTTCAGCCTCACACTCCTGGTGTTTTACCTGGCAATGGGAGTTGGGGACAAAGCAGGAGGTGGCATCAGGTTATGGGGCTGGGGTATTAAGGAGTAGGAAAAGGCTGTGGTGGTGGTGGCCAAGTGGAAACACTGAGGTAAAAGGCAGCGTTAGCTGAAGAGCAGATGGGTGTAAGTTGACCAGGCTGGAAGGTGGATTTCTCCAGATCACAACAATGAGATTCCAAAGCATTGGCAGAGGAGGAAAAACTGGGGTTTGAAATGGGTGGATCCTGATGAAGATATGGATAGGATTGAGGAGCAAAATAACAGAGGGTTGGATTCAGCATTAAGAAATCTTTGTGGCCTTGGTAATTCGCTTTGAGTTGATGGGGCAGCACGACCCTCCTGCTGGTTTCCTAACACTCTCTTTCCTCTGCTAGGTTGTTGACTGAGCTGGAATCTCCTTCTTGGTGGCCGTTTAGCAGCAAGCTCTGGAAAGCTCCGTTGGAAGCCAAGCCAAAGGAAACTGCCACAGTTTCCGATTCGAAGAACCAGGAAGGAATCATAATTAGAATTCCAGTTATTATCACCCACAGAACAGACTCGAATGTCAAGCCAGGAAAACTCACTCTCTTTGCTTCTGGTTTGGAAATCAGTGACTGCAATTCTCAGGTCATTCACAGGTTCGAATCCAAGGAGGTGGATGACATCAGAGTCCATACGCCCTACGAGATCAGTGTCCGTCAGAGGTTCATTGGGAAGCCTGACACCTCTTACAAGCTCCTGTCAGCAAGGATGCCAGAAGCAATCCCCATCTTGGAGATGCAGTTTAGCAAGAAGATACAGTTTCTAGAAGATGCCCTAGGATTTGCTGGGGCCACAAAGTCTCCCCAGGTGGATTTGGGGACCTCCATTTGGCAAGCAGGTAGGTGAAAGACAAAGCAATCCAGCTATAAGCAGATGACAGAAGTATGTGGCCCTGTTTTAGTACAGTTGGATGTACTTTATCCCAGAGAATAATTCTGGTTGAGAAGAGAGCTTTTCATTGAGTCCAACCGTGAACCCAGCACTGCCAAGTCACTACTAAACCATGTCCCTCAGTACCACATCTCCACAGCTCTGAAACCCTCCAAGAATGAGGACTCCATCATTGCCCTGGGCAGCCTGGGCCAGGACTTAACAGCCCTTTTGAGGAAGAAATTGTTCTTTATGTCCAACCTAAACCTCCTCTCGAGCAGCTTGAGGCTGTTTCCTCTTGTCCTGTCACTCGTTCCCTTGGAGGAGAACCTGACTCCAGCCTCCTTTGAGAGAGCTGTAGAGAGCCAGAAAGTCTCCCCTGAGCCTCCTTTTCTCCAGGCTCAACAACCCCAAGTTCCTCAGCTGCTCCTCATGAGACTTTTGCTCCAGAGCCTTCACTTCTTTGTCCTTCTCTGGACCTGTTGCAGCCCTTCAATGTCCTCCTTGGAGTGAGTGGCCTAGAATTGAACCTGGGATTCAAGGTGTGGCCTCACTAGGGCCAAGCTCAGGGGTATGATCACTGCCCTGCTCCTTCTCGCCAAAATACTGCTGATCCAAGCCAGGATGTTACTGGCCTTGGCCACCTGAGCAATGCTGGCTCATTTTCAGCTGCTGTCCACCAACACCCCAGGTCCCTTTTTGCTTTAATTCTTCTTCCTTACTACTATTCCTCCTAAAACTCCATGGAGGGCTGGTTTTTTTCTTGTTTGCAATCCAACCCTGGGTTCATTTGGTGAATTTTTTGTCTGCTAGGAATTTTTTTCTGTCAGCACACTTGGATCCTCTTTTCTTCCTAGTTAGTGAGACAAGACTAAATCGGTGGACAGGTTGATTGGCAGGGTATTAAAACAAAGTCGTGGGGAAATGATACAATAAAACAATAGCTCAGCTAATTTCTGTGCACCAAGGTAAAGCTGGAGCATGGGAGGAAGGATAATGTCCTCTTGTTGACGAGTTGTCAAGGGCCACAGCTTGGAAAAGCTTGTTAATTGTGAAGGAAGGAAGTCTTGGGCATCTGGCACGAAAATGTCAGCACAACAACTTAGAGGGGAAAAACAACCTGCTGGTTTCTTAAGCACGGAGTTAGTTATTCCAGCAAATTGGTGTTCAGTTCCTGATGGTCTTAAGGCTGGTTACATAAAAATAATTGGTTATACAGCCCTACTGTGCTTAATTTCCCACTGCTCTGCTCTGTTTGCATCTGAGTCAGTCACTCAGGGCTGTTGCTCTCCCACCCCCACCTGCATCTGGGCTGTTTAATTTGGAAATGTCAGTAAAGAAAACCGGAGCTTATGGAAATCCTGACTTCTCCAGCTCCACCAAAAACTCTTGTTTGTTCCTGCTCCGGAGGAGGTCTGTCACCGTCTGCTTTCTGTCACAAGGTGGCACTCATGGACTGTGTTTTCTCTTCTGGGTTTTTTTTTTCCATGCCGGTTTACAGGCTGGAAATACTGATTGTTACTTTTTTGGTTCTTTTTGTGTTTTGTTTCCTCCCCTCTCTAAAAACCGGGGAGGAAGAAAGCTCCTGCCTGCCTGCCTCTGTGCCCACGTATCAGACAATGCCACCATTGGAAGAGACCCCCAAGGATCACCTGGTCTAACCTTTCAGTCTTTCCATAACATACATGTGTGTGTTTTCAGATAGCAAACGTTGCTACAGGGATTTAGAGGGAGGGGTATACTTCCAGCAGCAGAGTCATAGAATCCCAGCATAGTGGAGGTCAGAAGGGGCATCTGGAAATCAGCCAGTCCAACCCCCTTCTAAAGCAGGGACACTCATAGCAGCTTGCCCAGCATCACAATGGCCAGGAGGTGTTGGAATCTCTCCATACAAAGAGACTCCACAATCTCTTTGGGCAAGCTGGGACAGGGCTCCAGCACCCTCACACCAAGGAAGTTTGTCCTTGTGTTCAGATGGAACCTCCTGAACACATTGCCCCTTGTACTGGCACTAGATACCACTCATAAGAGTCTGGCTCCAGCCTCTTGCCCCTTATGGTCCCTTTAGCTCTTGCTGAGCATTGAGAAGATCCCCTCTGGGTCTGCTCTTCCCCAGGCTAAACAGCCTCAGGGCTCTCAGCCTTTCCTCCTCACAGAGATGCTCCAAGCCCCTCAGCAGCTTCGTAGCCTCCACTGGGCACTCTGCAGTAGTTCCATCTCTCTTGAACTGGAGCCCAGAACAACTCAGTGAACTATCTCAGAGTTATTTGCCCTCAGTGGTGCAGCTCAGAGCCGTGAACCTTTCCACAAGGATCACAGTCTCATCTGGATCCTGTCTGTGTATCCTGGTTCTGCCTTATTGCTTGTTTGTAGAAGTAAATAGAAAAAAAAATCATCTTCCCAAACAGTTCTGACTTGATTCCACCTGCAAGAGAAAGTTGTGATGAGTTTTAGACACACCAGGTTATCTGAAGGTATTTTTAGCTGCTTTGCACATCTTTTCTGCCTAGGTTTTGTTCTATGGAGCAAGCCACAAGGGTATTGAATATGCCCAGGACAGAGCAGAGAGGTTTGGTTTTTAACAGAGGTTATCATAGAATCATTTTGTTTGGAGAAGACCTTTAAGATCACTGAGTCCAACCATTCTCTAACTCTACCAAGTCAGATGCTGAGCCGTGTCCCTCAGCACATCTCTGTGTTTTTCAAATACCTTGAGGGATGGGGATTCAACTACCTCCCCAGGGAGTCTGTTTCAGTGTTTGAGAACCCTTTTAGGGAAGAAATTTCTTCAAATATCCGACCTACATCTTCCTTTGGGCAACTTGAGTCCATATCCTCACATCCTGTCACTTTTTACTCTGATAAAGAGAGGTTCCTCAGTCCTGCATCCAGCCAATACTTCCCTAGCTAATAATATCCTCCACAATGGCTGAAAACATCTACCCAGGGTTAAAAACCACAAGTCCTGTGGCACTTCTGCAGTGTAACAATCTAGGGCAGGTCTGTCTCAATTCCTGTAGCTCAAGACTGAACATTCACAGGTTTTAATCCCTTTAGAGGCTGCTGAATTTTTCCTGCTTACCCCTGTGTCCTCCTTTTGAGTTCCCAGCTTTGAGTTTTCCTTTGCTCAGAGGTGTGGTGGCAGTGAGTCTTAACAGTCCAGCTGAGTGTAACAGAAGCAAAGCAAGCTTGCCTTTTTTTTGGGAAGTGTTTCTACCTTTCTATTCAGTTCTCTCTTTTAACTAGAAAATAGCTGGGAAAAACCCAATTCCTCCTTCATCTCATTCTGTTCTACTTGCTTTTGTCTTGTCCTCCTCCTGCTGTTGTCCTTAGCGAGGTTAACCGAGTGAAATGGAGAGATTTTGGGGCTTTGAATGGAATAATTAACACAGGGTGACACTCAGCTGAAAAGAAAAACAATCTCATCTGGCTCTTGGCTGCAGCAGGAAGGTCTGTGTCTGAGGGAGACCAAAACAGTCATTTACCCTGAGCAGCATTTTCAGTGCCTGGTTCTTACCCCCTCCAAAAACAAGGAGCATTTGCACAGGGTAACACTAGCACAGTGAATGACTCACTTGTCTTAAATCTTGATGGTGCCTCAGTCCAGTGACTCTCAGGCTGATAAACGAATAATTCCAGGGATTAGGAGTTTGCAGTAATTACTTGAGAGGGATTTAGGGTTTGGGACTTTGGGTTTAGCTTTTGTCTCCCTTTTCACAGGAGAAGTAATGCTATCCAGAGTGGTTGGGTGGATGCTGTCAGTTGGGCAGCCAGCTGGGCACCAGCTGGAATCCAGGAGGTTCCATCTGACCAGGAGGAAAATCTTCTTTGTTGTGAGGGTGCTGGAGCCCTGTCCCAGGCTGCCCACAGAGGTTGTGGAGTCTCCTTCTGTGGAGAGATTCCAATGGGCATTGTGATGCTGGGCAAGCATCTGTGGATGCTTTAGCAGGGGGGTTGGACTGGCTGATCCCTGGAGGTTCCTTCCAACCCCACCATGCTGTGTTTTCATGAAGAGCTCTGTGTCCTGGCAGAGAGCTCTGGCATCTTGCATACTGCTTTCTGTCCTGATGTACTCAAGAGCTGCTGTCAATGTGCTTTGCTGGGCCAGGCCATGTGCTCACAGATGGCAGCTGGAGTGTTAACTTGCTTTGTAGTATTCCTTTAAGTGAGAGAGGCAGCAGCACCCTGCCTAGCATCAGCAATAGTGTGGCCAGCAGGACCAGGACAGGGATTGTGCCCCTGGACTGGGCACTGGTGAGGCCACACTGCAATCCTAGGGTCAATTTTGGGCCCCTTACTCCAGGAAGGACATGGAGGAGCTGGAGTGGGTCCAGAAAAGGACAAAAAAGTTGCTGAAGTGTCTGGAGCACAGGTCTGGTGAGGAGAAGCTGAGGGACCTGGGGTTGTTAAACCTGGAGAAAAGGAGGCTGAGGGGAGACCTTCTGTCTCTCTGCAACTCCCTAAAAGGAGGTTGGAGCAAGGGGGGAGTTAGTGTCTTCTTCCAAGGAGCAAGCAGTAGGACAGAAGGAAACATCCTCAAGCTGCCCCAGAGGAGATTTAGATTGGACCAGAGGAACAATGTCTTCTCCAAAAGGGTTGTGAAGATCTGTCCCAGGCTGCTCAGGTCAGTGTTGGAATCCCCACCCCTGGCTTTTTAAAAGTCTTGGAGATGTGGTTCAGAGTGCCATGGTTTAGTGGTGACCTGGCAGTGCTGGATTAAAGGTTGGACTCAATGATCTTAAAGCTCTCTTCCACCCCAAATGATTCTGTGATACTATGTTCAAAGGACCTCTGGGAGTTGTGTGTCTCAATTATTTAGCACCATCTCAGTCAGAAGTAGCAACCTTTCCTTGCAGTATGCCCCTGCTACTGGGCAGTGTCAGATACCAGAGTAAGAACTGGGAATTTCTCTTGCAGCCACAGGTCTCCTGGGAGGAGTGGTGCAGCCTGGCTCCCCTGCCAAGGAAGGAATGGACAATGACCAGGTGCAGCTGCAGAAGCATGAGAAGGTCTCTCAGGAAGAAGCAAAAGAGCTTAAACAGGTATAAATTGAGATGATTTTGATACGAGTTGTTCCACTCCTTCTGCTCCCTTAACAACAGGAATTTTCAGCATCCCAAACAGTCACTGTCCTTCAGCAAAATCTGAAGGGAGCCTACAAAAAAGCTGGAGAGGGTCTTTTGAGACTCTCAGGTAGTGACAGGACTAGGGGAAATGGCGGAAAGCTGGAGGTGGGGAGATTCAGACTGGAGGTGAGAAGGAAGTTGTTGAGCATGAGAGTGGTGAGAGCCTGGAATGGGTTGCCCAGGGAGATGTTTGGGGCCACATCCTGGCTGAGGCTGTGGGCAGCCTGATCTAGGGTAGGGTGTCCCTGAGCATGGCAGGGGGGTTGGAACTAGATGATCCTTGTGGTCCCTTCCAACCGTGACTGATTCTATGATTCTATGAAATTGCTTAATCAAGCCTGTTACTAAAATGCACTGATAAATTTCTATTTATTTTAAACTGTTTTCCACTCAGGGCTTATCAGCAAAATCTGTTCAGTGACAGGATTATCACCCAAGGAGAAATCCTTAGCCATAACCTCTTTAAGATTAAGAAGCTTAATAATGAAATAATTTTCGGGGTTTTGTGCGTGTAGTTTTTTTTGTTGTTGTTGTTTTTCTTTTCCCCTGTGCTCTCTTATTCCTTTTAGCTAAGAAGCAGCAGTTTTACTTCAGAAAACATCCACAAAGCTGAACAAGAGTGGTTTCATAAACACACAGAGAGAACTTGTAGTTAGGAAATGAGGAAATTAATAAAAGGGGAAATAGGCTGGAGATTTTACTAGAGGAAAAAAATATTTATTTAAAAGTAATGCAGCCTGGTATTCTTCCTCTAAGTGGCTCTTTAAGGAATTTCTCTCATAGCTGATGTCCAAAATTTTTAGTTAAGAATCCCTTTTTTGTTCTGAAGCAGTGAAGTGACTGGAAGGAGAATGGATTTTGTGTTTGGTTTGTTTTTTTGGTTTTTTTTTCCCCATTAAAACAGCTTTATTATTGATGATCACAGCCCCATCAGAAGATAGGATTGAAGATTTAATTTCATTCTTTTTTTTTTTCCCTCTTCACCTTATTTTTTTTTGAGATTCCATCTGTAGCTTCACGTTAGCACCATGTGAACTCTTTGCTAGTTCTTGGCCAGGCCTGCAGTTTTCCAGCCTCCTTCTTGTGTTTTATAGCTGGGAATTAGAATTAAAGTGACTTTTGTTAGCTGGAGTGCATCTGAGGTAGTCAACATCCTCAGCTAGTCACACCAGAACAGAAGGATATCAGGTTGGTCAAGCATGATCTCCCCTCATGGCTCTAAGCTACACCACTGAGGACAAACAACACTTTGGGCTAGTTCACAGAGCTGTCCTGGGCTCCCCAGTTCAGGAAGGATAAGGCAGCACTAGAGAGTGTCCAGTGAAGGCTATGAAGCTGCTGAGGGACCTGAAGCATCTCTATGAGCAGGAAAGGCTGAGAGCCCTGGGACTTATGAGCCTAGAGAAGAGCAGACAAAGAGGGGATCTGCTCAATGCTCACCAAGAGCTAAAATGACCAGGGGGAGCAAGAGGCTGGCGCCAGACTCTTGTCAGTGGTGCCCAGTGACAGGACAAGAGGCAATGGGCACAAACTAGAACACAGGAGGCTCCATCTGAAGATGAAACTTTCTTAGTGTGAGGGTGCTGGAGTCCTGTTCCAGTCTGCCCAGAGAGGTTGTGGAGTCTCCTTGTATGGAGAGATTCCAAACCCCCCTGGCCACTGTGATGCTGGGCAAGCTGCTGTGGGTGCCCCTGCTTTAGCAGGGGGGGTGGACTGGCTGATCTCCAGAGGTCCTTTCCAACCCTACCATGCTGGGAATATGTGAGAGTTATAAGCCCTTAGGAGTGACTCGAGAGGCTAAAAATGAAACCTTCTTGCAGGAAAAAGTCTGATAAAATTTACCACAAGACATTTAAGTCAGGGAGAATTTAACCTTTGCAGGTTTGCTCATTTCAGAATGGATGATGGACCAGAAAGAGTGTTAAGTGGCCACTGTTATTTGAAAGAAAATAACCCTCAAGGTTAACTGGAGCTGCAAAGACAATTCCTGTGTTTATTTATACCACACCAAGCCAAGAATTTTTAAGGCAGTTAACAAGCTGGGGTGAGCTTGTGGGGGTGGGATGGGAGAGGAGGGGACCTGATGTGCCAAACTGGCAGGCCATTTCTTTTTGACATGGCCTCATTTATTTTTTGCCCTCAGTGATTGCTGAGCACCTGCTCCTTCAGAATCAGGCCTTTAATCATCATTCCAGTCATTAATAATTTTAAGGTAGATTCCATGAGTCCTATTTCCTTTCCTTTATCGCTGCATAAGTACACAGCTTTAGACCAAAACTTGTTTCTGGCACCAAAACACAGTCAAGAAATATCTTGTTTGGGCTTTTACAAAATCAAAATGGCCTCTTTACCATGTAATCATTTCCCCCTTCTCATCTTGTAAAGAGCTTCTCTCCATGGTCTAGCATTTTATGCAAAAATAACCATTTTCTGAGGCAGCTTTGACCTTTTGGGAGGATTTTAAGGAAGGGATTTGTCAGTCATGGCTCTGCTAACAGCAGCAATCTGTTACTCATGCATGCATCCCCTTTCTGCAGCTGGTGTGTGTTTAGAAGGGCTCCTTGTTCCTGCCTCAAATGGCAGCTTTTCAGCACTATAATTCTGAATTTTTTAGCCTAAATAGCTAAATGTGGGATGATAGGTTGTTGATCCTGGGCTACTATTGCAGAGACATTGTGCTCTGCCTTGCAAAAAAAAGACTTTCTAGGGATTGCTTCCTCAGGGACAGTTCTTCAGAGCCTTCTGTTGGTGCTTGATCTTACCAAAGCAGTTGGCTGTGGCTGGAGAAGCAGAGGAAAAACACAGGACAGAGGAGTTCAGCCTCTTCCAACAATTCTGGTGAATTGGGAATTAAACCTCTCACCTGGTACAGACTGATGTGTCTCCAGCTGTTCCCAGTTGTCCAAACTCTGCATTTTATCCTTGCTCTAAAGCACAAAAGCAGAAGGAAATAGCTCAGGAACTTCTGGTTCTGTTTGGGTGAGAACTCAGTGAGGTTTAGAGGGAAGTGTAAAGATGTGGAAGTGAAGGAAAGTGTGACCAAAGGGGGAAAGTTCCTACCAGTAGAAGTGGATTTTTAAGGTAAAGAGGTCGAGGATGTACCTAATTGGGGTGCCCAGAAAATCTGTGGCAGAGCCACATGTATAAATCACATTTTCCACTTTATAAGCTGGTGGCATAAATCCAAGGTTGCCTCCATATGAGGCTAACCTGTGCCTGAGGAACTGTCCCCTCAAAATAGGCCTTTGGTGGGCTCATAGCTGCTGTTTGGGTAGCAGAGAGGAGTTTCAGGTTGAGCTTTCATGGCTTCACCATCCAGATTCTGTGCTGGCACAGGATGCCCTGCTGCTGTGAGCAACTGCCAGAACTGGAGCAGCCATAACTCCACATCTTGCCATCGTTTTGCTTTGCAGTAAATAGTGAGCAGCTTTGGCCAGCCTTCAGATTCCAGTAACTCTTTCCAGCAAGAGCTCCGTGGGCCGTGCTGGAAAAGCAACTTTAACCATTTCAGATCCCTTTAGCTTGAGGAGCCAACACACAGCTCAAAGGCAGAGAGGCAAAGGGTTAAGGGCTTCGTTACCAAAATCTCTTTGGCAAAGAGAATTGGGGAGATGAAAGTGAAGCCACTTGCCTTTTTATTTTTGTTGTGTGAGTAACCACACCACCCTCACCCTGCTGAGCTGGAAGGCAGAGCCTAATTGGCAGGTGAACTGAGCAGAGCCCTGTAGCTGAGTTTCCATTTTTACTGCTTTTCAGATTGTGAAAGCTTTTCTGTCCTCAACAATTGTGTCTTTTTCTCTGTTTTCAACGTTAAGTGTGCCCTAATGACTACAAAACCTGTCACAAGCAACCTGGTTGGAAACTAAAAATAAGCAATAAATTTTCTTTTTTTGTCCAAACCTGAGCCTGTTTTGTTTTTTGGTTTTTTTTTTCGGCACAGCTTTGATTTACAAATAAATTGGGTGGCACTCGGAGGGGTGGGGAAGGAGAAAAGCCTGGAGAAAAAAAGAAGGCTTCAAGGAGACCTTAAGCAGCCTTCCAGTACTTGAAGGGGGCTGCAAGAAAGCTGGGCAGGGACTTTTTGCAAGGGCTTGTAGTGATAGGACAAGGGTCAATGGCTTTAAGCTGGAAGAGGACAGATTTAGACTGGAGATTAGGGAGAAATTCTTTACAGTGAGGGTGGTGAGACACTGATAAGGCCCAGGTTGGTCGCAGATGCCTTCTCCCTCAAAGTGTTCAAGGCCAGATTATCACAGAATCATAGAATGGTTTAGGTTGGAAGGAATCTCAAAGATCATCCAGTTCCAACCCCGCTGTGCCATAGGCAGGGACACCTCCCACTGGAACAGGTCACTTGAGGACTCATCCAGCCTGGTCTTGAACACCTCCAGGCAGGGAGCAGCCACAACCTCCCTGAGCAACCTGTGCCAGTGTCTCACCACCCTCACTGCAAACAACTTCCTCCTCACATCCAGTTTCAATCTCCCCTCTGCCACTTTAAACCCATTCCTCCTCATCCTGTCATTACAAGACTCTGTGAATAGTCCCTCCCCATCCTTCCTAGATGCCCCTTTCAGATACTGGAAGGCTACTATAAGGTCTCCTCAAAGCCTTCTCTTCTCCAGGCTGCAGAGCCCCAACTCGCATCACCTGTCCTCATAGCAGAGCTGCTGCAGCCCTCTGAGCATCTTGGTGACATCCTCTGGACTGGCTCTTACAAATCCATGTCCTTCTTGTGGCTCCAGAACTCAGATGGTGGAGATCTCTTCCATCTGAAACAGTTCTGTGGCTTAAAGGGTGTCTGGAAAGCTGCTCAGTGGAAAAGGCATTTGAGATATTGGTCAACAGGCAGCTGAAGATGAGCCAGTGTCTGCCTAGCCAGACAAAAAGGCCACCAGCATCCTGCCCAAGATCAGCAATAGTGTGGCCAGCAGGACCAGGGCACTGGACTGGGCACTGGTGAGGCCACACCTTGAATCCTGGGTTCAGTTTGGGTCCCTCACTCCAAGAAGGACATTGAGGGGCTGAAGTGGGTCCAGAGAAGGGCAACAAAGCTGGCGAAGGGTGTGGAGAACAGGGCTGGTGAGGAGAGCTGAGGGAGCTGGTATTGTTTAAACATGGAGAAAAGGAGGCTGAGGCTCCTTCTGGCTCTCTCTAACTCCCTGAAAGGTGGTTGGAGCCAGAGAGGGGTTGGTCTCTTCTCCCAAGGAACAAGTGACAGGACAAGATGCGATAGCCTCAAGTTGTCCCAAGGGAGGTCTAGGTTAGACACGAGGAAGCAATTTCTTCCCAAAAGGTTTGTCACAGAACAGGCTGCCCAGGACAGTGTTTGCTACCTCTGTTATCCCTGGAGTGGTTTTAAAGCTGTGGAGATGTGGTGCTGAGGACCATGGTTTAGTGGTGACCTGGCAGTGCCAAGACTCCATGAACTTTAAACAAATGTTGGAGTGGAAGCTGAAACCTTGTAGTCTTCTCTGAGCTGAACATTGAATCTGGCCCTGCTCTTACTTGGATGGAGTGGACCAGAAAATAGTCAGAGGTCTCCTCCAATCTCAATTAAACTGTGACTTTGAGTGGTAGAAGTAATGTCATGTAGCCTTACAAAGGCCTGTGGTGATAGGACAAGGGGCAATGGCTTCAGACTAGAGAAGAGCAAATTTGGAAGTGGCTGTTAGGAACAAGTTCTTTATCATGAGGGAGGTGGAACACCGGAACAGGTTGCCCAGAGAAGTGGTTGGGGCCCAACCCTGGAGATACTCAAGGTGAGGCTCTACAGGTCTCTGGGCAACCTAATCTAGTTGAGGATGCTGACTGCAGGAGGGAGTTGGAATGGATGACCTTTGGAAGTCCCTTCCAACCCAGAGTATTCCATGATTCCATTTCTGTATGTGAGCTTTTATGTTTATACACAGAGAAGAAGCCCACAGGAAGGACCGAGGGACTTCTGCGCTTCCCATTTCCAAGTTGTGAAGTTGCTTCCTCAGGAGAAGCAAAACCTCATTTCACACCCATGTCCTGAATCATACACAGGATAGATCTGGTGATGTCATTTCTCCTACACATGTCTACCACCTCCAGTTTGGGGAATTCAGCCTCACTTTCCTGTTGGAGTTGAAGAACCTCAAGTGTTTTATTTGGGATAGAATCAGAGGAGAGTTCAGCTTGTAGTTTGGGTAAGAACAGAAGAAGGTAGATTAAGCTTGATCCATGGTTTGTTTTGTATTTGCACTTTGGCAGCCAAATTGCAGACCCAGTTACTCACCCAGCAGTGTTTCTGGCTGCTTGTGATTTATGGAGAGAGCTGAGAGATGTTTTATGAGATAAATCTCACTCTGTTGGCCGATGTCCAGCTTCAGTCAAAGCATTTTGCCTGCAGAGAATTCCCCTGCTAGTCTGGCTAGATAGGAGCTTCCACACTGCTTTTCTTACAGTACTGAATCCAGTCCTGGGCTCCCCAGTTCAAGAGGCACAAGGAACTACTGGAGAGAGTCTAGCGAAGGCTGGCAGGCTGCTGAGGGGCCTGGAGCATCCTCATCAGGAGGAAAGGCTGAGAGCCCTGGGGCTGTTGAGCCTGGAGAAGAGCAGACCCAGAGGGGAGCTTCTTAATGCTCAGCAAGAGCTAAAGGGACCATGGGGGACAAGAGAATGAGTCCAGGCTCTTGTCAGTGGTGCCCAGTGACAGGACAAGGGGCAATGGGCACAAACTGGAACCCAGGACTTCCAGAGTTCCAGTTCCTGAGGGGTTCAAAAACGTTTCCAGACTCGGCTGGGGGAGGTTTTTTTTGTTTTAGGATGGAAAAGGGCAAAATGTTTTAATTGTTGGCTTTGAATCGTGGTGAAGGAGTGACAGCTGAAAATCTGTAAATATGAAGGGGGGTGGGTGTGATGTAAACTGAGGCCATTTTTATGTGCTTTTTTTTTCATCTGAAGAGGAAGAGAAACTCCTTTGTTGTGAGGGTGCTGCCCAGGCTGCCCAGAGAGGTTGTGGAGTCTCCTTGTATGAAGAGATTTCAAACTCTCCTGGGCATTGTGATGCTGGGCAAGCAGCAAGGTTGGACTGGCAGATCTCTGGAGGTCCCTTCCAACCCACACCATTCTGGGGTTGTGTGTTTAGTTCATCTCAGATGAGTTCATCAGAAGAAGATCCTGGTGTCTTCTCAGCAGCACACTTCAGGGCAGACTGCAATGAATGCTGTGACAGTTCAAAGCACTGAAATGATTCCCGTGGGTCTCTCGTGTTTCTCCAAGAAGTGGCTGGTCAGCCACTGAGCTCTCTCTGTCTTTTCTCCTGACAGATCCTAAAGAAACTGAAGGGCCTCGCCTTGGAGACAGAAGCTGAGCTGGAGAGACAGGACGAAGCTCTGGATTCCATCACTACCTCTGTGGACCGCGCCACGCTCAACATCGACAAGCAGAACCGCAGGATGAAGAAACTGACATAGCACCCTCAGGGGCACCTGGGGGTGAAACCCTGAGGAAGAGGAGCATCAGGGATCTGTGGGTTGGGTTGTTTTTTTTTTTATTCTCCCCAGGCTGGTTCTTTAATGGACACTTTGGTGGCGTGGGAGGCGTTTGCAATATTGTGTGGAATACGAAGCTGCTGTGTGTGGTGTTCCTGAGGGGTTCGAAAACGTTTCCAGACTCGGCTGGGGGAGCTTTTTTTTTTTTTGTTTTAGGATGGAAAAGGGCAAAACTTTTTAATTGTTGGCTTTGAATTGTGGTGAAGGAGTGACAGCTGAAAATCTGTAAATATGAAAGGGGGTAAGGGGGGGGTGTGTGATATAAACTGAGGCCATTTTTATGTGCTTTTTTTTATGTTGCTGCTTTTGAAAGGGGTTGGTTTGTTGGTTGTTTGGGTTTTTGTTTTTTTTTCACTGCAATGAAGTGAAGGAGAACTGAACTGCATCTGAGACTACTTTAGATGATTACAGCCCATTAATTCTCTCTCAAGGCCGTTCTTTAAACCACTTAATAACCCAACTAAGGGCCAGATGTCCAACTGCAAGTCATTCAGGCTTGGTGGTTTTTTTTTTGGTTTGGGTTATTTTATTTTTTTTTTTTGTGTGTGCTAAGTTAATGCTTAGGTGAGCAAATGATGGTGATAAAACCTCTGTGTTCCCTCAGAAAAGAGTTTTCATAGGTTTCCATCTTGCTTTTAATATACCCAGAAATTTTATAGGAGTGATGAAGGCTCAGTGGCCACAGCTTTTCTGTTGCCTTGTCCTGGGAAATCGAGAGAAGGAGTGCACAAGTGTGCATGGGTGGGTAGAGACACCTTATTGAGCAGCTCCTGGGGTTGATTGTTGCCATTTAGTAGATGTTTTGCATACGTAACTCACCTATGAAAGGTAACTGTCACAGCTTAATGCATCTTCTGCCTTCCAAAAAGGGATTGCTGATCTTCAGTGGTCCTCAACACATTTTTATGTGGTCTTTTTTTTCACCTTGGAGCTTCACATAGAATCACAGGATGGGTTGGGTTGGAAGAGACTTTAAAGATCATCTAGTTCCAACCCCCTTGCCATGGACAGGGACACCTTCCACTGGACCAGGTTGCTCAAGGCCTCATCCAGCCTGGCCTTGAACACCTCCAGGGAGGAGGCATCCATGACCTCCCTGGGCAAGATGTAGTGAAGGAATCAGTTTTGGAGTGGAGAAAATGATTTTCTTCA
Organism: Psilopogon haemacephalus; assembly: GCA_013396835.1. Taxonomy (NCBI): domain Eukaryota; kingdom Metazoa; phylum Chordata; class Aves; order Piciformes; family Megalaimidae; genus Psilopogon; species Psilopogon haemacephalus. The sequence continues at coordinate 26,715 of VWZI01005522.1, forward strand.
CAGAGGAATTTGTTCAGGTCTTGGAGTTCACTGCATCCCCCACAGTGGTTTCCTATTTTGGGTCTGACATGAGATTCAGTGGCCTCAGAGCACCATGAACATGGTGTTCACATAGTGTGGTCCCTAAATAGCATATTGGATCTGGGCTGCCACATCTCTGATGGCTGTTGGTGGAAGCCCAGTCCTTGTGCTCCTGTCCTTCATTGTCCCAGCATCTCCCTACCCTTCATCTCCAGCTCTCTAAATGGGAACTTCCTGAGTTGTGTGGAGCTTCACATGGATTTGATGTGTCTGCTCCAGGTTCACAGCCTCTGCTCTGAGCTGTAGACATCAGTAGAACATTTGATCATTGTGGTGCCTCCCTGGATCCTGTGGCTTTTATTAGCAGTAAGTGGTGGTGCTCACAGGGCTGTGTTTCTAACATAAAAGAGAGAAGTGCAACTTGTTGTCTGGTAGCTTTGCTGGGTTTACACTTGGCTCCAACAAGACTGCAGGACAGTGGAGACATTTTTCTCCTCTTAATTTACTTCAGAGTGTGTAGGAGAAGGTTCCAAGTAATCCATCTGTCTATAGCCTGTGGCAAAGAACTCACATTTCCCCAATTCCTACAATTTCCCATCTATTTCACTTCAAATGAGCTGTTGTGATGTGTTCTTTTTTCTATTTATTTTCCTTTCCTCCCCTTTTTTCTCTTTTTTATAAATTATTTTGATTTTTTCTTTTTCTTTTTTCCTCTTTTTCCTTTTTCAGTTTTTTTTTTTGCTTTTTTTTTAATTTAAAATTCCTAATTTTTTTCTTTTTTTCCTTTTTTTCTTTTAATTTTTTTTCTTTTAATTTTTTTTTCCTTTTTCATTTTTCCAGGTTTTTTTTTGTTTTTTCCTTTTTTTCCCCTTATTTCAATTTTTAATTTTTTTTTGTTTGTTTT